>CM042565.1:16609512-16652012 GCA_023630585.1 Cranoglanis bouderius | reverse complement strand
CACACATTTTCCACTAAAGAATGTCCAACCTCATTAAAGCCAAATGCATATGGCGTCTCGTATAAAATATATTAGGCACGCGCTGAATAATATTCCAGTTTTAACCGGTTATCAAGCTTTTGTTGGGGGTTATAACATCAGAAAATTGTTTCGAAGGGACTTAGTATTTAGGTTTTTGAGAAAAGCAGCAATATGTTGAATAAAATTTTTAAAAAGTAAATCCTCCTGTGACCTTTTTCTCAGGCAGCGTTTAAACACCAGCAAAACCTGCGATTTAGGACACAACCGAAATGTCCACGCTGATATCACACGAATATCTATACGATATCGATATCTATACGATTATCACGCAATTCATGCCCGAATTAAAATAAAAGTCACTCTGCCTATACAACTTATTCACATGTCCTGTTTAAAAATTCTTCTTTATTTTTATTTTTTAATTTTTTTTACACCACTTTAATGTATCAGCATCGTCTGATGATCACGGGCTTATAGAGATATCCATATTGCACTTTTTTCTGCAATATGAATGTATGTGCATGTATACATTAATATATAAACATAGTATTCTATACTATACGTGTACGTATAATAATAAATGCATGTAATAATCAATATGATTCATAGGTAATAAGACTATGTATATAGTAACCTATATTATACATGTAGTTAATAACACATGTATGTAATAATCTATTTAATACATAGGTAATACTGCATACGTGTCTTCTATATGTACATATATGTAATAATGCATGTATGTTGTAATATATATATAATGCATAGGCAATAATATGTGAATGTAGTCGTCTATATTAGAGTATTACAATCTAAATTTTGATTTTAACTATGCAATCTATATCATACATAGGCAATAAGGCACTCATGTCAGCTATGTAATACGTATAGGTAATAAGGCATGTATGTAGTATTCTATATAGTGCATGTGTGTAGTGATGCGTGTATGTAGTAATCTGCACCGATCAGCCATAACGTTAAAACCACCCGCATAATATCGTGCAGGACCCCCTCGTGAGCCCAAAACAGCTCTGACCCGTCGAGGCGTGGACTCCATGAGACCTCTGAAGGTGTGCTGTGGTATCTGGCACCGAGACGTTAGCAGCAGATCCTTTAAATCCTGTAAGTTGCGAGGTGGGGCCTCCATGGATCGGACTTGTTTGTCCAGAACGTCCCACAGACGCTCGATCGGATTGAGATCTGGGGAATTTGGAGGCCGAGTCAACACCTTGAACTCTTTGTCATGTTCCTCAAACCGTTCCTGAACACACCGTTGCCATGAAGGGGTGTACTTCGTCTGTAACAATGTTTAGGTAGGTGGTACGTGTCGAAGTAACATCCACATGAATGCCAACACCCAAGGTTTCCCAGCAGAACATCGCCCAGAGCATCACACTGCCTCCGCCGGCTCACCTTCTTCGCATAGTGCATCCTGGGGCTATCTCTTCCCCAGGTAAGCGACGCACACACACGCACCCGGCCGTCCACGTGATGTAAAAGAAAACCTGATTCATCAGACCTAGCTACCTTCTTCCATTGCTCCATGGTCCAGTTCTGATGCCCACGTGCCCATTGTAGGAGCTTTCGGTGGTGGACAGGGGTCAGCATGGGCTCTCTGACCGGTCTGCAGCTACACAGCTCCATACGCAGCAAGCTGTGATGCTCTGTGTGTTCTGACTCCTTTCTATCAGAGCCAGCTTTAACTTTTTCAGCAGTTTGTGCTACAGAAGCTCTTCTGTGGGATCGGACCAGACGGACTCGCCTTCGCTCCCCACGCTCGTCCCTGAGCCTTGGGAGCCCATGACCCTGTCGCCAGTTCAGCGGTTGTCCTTCCTTGGACCACTTTTGGTAGGTACTAACCCCTGCATCCCGGGAACACTCCACAAGACCTGCTGTTTTGGAGATGCTCTGACCCAGTCGTCTAACCATCACGATCTGGCCCCTTGTCAAAGTCACTCAGATCCTTACGCTTGCCCATTTTTCCTGCTTCCAACACATCAACTTCCAGAACTGACTGTTCACTTGCTTCCTAATAAATATACCCCGCCCCTCTACAGGTGCCACTGTAACGAGACAATCCACGTTATTCTCTTCACCTGTCAGTGGTTTTAATGTTATGGCTGATCGCTGTATATAGTACATGTATGTAGTAATGCGTGTATGTAGTACTCTGTTCTTATGTTTAGCTTTAGATCAGTCAGTGCTATTTAAATCTAGAGTAAGTACACGCTTACAAAAATGTCTGTGTGGACCCCCCTTTAAAACTTTTTTTTTTTTCTTCCTACACCTGTACCAAGGTCACTAGTTGATAGCAGTATTAATATCAGCTATTTATATATACATACGCTGATATATGGATTAATCATTACTGCGCAATTCAGACAGGTCACGGTAATATTCTGATATTCTGATTATGTTTAAGCGTTAAAGCCTCTCTCTTACTGCCGGATAAAAACAGTAGCTTTTGTAAAATAAAGAATCTTTTTATATAAATTTCTCATTAAAGCAGTGAATACTCTGTGCACTCTACAGACTCTACAGACAATACGCTTTATTTCTTTCTACAGCCCAGGTTTATTAGCCATTTATAAAATTAACCGTGCAACCGTGTTATTTATTTATTTTGTCACACCCAGGCCTTATACGAAAAGTACGAACGGTAACCAATAAAAGCTCTTTGGCATCAACGTCTTTCAGGACGCGGTGTTTATTTAGAAATGTGTAACGGTGTGAAAGTCAGTGTGAAACGAGCCTGTCAGCTGGCTTTTAATTGATTACATTTGCCATTTCCATGAAGTCTCTGTCTCTCTGACAGAATGACGCAGAAAATATATATATTTATTTATTTATTTGTTTCAGGAAATGACCGAGGAACACATTTAACCCATTCATGCCCAGGTTTTTCTCATCGTGAAAACATCATGCACGTCCAGTTACATCCAGTTACCCGTTTAAACAGGGTTCATAGTTTTTTTTTGTTGTTGTTGTTGTTTTTTTTAAAAACTAAATGTTTACGTTCTTTAATTAATAATCGGATTTGCATACCGGTATCTGTAGTCGCTGTCGGGCAAATAACTTGGAAACACCTCGAGCGCGATTGTGAGTCAGCCACTTAGGGGACTTGAAGATGTTTATTGGATAAAAGTAGACAACTCAGATTACTCCTCAAAGGCTCACATATTACCGAAATATAATTTCCTTTAAACCGGGATATTAAAAACGTTATTAAAAGCATTACATTTTTCTAAAAAAAAAAAATTAAACCCATTGAAAAGGAAATGGAAGAAAACACAATGTAAGACTATCAACTTTCATACTGAAGGATGGGATGTATAGCTGTCACGTTATCTTCTGTGTGTGTGTGTGTGTGTGTGTGTGTGTGTGTGTGTGTGTGTGTGTGTGTGTCTTCTCATATGTGGAAGAAGAAATTTTAAAGAGGTTTAGCGTATAGTTTACACAACAGGTGAAGCTCTAAAAAAAAAAAAAAAAAAAAATGTAAAAACGACAGTAAAAAGATCTAATTGTTTCATTTCCTGTCATGTGATAAGGCCGACCAGCTGTAACCACTTCCTGGAAGTCAAGTTCATCTGAAATAAAAAGTAAAAATTTTATAAACCTAAGATATCGTTTACGGAGTCAGCGGGGCTGGGCGGAAAACTTCGGCTAAAGCGTACCCGAAAGTAAAAAAACTTTTTCATCGGTGCGTTACGTTTTAAAACGTAAACATTAGTAAACAATCACAGTAATGGAACAGTCGCAATCTCTCGCGATCGCAGAATTTAACGCAAAATCAAGCCATCTCCACGGTATTCGGTGGAGCTTACAGTTTTTCAAAATTACCGCAGATTTTCCGCAGATTCGTGCCGAGACGCGTCATGTGACGTCATCACATTATGTAGAGATATTTACTATTTATTGACTGTTATTTTGTTATAATTCTTATACTGTATCATTTGACTCGATGTCGTAACCAGGACACTCGGCCCTCTTCCACATACACGGGCTGACAGATGCTGACGATTGGCTAGTGTCGCCTTGATTGACAGGAGAGAGAGAGAGAGAGTAATGCCCCTCCCCCCTGCAGAGGGAAATGTTTTCGCCCTCTCGGACGTCTGCGGCATCGTCGGGATCCGAACTCGGCGACAGACCTCGACGCGGTGCCTCACGTCATCGTCGAGACCGTTTGAAAAGCCTACTTTGAAAAGTAACAGCTCTCACCCGGGGCGTTCTCGTGGCTCCGCCTCTTCCAAAAGAGTCCCTCTCTCCGCGTTTCTAGCCGTTCCAGTACATCATCCGCGTATCAGTCGTGCACCGCGTCCCGTGGAGTCTCTCAGCGCGGACTCTAAAAGTGGATTCCTCACATGGCACGAAGTGAAAGTAGAATTCCTGGGGCCCTGTGAGCGCTTCGTCGGATTTTATCCTTTGATGCGAATCGCTAAAATCCTGTATTGCACTTCACTAGACTTTTACTGGGGCACTATGGACCGTCGAAAACTCTTAAACGCTCAGTACATTACGACGCTGCAGAAGTGTCGCAGTATGTGAACGAGCTCCGTAACAAACCAGCGTTCGTAGGTTGGTTTTTTTTTTTGTTTGTTTGTTTGTTTTAGTGATAATTAGAAACCCCCAAAAAATATTTATCTTTAAACAGGTTCAGTGATTTAGTTTAACTGTATATTGTGTAATTTTCCAGCAGTATGATGCAGAAAATCTTCTATATAGTTCACTAAATCATAATCTTACTCTCAAATTCATGCTGTATAACGTCTGTATTATATAGTATGTCGTGTGTATACTGTAAGTACATTTCCCACCTGCGTTTTCACTCAGTGCGAGTGTCCCAGCGCTTAACGGGGGTCCGGATTGTTCTAGAAAATATTCAGTTCCGTTTTGTACTGTGCGAGAGTCTTAGGCACGTGCAGAGAAATGCCGTAGAGCAAAGATGCCTTCAAAATAATGAAACTAAACAGTTTCTACAGTCAATATTTGGTGTGACAACAAAAATAAAAATAAAAACAGTAGTCTCCGGTACAATATGTGCGGTTTTATAAGGAAATGAGCTGGTAAGTTTTATTGAGCATCTTGCAGAACCAGACACAGTTCTTCTGGACACTTTGACTTTCGCACTCGCTTCTTATTTAAAATATGAAGTGTCTCTTACGTAATATGCTGCTTTCTTTAATGACATTTTTGTGCTAGAAAACCAATGTTTGGGAATCTAAAATGTTTTTTTTTTTTTTTTTGTACCGACTTTGATAATGTAGACGTCATAAAATAAAGTAAAACAAAATTTTTTGCCTAAAACGTTTGCACAGTGCTGTATATACAGTGTATATCAGTGTTGTTTAGGCTCGTCAGTCTGTTCTCGATGCTATTTTTAATTGACGTCAAACGGCAAAAAGAAATTATTTATTGACGACATTCACAAAAGTGCGGGGAAAAAATTTCCCTCAAACTTTGACGTAAACCGAAGGGAAATTGTATTTATTTCATGCGTTCATACCTATAACCTTGCACGCATTCATAAGTATAACCTCGATCAGTGTGACCTTGATGTTTCTCGCTGCGATGACGTTAGCAGGTGCCTGTCGTTGTGCACAGTATTTGGAAATGATGTAAGTTCTCAAGCCTGAAATGGACGAGAAAAAAAAAGCCCTTTTATGACCACACACGTATACCAAATAAGGCAGGAGAGGTTCGGCATGAGAAACGGAGAGAAACAACCGGTGTACTGTATAGAGGAAAGAGGGAAAAAAAAAAGGGAGATGATTCAACCGTTAGCAAAAAGGGATGAACGTGAATATCTGCTGTGTGTGATGTAGCGTTAGCCGTGTTACACAATTACGCAGCTTGCCTGCTTTTATCCGAGCAACTTTGGAGATGTTCACTGTTCTGCCCAGAACGGGATATCCTACAATAAATGACAACGGTGGCGACAAACAAATCAGATAGATTTTTTTTTTTTGTTTTTTTTTTTAATGATCTCATTGATTTCGATTGATTTTATCGCATTTAATCTTCATGCCAGGGCTGTAAGGATATTTCGAAAAGATTTTCTCGGATACGCGACATATACGTATCACGATATATACGTAGGTTTGCTAACAAACCGACGTTGCGTTTAAAAGATGAACCTATTTAACTTTAAAAGCACTTTAAAAGTGCTTCCTGATTTTTATTTTTATTTTTTTGTCGTTTTTATTTGAAAACGTGTAAAAACGATATTACGATATCTCGGAAAAGTGTATCGTGACATAATCGATCACGACGTGGATATTATATCGTCGTATCGCCCAGCTCTACTTTATGGGTCATGTTTATTTATATTTATTATGTTATTAGTTCAGAGCTTTTAGTAGTAGCTTAGTAGATTTTAAAGAAAACAATATCGATATGGGTGTCAGTCCATACCCAACGTTCTAGGATCGGTATCAGAAGCGAAAATTATTTTTATTTTTATCTAATAAAAGCATCTCTCTCTAATAAACACGCGTCTGCCTTGACTCACTGATGGAAAGTAACTTCATCGTAAAATAAAATCAGCGTTGTAGTGAGTGTGTGTGCGGATCCTGGGGATACTCTGAGGCTCTTCACAGAAATGACCTTCACCGGTCTAACCGAAGGTCACGGCTAAATTCGCGCGACGACGATGAAACCGCCGAGCTCCTGTTTTCACCAAGGACCGAATATTCATTTCGTTCTCCACTTGAATCCCTCGGTAGAACGTTTTTTTACAGGGATTACACCTCACCGTCGTGGACAGGGGCTTAACTTCGAAACCTTGGATATTTGGAAACGTTTATATACGTTTTAACAAGCGGTAAATATAAACGCGTACGGATGCGGCCGAGTTGAAATGTTAAAAGGTTTCAAGGTCAATGTTAAATCGTATAAACGTTTCCGTTCCGTTTGGATCATGCGGATTTGCGTGTTCGGATTAAATCACTTTTTTTTTTTTTGGTGCCGATTTAGGGGCGGGGCTACATATGAGCCTTTATATATATATATATATATATATATATATATATTTTAAACATCACCGCTTTAGACGTGTTACTCGGAAACGTTTCGCTCGTCGAACCGTAGCGAGGAACAAAATACAAAATCCGAGCCGCTGAAGAACGTGAGCCAGTAAATCTGTAAATCTGCATATTCATGTATATTTATATATTTATATATATATATATATATATTCATAGATCCCGGTAAAGAGCGTAAAGGTGTATTTTAAATCATTTCTAGGCCAAAACTATGTAGCACAGTTTATTATTTAACACGTACTGCTCCAAATGAAAAGTTCAGGCAGGTATTTACAAAAGAAACTCGTTTTTTTTTTTTTTTAATTTTTTTTATTTTGCATCGACTCGTTCTCATGATTAAAGTTAAGTAATCGTTTATATAATGAAGTGATTTTCTCAACAGGCTGAATATTAACCCAGACAAATTCAACACCGTTTATTAGAAAAGTGTAATACAGCGTATAAGTTCTGCAGGTCCTGTAATATAAAACAAGATCTCATAGTAAATATTTCCTCCTGCACTTTTCATGACCTGGTACGACACGAAGACGAAGACGGGTTTCGTGCGGGTTAAAGCGCCAGATCACGACAACCGATAGAAGCGACCGCAGAATTTTTCTTCAGTACACCACCGATAGAGGATAGAAAGCGGCGAATGAGACACGGAGGTGCGTATAAACGGAGGACGTGTGGAGTTTGGAGCGAACCGAGTGAACCCGATGCTGGAATGAAGCACACACTTGATACTGATTCTGTTTTGAAGTTCACTTTTTAAAAAAAGAAAAAAACCAACCCCGAGCCCGGGGCTTAATCAGCGGATGGAAACCTGGATCTGTGTTGTACTTAAATGAATGCGTGTTTTGTTTGTGTTATGTATTTTTCCATTGTGCTGGTATGTTCTCCTCACCGAGCTCCAAATTCCCGGGATGCTTGTGGAATGTGGGCTGATAACTCCGTATAACTCCGCTCTTATTATTATTATTATTATTATTATTATTTTAATTTAATTTAGTTTTTTATTATTATTTTTTTTTTCTTCTTATCAGCATGCGAGACGTGAGATTCCCGAGTTAACGTCGGAATAATCCGTCACCACCGGTTATGTAAATCCAGTTTGCGCAACACCTCGTGTTTCAAGAACTTCAACTACACTTCTGATACGATTTGGTTTGGCCGGGGTTTCTTTCGCTGACGCCGCGGGCGAAACATCACACACTTCTATTCTTATAAGCGAGATCTTATTTAACCGTTTTCTGGGACCGCTGTAAACAATTTCGATCGTGTGAAATGTTCGAAGACAAAAAAAGGTGTCGCACGGCCACGTCGGGTGTGTTCGCTCTTCGAACCTTTACAGGCGCACGCCGCGTGTGAGGACAGAGACCGAAGACGTGTACAGGCATGGACACGTTTTTTTTTTTTGTTTGTTTGGTTGTTTTTTTTTTTTTAGTTTTTCTTCACGTCGTGTCGCAATGAAACAATTTCAACTCACAGAGGAATGATTCTGTGATTCTGTGGTCAGTTAGGGACAGCATTTTAAATGGAACGCCATGACACACACACACACACACACACACACACGCATTTCTGTGTTCTGTAGTGAAGTGAATTCAAACGATGGCCGTCTCAGTTTAAAAACCTGTGGCGTGTGTGTGTGTGTGTGTGTGTGTGTGTGTGTGTGTGTTTGTGTTTAAACACATCCCGTATGTGGAGATTAACTGTGTGTGATGTTCTCAGTGACAGATCTGGATCGGCTGATGAGAGCGCACTCAGAGGAGCATCAGATGTGATCTTCGCAGCCGAGGGACGCTGGAGAGGAAGTGTGTTCTCCATCCGAGAGTGAGAGGTGAGCTCGGCGCTCTGATTCGTCTGCTCTCGCCGTTACACTGCCACGTGTCTGTGTTATCATTCCTACTCTTTCGTCTTCTTCTTCTTCTTATTATTAGAGTATGATGTTATAATTACGTCATGTCACAAGACACGTGTCTGTATTCGCTATATTAATAGCTATAACGCGCTATAAGTGTACGTATTTTGTACGTTGTGAACGTCAGGTGAAGATGTTTACGCGGCGTGATCGCTAACAGCTCCTCGTCGGGGGCGTGTTTAATGCAAATGGGTTTTAATCCGCCTGTAGTTGTGGTGGTTTGAGGTCGCCTGGTTGATTTATGATTTGAATTGTTTATGTTGTCGCCGCATTCCCTGCTTCCTCCCTCTCTGCTGCCCCCTACACAGTGAAAGACTGACTGAGGGAGAGCAATCCTGCACACAGCATGTGGTTCGTCTGATGCAATACGGAAAAATCCTACCCAGAATGCTTTTAGACGCTCTGATCTGGGATCAGACAGAGAAGTTCAGTCCTGGATCAAATGCAGAGGTAAAGCAAGCTGATCCCAGACCAGTCCGAAAGGCCAAGTGATCCGATCCCAGATCGGATTCGGAGACGGTTCTGGATTAGTCAGAAAAGCAACGCGGTCTGATCTCAGATCAGTCCGAAAAGCTTCATGATCCGATCCAAGATCAACCCAAAAAAGCTTCCTGGTCATTGATCAGTCCAAAAAGCTTCATTATACAATCCCAGATCGGTCTAAAAAGCTTCATGATCCGATCTAAGATCAGTCCAAAAAGCTTCGAGATATAGGATGTAAGAGAAAGAGTCCGAACATTTTTGTTATCTAATCAAAGAAAAATGGAAAAATCTTCGTGATCTGATCCCAGATCAGCTTCATGATCCAATCCCTGATCAGTCCAAAAACCTTTGTGAACCGATCACAGATCAGTCTAAATAGCTTCATGATCCGATCTAAGATCAGTCCAAAAAGCTTCAAGATACTATCTAAGAGTCCAAAAATTTTTGTTACCCGATCAAAGATAAATCTAAAAATCTTCGTTATCCGATCCCACATCAGTCCAAAAAGCTTCGAGATCCGATCCAAGATCAGTCCAAAAACATCATGATCCCAGATCAGTCCAAAAAGCTTCATGACCCAAACAGAGATCAAAGACAGAGCGCTTTTATACGCCAGCTTTCTAAAAAGCCACATGGGTCCAAAAGAATTCCGTCCCAAACCAGTGTGAAAGGCTGCGAGATCTGATCCCGGATCGGTCCAAAAGGCCCACTTTGTGCTCAGGTGTAAGTTACCTGTTGTTGTTGCGTAACCGCGAGAAACACAATGAGTCCTTTTTCCTCCTCTGTAGAAGAGCGTGTTTGTCAGTCGTACAGCTGTTGCAGATTTATGCTAATTTGCGAACGGTCCTGGTATTTATCGTAGCTGAGCTCCAGATCCGTTCCTGAAAGTTCCTGCTGTAACTGATTCATAAAACCTGGAGGTCTGCGCCGTGTCGCACTCAGCCGTTCCCTCATTTTCAGGATGGTTTAAGGGGAAAAAAAAAAAAAAGACAATTTCCCAAATGGGTTTGCGCGACTCTCCTCTAAGGGCCGAGTGTGCGAGTGCGTGGAGTTTTTGGCATTGTAGCTCCTCTCGAGAGTTTTGCATTTGCAGAGGAATTCTCTTTACACACTGTGGCATTGTTCTTACACACGCAATTCACCGTGTTTCTCTGGATTGGGCAGCACAGTGTTTTTCCATCATGGCTGTGGTTGGGGGTCTCATTGAGAGCGCTGCTTGTGTGTATATATGCAGTATATGTGTGTGTGTGTGTGTGTGTGCGTGTGTGTGTGTGTGCGCGCGCACGCATATGTGAAATGGCAGCGGCTTTAAACGAGAGCTCTTAATAGAGGCACTGACTATAGCACGCCGTCTGGCTCCTCGATAAGGCTACACGGCTTACACACACTCCGCTCCACGGCACACACTCGTCTCCCGTCGAGCAACAGCTGAGACTATTAAGCAGGGGAAGCACTCCACGGAAAAGCCCATCGCGGCAGACATTTGCGTGCGCGCACGCGTACACGTTTGACCCTCACATGGCCCTGCTGCTCGTGTGTGTGAATGTCAGAGCATGCGTCAGGCCTTGGCTCAAGCTCCAGGCCAGTGTATATCGTTCCTGTTCACCTCAGATGACTCGTATACACAGAGCGAGAGAGAGAGAGAGAGACACACACACACACACACACACACACACACACACACACACACACACACACTATGCTCTAGCTATCGTCCTCACATACACCCTTACCAGGAAACCAGTTTCACAGTGTCATGTTTACATCTGATCCACCACTGTGGGAACGTTTACCTCAGAGAACCTGATCGTATGGAGTCCAAAACCAAATAATTACCACATTAAAGTTGTAAGACTTATTATTTACCTGTACAGCACGTCTCTAAAAGGTGTTTCACGATACGTAATAATCCTCAGTCCTTACTTGGAAAAAGATACAAATTAAACACCAGGTTATAATAAACCAAACTCTTACTAAGAAACGCAAAATTATACAAGTAGCTTTGTTTTATTAAGACATTTCCTGCTCTGACCTGACGCCGGTGTTCGTGATTTTATCGCTGTGTCGTTGTTTGGTCCGTTTCATATACACCATATACACAATATACACCATATACACAATATACACCATATACACAATATACACAATATACACCATATACACTATATACACCATATACACAATGTACACCATATACACAATATACACCATATACACAATATACACCATATACACAATATACACAATGTACACAATATACACCATATACACAATATACACCATATACACAATATACACCATATACACAATGTACACCATATACACCATATACACAATATACACCATATACACAATATACACCATATACACAATATACACAATGTACACCATATACACAATATACACCATATACACAATATACACCATATACACAATATACACAATGTACACCATATACACAATATACACCATATACACAATATACACCATATACACAATATACACCATATACACAATATACACAATATACACCATATACACAATGTACACCATATACACAATATACACAATGTACACTATGTACACAATATACACAATGTACACCATATACACCATATACACAATATACACAATGTACACCATATACACCATATACACAATATACACAATGTACACAATATACACAATGTACACCATATACACCATATACACTATATACACAATATACACAATGTACACCATATACACCATATACACAATATACACAATGTACACCATATACAGCATATACACAATATACACAATGTACACCATGTACACAATATACACAATGTACACCATATACACCATATACACTATATACACAATATACACCATATACACAATATATACAATGTACACCATGTACACAATATACACAATATACACCATATACACCATATACACAATGTACACCATATACACCATATACACAATATACACCATATACACTATATACACAATATACACAATGTACACCATGTACACAATATACACAATGTACACCATATACACAATATACACCATATACACAATGTACACCATATACACCATATACACAATGTACACCATATACACAATGTACACCATATACACAATATACACCATATACACAATATACACCATATACACCATATACAGAATATACACCATATACACAATGTACACCATATACACCATATACAGAATATACACCATATACACAATATACACCATATACACAATGTACACCATATACACAATGTACACCATATACACAGTATACACCATATACACAATATACACCATATACACAATGTACACCATGTACACCATATACACAATATACACCATGTACACCATATACACCATATACACAATATACACCATATACACCATATACACCATATACACAATATACACAATACACACTATATACACCATATACACCATATACAGAATATACACCATGTACACCATATACACAATATACACCATATACACTATGTACACCATATACACAATATACACAATATACACAATATACACTATGTACACCATATACACAATATACACCATATACACCATATACACAATATACACCATATACACAATATACACCATGTACACCATATACACAATATACACAATATACACCATGTACACCATATACACAATATACACCATGTACACCATATACACAATACACACCATGTACACCATATACACCATATACACAATACACACCATATACACCATATACACAATACACACCATATACACAATACACACCATGTACACCATATACACCATATACACAATATACACCATATACACAATACACACCATGTACACCATATACACAATATACACCATGTACACCATATACACAATATACACAATATACACCATATACACCATATACACCATATACACTATATACACCATATACACAATATACACCATGTACACCATATACACTATATACACCATATACACAATATACACCATGTACACCATATACACAATATACACAATGTACACCATATACACCATATACACTATATACACCATATACACCATATACAGAATATACACCATATACACCATATACACAATATACACCATGTACACCATATACACTATATACACCATATACACAATATACACCATGTACACCATATACACTATATACACCATATACACAATATACACCATATACACCATATACACTATATACACCATATACACCATATACAGAATATACACAATATACACCATATACACCATATACACTATATACACCATATACACCATATACAGAATATACACCATATACACCATATACAGAATATACACCATATACACAACCTACACATGTTAACATGTCGCTTAAAAGTATCATTTTGTTTAGGAGAAGGAGACGAGCTGCTAAAGTGGCCGTAATCGTCCATAATTCTGTTACGAGAGTTTAAAAAGTCTGTAAAGGCTCTCTAGCTTGTTAAGCAAATGCAGCGTAAAATCATGACGCGTTTTTGTTCTATAACGTGACGAGTGAAAGGAGCGAGGCTTGTGTTTTGGCTCAGCGATATCTGGTGTGGTTGTGGTGAGAGACGGATAAAGACATGATATGACTGGTTAACATTAATCATCCCGCTCGGTGGCATAGCGAAAAAGGAAATCAGAAACTGGTTTCAATAATGTAAAGAAATCATTCCTGTAAGTGATTTTGCAATGCTTTTAAATGATACAAGGAACATGAACTAACTAGATTAAAATAACAAAACAAAACAACAATAAACTCAGTGTGCGAGTTCAGGTTGTTTCTGCCAAGCTGGGGGTGGGGGCGGGATACAGTATGATTAGATTTTTGTAAACCTAAAACCTGACGTGAGAAGCCTTAAATTAGTTAAGTACTGAATCTGAATCTACACGAGGTTTCAGCTGAATCTGTAAATGCTGTAAAATTTAAAGTGTAAAATATAATGTACAAGCGCACAGCTGGTCCAGTTTTTCACTAAGTAGAATTCCTGAACGAAGTTTCTGAGCGAGGTGATCTCACAGCACAAAGCCGGCTCTATAAAGTGTGTAAGTGCAGCGTACATTGTTGAATATAAACAGGACAGCCGCGCCGTGTTTGGCCTAAACACTGGGCCGTGAGTCGCGTTTCCATTGAAACAGCACACAGATGGCACGGACAAGCTGCCAGCAGTATTTTTGCATGAACACATAGATAAAAACCTGTCAGGCAGTTGATGGTTAATAAGCAAATTTCTTTAACAAACATATTTTGTTTAGGCAAAGAGACAGGGTGCGCAGGCAGCGCGTCGGCCCTTTAAATCCATACGCGAGCAGGCAGGCGTTTCACCCCGCGTGAGAAATGTATCTTGGATTCTAATAGGGAAGTTGTGCATTTGCCAAGGTGCATGCGTGTCCTCAGCTAACCCCGGCACCCATATGGCGCTCGGCAGAGTCCACGTGAGGATCGCTGTGAGTTTCTGGAGGGAAAAATATCTGGAAGTGGTTTGTAAAAGAGAGATGAAAAAATAAAACAGA
Organism: Cranoglanis bouderius; assembly: GCA_023630585.1. NCBI lineage: Eukaryota > Metazoa > Chordata > Actinopteri > Siluriformes > Cranoglanididae > Cranoglanis > Cranoglanis bouderius. The sequence continues at coordinate 16,636,991 of CM042565.1, read as the reverse complement.
GGTAGGCGAAGCATTCTCTCTGGCAGCAGTGCCAAGTTTACTTCTGATTTGTTTACAGCCTCTCTCTCTCTCTCTCTCTCTCTCTCTCTCTCTCTCTCTGTGTGTGTGTGTGTGTGTGTGTTTGTGAGAAACGGGGCCTGGGTCGGTTAGAGGAGGGAGCTGCACTCACGCTCGGCACAAAGACACACACTGTCCTCCATTTTGGAGAAGAGGGCAGCGTGCAACTCGTCTGCTGTTCAGAGTCTCGGAAGAATTCACTGGCGCACAATACAAAAAAAAAAAAAAAAAAAAAAAGGGAGGGGAAAAATGTAAGAAACAAGAAGGAAGAACAAACAATCAGCGCAGGCGCTCGTTAACAGGTCGTTACCGCGCCCGGTTCTGAAGCGTCCCGGCGCCAGGCTGAACGCAGCGGCAGGTACGAGCTCGTGTGCTCTTCCAGCCGATCGAGGCGAGCCGTGCTTCGTGGGAAGTGGCTTCGAGTAGTCTGGACCCTGCCTTTTCACACACTTCACCACGCCGAGGCAACAAAGCACACTTCATCAGCAGGAAGCGTCTGATAAAGTCCCAGACCATAAAGCAGATTATTTAGTAACCATACACAACACAACGCTGAATTATTACTCGGGTTAATCATTAAAGAAGCTAATATTTTAGGAGATAGGTTAATAACGTTAAGTGTAGTGACGTATTTTTTTTTTTTTTAGTCATATTTACACTTTGCAGGTTAACTCTTTAAGGCGAAATGTTTAATAATAATAATAATAATAATAATTAAAAAAAGTGTGACTTCCCTCCTTCACACTGAGCCAATGGGCTTTCTTTCTTTTTTAGTGTGTTGTCTTGTAAAAGAGTGATCTGATTCCGGCTGGTTAGATATAAGGTTTATTACTCTCTCTGTCTCTCTCTCTGTCTGTCTCTCTCTCTCTGTCTGTCTCTCTCTCTCTCTCTCTCTTTCTTTCTCGTTTGCCATATTTTGCCTTTCATTTGATCGATATCCTCCGATTGCTGATCTTTAATATCAAAGTGGCCCAGATGTCCTTTAGCGTGTATTATATGGACGCAGGGTGGTTTATATGTGTGTGTTTGTGTGTGTGTGTGTGTGTGTGTGTGTGTGTGTGTGAGAGAGAGAGACGAGGGCCGGTTTAAGGGAGGCAGGGCGGATGGAGTGTGTGTATCCAGCCAGCTGCAGGAGAGAGGAGACATTTTGTTGTCTTTCGCAGAGCGAGGGAGTGAGAGAGGTGCACCGACCTGTTGCCAGGACAAATGGTGTTGCCAAGACAATTTGGCAGAGACGTGCCTTTTTTTTTTTTTTTTACCCTCCCTCCCTCTTTCTCTCTCTCTGTCTCCCTCCCTCTCTCATTTTCTCCCCTCCCTTTCTCCCTCTCTCTCTCTCTCGTTCTGGTTCTGTTTTTTTCAGTGACTGACGATGGCAGCTGCTGCGTGAACACCCAGCATATGGGCCGATGTTTATATACTATTAACGAGCGTGTACTACAGCCTCGCTTTCATCTCCTTCACTTCTGCACACTCACTCCTTCCATCATATGTATATTTAGAAAGGAATTCTGGGAATGGACACTGTTTATCACGGTTTCTGCGAGGTCCCGTCGCCTCGTACGGGTTTGAACGCATGCCGACCTCCTGAACGTCCCCCTTCCTCCTCTTCCTCCTCCTCCTTCCGTATAAAGTTTTCTCCGAGTTTTGAATAAAGCGACTCAGTTCGTTCAGCTCGTGAACGTCGGCCTCGTGATTCTCCCATAATGCAATTTTATTGTGTCACAGTTTGAATAAAAAAAAAAAAAAAGACAGAAAGTAAAGAGAATGCCCAGAGTCTCTAATGACATCTGTATTACCACTAAATCAGTTTATGCTCTTTAAAGAATAGACGACACTTTATTTTATTCTACACAGCACCTCTAACGAGGCCAGGGTATAAAAAGCGTAAATGTATGATTAAACTATTCTATTTTTTCCCCACCCCTTTCCTTCGTCTCAGACGCACCATTAACTCATCCGATAAAGGAAATAATAAGCATCGGTGTGTTTCTGTGAGGCTTTTGTCCTGACACGTCATCCTCGCATCGCCGTCATTAATCGCAGAAGGTCAGGTTTCTTTTCGGGCCGTCCACGTTTTTTTTTCATTTTTTCCCCCGCCAGATTGAGAATTATTCATCGGGATTACGAGCAAAACAACGCCTTTGTTCAGCCGAAACTGCTTAAAACTTCACATTGCTCAACAAACAACCAGCGTTGTCTGTACAGCTTCGTCTGTTTCCAACTAAAACACGCTGCTTATGGTGTACACACACACACACACACACACACACACACACACACACACACACACAGGTATAAACCTGCTTCTTTGCCGTACACTTGAGAGATTTCAGAAAATCCAAAACAAATCAAAAGTGGTCTCAGCCAAGGTCAATCATTTCCACGGGACTCTAATCATCTTATACCGGGTGTTGAAATCGTCTCATTCAGTGCTTCCTGTTCTCTTTTGTTAGACCGAGAGTTTCTTTATGAACTGGGCCAGTTATACAACATGCTGCTGATGTAACACTATAAAACATTAAAGCAACAGGCAGCGTGGTGAGGGTTTTTTTTAATTTTTTTTTATTTGGCTCGCGTTACACGGGTTTTCCCCCCCGTTTATGATTCTACAGTTTACTTTTTGCGACTGTGAATATTCGCACACAAACATCACAGCTACAGCAACCCGGAGGGTCTTCTGTCCTGTTCGGCTTGCCGTAGCTGTGGGGTTTGGTTTTTTTTTTTTTCCAAACGATTAAAATGGTGTGGAATCGGTATTATACACAGGTCACTTGTGTTACCTGTTTAATTTCGGTACTACTTTACCTTTAATTCGGCAGTGAGTAGAGTGCGTGGTTGTCCTGTTCGGCTTGCCGTAGCTGTGGGGTTTTTCCAAACGGAACGGTCAGTACCGGCTGAAGAATTTACACCTGCGGTTTTTTTTTTGTTTTTTTTTTTTACTTGTATGATACAAATTATTAAAATAGAGTTTTACCTGTAAACCTACAGTAAGTTTTGGGGAGTTCGGCTTGCTGTAGCTGAACAAAATGGAGCGTATGTAAAAAATTATACACTCTTGTGACACCTGTGTGCAATAAAAAGGGCAAAATAAAAAGAGTTTAGACTATTAAAGCTACAGTCACTATAGTACTTTTTGTCCTGTTTATGTTACAGTAGATGTGCTTTTGGCCTGTTTATGTTACAGTAGATGTGCTTTTGGCCTGTTTATGTTACAGTAGATGTGCTTTTGGCCTGTTTATGTTACAGTAGATGTGTTTTCTGTCCTGTTTTTGGCCTGTTTATGTTGCAGTAGATGTGTTTTTTGTCCTGTTTATGTTACAGTAGCCTTCACAAACGGCTTGACTAAACAAATATGTTTTCAGCCTGGACTTAAACACTGACACGAACAGGAAGGCTGTTCCATAACTGTGGGGTTTTGTAAGAGAAAGCTCTTCCCCCTGCTGTAGCCTTCACTATTCGAGGTACCAACAAATAGCCTGCACCTTCTGATCAGAGTAGGCGTGGCAGATCATAAAAGACCAAAAGTTCGCTTAGGTACTGTGGCGCAAAGCCATTTAGCGCTTTATAAGTCAATAGTAGTATTTTATAATCAATGGGGGATTTGACTGGGAGCCAATGCAGTGTGGATAAGATAGGGGTGATGTGGTCATATCTTCTGGTTCTAGTGAGGACTCTTGCAGCTGCATTCTGGACTAACTGGAGTTTGTTTATGCTCCTACTGGAACATCCAGACAGTAAGGCATTACAATAATCCAACCTAGAGGTGACGAAAGCATGGACTAATTTTTCTGCATCCTGTAGTTACATTATATTTCTTATCTTAGCAATATTTCTGAGGTCAAACAACACAAGCATGGAGACACACCCCTGATCAGAGGCCAGTAGCAGGTCATTTACCACTTTAACCAGCGCTGTCTCTGTGCTATGATGAGGCCTAAATCCTGACTGATACATTTCATGAATTAAGGTGGAGAGACTGATCTAGCAGCACTTAGAGAATTTCTGTAGTTCTGGAGGTTCTCCTTCCATGCTGTTTAAAATATGAACAATTTGGTTTGATGCCATTTACGTTCTAATTGTCGAGGTTTTTTTTTTAAGGTGCGTGTGATCATTATCACAGGGTGCTAACTTTTTCTCTCTAATTATTCTTTTAAATAGCGCAGTCTTATCTAGCGTGTAGCAGAGCGTTGACTCTGAGCATTCAGTTGCCTGATCAAGTTCTGTGAGATCAGATGGTGATCCAAGCATAATTAGATGTGTTTTTATCCTGTTTATGTTACAGTAGATGTGTTTTTGGCCCATTCATGTTACAGTAGATGTGTTTTTGGCCCGTTCATGTTACAGTAGATGTGTTTTTGGCCCGTTCATGTTACAGTAGATGTGTTTTTGGCCCGTTCATGTTACAGTAGATGTGTTTTTGGCCCATTCATGTTACAGTAGATGTGTTTTTGGCCCATTCATGTTACAGTAGATGTGTTTTTGGCCCGTTTATGTTACAGTAGATGTGTTTTTGGCCCGTTCATGTTACAGTAGATGTGTTTTTGGCCCATTCATGTTACAGTAGATGTGTTTTTGGCCCGTTTATGTTACAGTAGATGTGTTTTTGGCCCGTTCATGTTACAGTAGATGTGTTTTTGGCCCATTCATGTTACAGTAGATGTGTTTTTGGCCCGTTTATGTTACAGTAGATGTGCTTTTGGCCCTTTCATGTTACAGTAGATGTGTTTTTGGCCCGTTTATGTTACAGTAGATGTGCTTTTGGCCCGTTCATGTTACAGTAGATGTGTTTTTATCCTGTTTATGTTACAGTAGATGTGTTTTTGGCCTGTTTATGTTACAGTAGATGTGCTTTTGGCCCTTTCATGTTACAGTAGATGTGTTTTTGGCCCGTTTATGTTACAGTAGATGTGTTTTTGGCCCATTCATGTTACAGTAGATGTGTTTTTGGCCCGTTTATGTTACAGTAGATGTGCTTTTGGCCCTTTCATGTTACAGTAGATGTGCTTTTGGCCTGTTTATGTTACAGTAGATGTGCTTTTGGCCCTTTCATGTTACAGAAGATGTGCTTTTGGCCTGTTTATGTTACAGTAGATGTGCTTTTGACCCGTTCATGTTACAGTAGATGTGTTTTTGGCCCGTTTATGTTACAGTAGATGTGTTTTTGGCCTGTTTATGTTACAGTAGATGTGCTTTTGACCCGTTCATGTTACAGTAGATGTGTTTTTGGCCCGTTTATGTTACAGTAGATGTGTTTTTGGCCCTTTCATGTTACAGTAGATGTGTTTTTGGCCCGTTTATGTTACAGTAGATGTGCTTTTGGCCCGTTCATGTTACAGTAGATGTGTTTTTGGCCTGTTTATGTTACAGTAGATGTGTTTTTGGCCCTTTCATGTTACAGTAGATGTGTTTTTGGCCCGTTTATGTTACAGTAGATGTGTTTTTGGCCCATTCATGTTACAGTAGATGTGTTTTTGGCCCGTTTATGTTACAGTAGATGTGTTTTTGGCCCATTCATGTTACAGTAGATGTGTTTTTGGCCCGTTTATGTTACAGTAGATGTGCTTTTGGCCCTTTCATGTTACAGTAGATGTGTTTTTGGCCTGTTTATGTTACAGTAGATGTGCTTTTGGCCTGTTTATGTTACAGTAGATGTGCTTTTGACCCGTTCATGTTACAGTAGATGTGTTTTTGGCCCGTTTATGTTACAGTATATGTGCTTTTGGCCTGTTCATGTTACAGTAGATGTGTTTTTGGCCTGTTTATGTTACAGTAGATGTGCTTTTGGCCTGTTTATGTTACAGTAGATGTGTTTTTGGCCTGTTTATGTTACAGTAGATGTGCTTTTGGCCTGTTTATGTTACAGTAGATGTGCTTTTGGCCCGTTCATGTTGCAGTAGATGTGTTTTTGGCCTGTTTATGTTACAGTAGATGTGTTTTTGGCCCGTTCATGTTACAGTAGATGAGCTTTTGGCCTGTTTATGTTACAGTAGATGTGCTTTTGGCCCGTTAATGTTGCAGTAGATGTGTTTTTGGCCTGTTTATGTTACAGTAGATGTGCTTTTGGCCCGTTCATGTTACAGTAGATGTGCTTTTGGCCTGTTCATGTTACAGTAGATGTGCTTTTGGCCCGTTCATGTTACAGTAGATGTGTTTTTGGCCTGTTTATGTTACAGTAGATGTGCTTTTGGCCCATTCATGTTACAGTAGATGTGCTTTTGACCCGTTCATGTTACAGTAGATGTATTTTTGGCCTGTTTATGTAACAGAAGATGTGCTTTAGGCCATTTTATGTTACAGTAGATGTGTTTTTGTCCTGTTTATGTTACAGTAGATGTCCTTTTGTCCTGTTTATGTAACATAAGGTGTGCTTTTGGCCTGTTTATGTTACAGTAGATGTGCTTTTGTCCTGTTTATGTAACAGAAGATGTGCTTTTGGCCTGTTTATGTTACAGTAGATGTGCTTTTGGCCTGTTTATGTTACAGTACATGTGTTTTTGGCCCTTTCATGTTACAGTAGATGTGTTTTTGGCCTGTTTATGTTACAGTATATGAGCTTTTGGCCTGTTTATGTTACAGTAGCTGTGTTTTTGGCCTGTTTATGTTACAGTAGATGTACTTTTGGCCATTTCATGTTACAGTAGATGTGTTTTTGGCCTGTTTATGTTACAGTATATGAGCTTTTGGCCTGTTTATGTTACAGTAGATGCGTTTTTGGCCCATTCATGTTACAGTAGCTGTGTTTTTGGCCTGTTTATGTTACAGTAGATGTGCTTTTGGCCTGTTTATGTTACAGTAGATGTGCTTTTGACCCGTTCATGTTACAGTAGATGTGTTTTTGGCCCGTTTATGTTACAGTAGATGTGTTTTTGGCCTGTTTATGTTACAGTAGATGTGCTTTTGGCCCTTTCATGTTACAGTATATGTGCTTTTGGCCTGTTCATGTTACAGTAGATGTGTTTTTGGCCTGTTTATGTTACAGTAGATGTGCTTTTGGCCTGTTTATGTTACAGTAGATGTGTTTTTGGCCTGTTTATGTTACAGTAGATGTGCTTTTGGCCTGTTTATGTTACAGTAGATGTGCTTTTGGCCCGTTCATGTTGCAGTAGATGTGTTTTTGGCCTGTTTATGTTACAGTAGATGTGTTTTTGGCCCGTTCATGTTACAGTAGATGAGCTTTTGGCCTGTTTATGTTACAGTAGATGTGCTTTTGGCCCGTTCATGTTGCAGTAGATGTGTTTTTGGCCTGTTTATGTTACAGTAGATGAGCTTTTGGCCTGTTCATGTTACAGTAGATGTGCTTTTGGCCTGTTCATGTTACAGTAGATGTGCTTTTGGCCCGTTCATGTTACAGTAGATGTGTTTTTGGCCTGTTTATGTTACAGTAGATGTGCTTTTGGCCCATTCATGTTACAGTAGATGTGCTTTTGGCCCGTTCATGTTACAGTAGATGTATTTTTGGCCTGTTTATGTAACAGAAGATGTGCTTTAGGCCATTTTATGTTACAGTAGATGTGTTTTTGTCCTGTTTATGTTACAGTAGATGTCCTTTTGTCCTGTTTATGTAACATAAGGTGTGCTTTTGGCCTGTTTATGTTACAGTAGATGTGCTTTTGTCCTGTTTATGTAACAGAAGATGTGCTTTTGGCCTGTTTATGTTACAGTAGATGTGCTTTTGGCCTGTTTATGTTACAGTAGATGTCCTTTTGTCCTGTTTATGTAACATAAGGTGTGCTTTTGGCCTGTTTATGTTACAGTAGATGTGCTTTTGTCCTGTTTATGTAACAGAAGATGTGCTTTTGGCCTGTTTATGTTACAGTAGATGTGTTTTTGGCCCTTTCATGTTACAGTAGATGTGTTTTTGGCCTGTTTATGTTACAGTATATGAGCTTTTGGCCTGTTTATGTTACAGTAGCTGTGTTTTTGGCCTGTTTATGTTACAGTAGATGTACTTTTGGCCATTTCATGTTACAGTAGATGTGTTTTTGGCCTGTTTATGTTACAGTATATGAGCTTTTGGCCTGTTTATGTTACAGTAGATGCGTTTTTGGCCCTTTCATGTTACAGTAGCTGTGTTTTTGGCCTGTTTATGTTACAGTAGATGTATTTTTTGGTCTGTTTATGTTACGGTAGATGTGTTTTTGGCCCGTTTATGTTACGGTAGATGTATTTTTTGGCCCGTTTATGTTACAGTAGATGTGCTTTTGGCCCGTTTATGTTACAGTAGATGTGCTTTTGGACCGTTTATGTTACAGTAGATGTGTTTTTGGCCTGTTTATGTTACAGTAGATGTGCTTTTCGCCTGTATGTTACAGTAGATGTGTTTTTGGCCTGTTTATGTAACAGAAGATGTGCTTTTGTCTTGTTTATGTAACAGAAGATGTGCTTTTGTCCTGTTTATGTTACAGTAGATGTGTTTTTGTCCTGTTTATGTTACAGTAGATGTGTTTTTGTCCTGTTTATGTTACAGTAGATGTGCTTTTATCCTGTTTATGTAACAGAAGATGTGCTTTTGGCCTGTTTATGTTACAGTAGATGTGCTTTTGTCCTGTTTATGTTACAGTAGATGTGCTTTTGTCCTGTTTATGTAACAGAAGATGTGATTTTGTCCTGTTTATGTAACAGAAGATGTGCTTTTGGCCTGTTTATGTTACAGTAGATGTGCTTTTGTCCTGTTTATGTTACAGTAGATGTGCTTTTGGCCTGTTTATGTTACAGTAGATGTGCTTTTGTCCTGTTTATGTAACAGAAGATGTGCTTTTGGCCTGTTTATGTTACAGTAGATGTGTTTTTGGCCTGTTTATGTTACAGTAGATGTGTTTTTGTCCTGTTTATGTAACAGAAGATGTTTTTTTGGCCTGTTTATGTTACAGTAGATGTGTTTTTGTCCTGTTTATGTAACAGAAGATGTGCTTTTGGCCTGTTTATGTTACAATAGATGTGCTTTTGGCCTGTTTATGTTACAGTAGATGTATTTTTTGGTCTGTTTATGTTACAGTAGATGTGTTTTTGGCCCGTTTATGTTACGGTAGATGTATTTTTTGGCCCGTTTATGTTACAGTAGATGTGCTTTTGGCCCGTTCATGTTACAGTAGATGTGCTTTTGGCCCGTTTATGTTACAGTAGATGTATTTTTTGGCCTGTTTATGTTACAGTAGATGTGCTTTTGGCCTGTTTATGTTACAGTAGATGTGTTTTTGTCCTGTTTATGTTACAGTAGATGTGTTTTTGTCCTGTTTATGTAACAGAAGATGTGTTTTTGGCCTGTTTATGTTACAGTAGATGTGCTTTTGGCCTGTTTATGTTACAGTAGATGTGCTTTTGTCCTGTTTATGTAACAGAAGATGTGTTTTTGTCCTGTTTATGTTACAGTAGATGTGTTTTTGTCCTGTTTATGTTACAGTAGATGTGCTTTTGTCCTGTTTATGTAACAGAAGATGTGCTTTTGGCCTGTTTATGTTACAGTAGATGTGTTTTTGTCCTGTTTATGTAACAGAAGATGTGTTTTTGGCCTGTTTATGTTACAGTAGATGTGCTTTTGTCCTGTTTATGTAACAGAAGATGTGTTTTTGTCCTGTTTATGTAACAGAAGATGTGCTTTTGGCCTGTTTATGTTACAGTACATGTGTTTTTGTCCTGTTTATGTTACAGTAGATGTGCTTTTGTCCTGTTTATGTAACAGAAGATGTGCTTTTGGCCTGTTTATGTTACAGTAGCTGTGTTTTTGGCCTGTTTATGTTACATTAGATGTGTTTTTGGCCTTTTTATGTTACAGTATATGTATTTTTTGGTCTGTTTATGTTACAGTAGATGAGCTTTTGGCCTGTTTATGTTACAGTAGCTGTGTTTTTGGCCTGTTTATGTTACAGTAGATGTGCTTTTGGCCTGTTTATGTTACAATAGATGTGCTTTTGGCCTGTTTATGTTACAGTAGATGTATTTTTTGGTCTGTTTATGTTACAGTAGATGTGTTTTTGGCCCGTTTATGTTACGGTAGATGTATTTTTTGGCCCATTTATGTTACAGTAGATGTGCTTTTGGCCCGTTTGTTACAGTAGATGTGCTTTTGGCCCGTTTATGTTACAGTAGATGTATTTTTTGGCCTGTTTATGTTACAGTAGATGTGCTTTTGGCCTGTTTATGTTACAGTAGATGTGTTTTTGGCCTGTTTATGTTACAGTAGATGTGCTTTTCGCCTGTATGTTACAGTAGATGTGTTTTTGGCCCTTTCATGTTACGGTAGATGTGTTTTTGTCCCGTTTATGTTACAGTAGATGTGCTTTTGTCTTGTTTATGTAACAGAAGATGTGCTTTAGGCCTGTTTATGTTACAATACATGTGCTTTTGTCCTGTTTATGTAACAGAAGATGTGCTTTAGGCCTATTTATGTTACAGTAGATGTGTTTTTGTCCTGTTTATGCTACAGTAGATGTGTTTTTGGCCTGTTTATGTTACAGTAGATGTGCTTTTGTCCTGTTTATGTAACAGAAGATGTGCTTTTTTCCTGTTTATGTAACAGAAGATGTGCTTTTGGCCTGTTTATGTTACAGTAGATGTGCTTTTGGCCTGTTTATGTTACAGTAGATGTGCTTTTGGCCTGTTTATGTTACAGTAGATGTGTTTTTGTCCTGTTTATGTAACAGAAGATGTGTTTTTGGCCTGTTTATGTTACAGTAGATGTGTTTTTGTCCAGTTTATGTTACAATAGATGTGCTTTTGTCCTGTTTATGTAACAGAAGATGTGTTTTTGGCCCGTTTATGTTACGGTAGATTTATTTTTGGCCCGTTTATGTTACAGTAGATGTGCTTTTGGCCCGTTTATGTTACGGTAGATGTGCTTTTGGCCCGTTTATGTTACAGTAGATGTGCTTTTCGCCTGTATGTTACAGTAGCTGTGTTTTTGGCCATTTTATGTTACAGTAGATGTGCTTTTGGCCATTTTATGTTACAGTAGATGTGCTTTTGGCCCGTTCATGTTACAGTAGATGTGCTTTTGGCCCGTTCATGTTACAGTAGATGTGCTTTTGGCCATTTTATGTTACAGTAAATGTGCTTTTGGCCTGTTCATGTTACAGTAGATGTGCTTTTGGCCCGTTCATGTTACAGTAGATGTGCTTTTGGCCATTTTATGTTACAGTAGATGTGCTTTTGGCCCGTTCATGTTACAGTAGATGTGCTTTTGGCCCGTTCATGTTACAGTAGATGTGCTTTTGGCCTGTTTATGTTACAGTAGATGAGCTTTTGACCATTTTATGTTACGGTAGATGTGCTTTTGGCCCTTTCATGTTACCGTAGATGTGCTTTTGGCCCGTTCATGTTACAGTAGATGTGCTTTTGGCCCGTTCATGTTACAGTAGATGTGCTTTTGGCCTGTTCATGTTACAGTAGATGTGCTTTTGGCCTGTTTATGTTACAGTAGATGTCCTTTTGGCCTGTTTATGTTACAGTAGATGTGCTTTTGGCCCTTTCATGTTACAGTAGATGTGTTTTTGGCCCTTTCATGTTACAGTAGATGTGTTTTTGGCCTGTTTATGTTACAGTAGCTGTGTTTTTGGCCTGTTTATGTTACAGTCGATGTATTTTTTGCCTGTTTATGTTACAGTAGATGTGCTTTTGGCCCTTTCATGTTACAGTAGATGTATTTTTTGGCCTGTTTATGTTACAGTAGATGTACTTTTGGCCTGTTTATGTTACAGTAGATGTATTTTTTGGCCTGTTTATGTTACAGTAGATGTGCTTTTGGCCCTTTCATGTTACAGTAGATGTATTTTTTGGCCTGTTTATGTTACTGTAGATGTATTTTTTGGTCTGTTTATGTTACAGTAGATGAGCTTTTGGCCTGTTTATGTTACAGTAGATGTGCTTTTGGCCATTTTATGTTACAGTAGATGTGCTTTTGGCCCGTTCATGTTACAGTAGATGTGCTTTTGGCCTGTTTATGTTACAGTAGATGTGCTTTTGGCCCTTTCATGTTACAGTAGATGTATTTTTTGGCCTGTTTATGTTACAGTAGATGTATTTTTTGGCCTGTTTATGTTACAGTAGATGTGCTTTTGGCCTGTTTATGTTACAGTAGATGTGCTTTTGGCCCGTTCATGTTACAGTAGATGTGCTTTTGGCCCGTTTATGTTACAGTAGATGTGCTTTTGGCCATTTTATGTTACAGTAGATGTGATTTTGGCCCGTTCATGTTACAGTAGATGTGTTTTTGGCCCATTCATGTTACAGTAGATGTGCTTTTGGCCATTTTATGTTACAGTAGATGTGATTTTGGCCCGTTCATGTTACAGTAGATGTGTTTTTGGCCCATTCATGTTACAGTAGCTGTGTTTTTGGCCCGTTTTTGTTACAGTAGATGTGCTTTTGGCCATTTTATGTTACAGTAGATGTGCTTTTGGCCCGTTCATGTTACAGTAGATGTGCTTTTGGCCTGTTCATGTTACAGTAGATGTGCTTTTGGCCCGTTTATGTTACAGTAGATGTGCTTTTGGCCCATTCATGTTACAGTAGATGTGCTTTTGGCCCGTTTTTGTTACAGTAGATGTGCTTTTGGCCATTTTATGTTACAGTAGATGTGCTTTTGGCCCGTTCATGTTACAGTAGATGTGCTTTTGTCCCGTTTATGTTACAGTAGATGTGCTTTTGGCCATTTTATGTTACAGTAGATGTGCTTTTGGCCTGTTCATGTTACAGTAGATGTGCTTTTGGCCCGTTTATGTTACAGTAGATGTGCTTTTGGCCATTTTATGTTACAGTAGATGTGCTTTTGGCCTGTTCATGTTACAGTAGATGTGCTTTTGGCCCGTTTATGTTACAGTAGATGTGCTTTTGGCCATTTTATGTTACAGTAGATGTGATTTTGGCCCTTTCATGTTACAGTAGCTGTGCTTTTGGCCCGTTCATGTTACAGTATATGAGCTTTTGGCCATTTTATGTTACAGTAGATGTGTTTTTGGCCCGTTTATGTTACAGTAGATGTGCTTTTGGCCTGTTTATGTTACAGTAGATGTGCTTTTAGCCTGTTCATGTTACAGTAGATGTGCTTTTGGCCCGTTCATGTTACAGTAGATGTGCTTTTGACCATTTTATGTTACAGTAGATGTGCTTTTGGCCTGTTCATGTTACAGTAGATGTGCTTTTTGCCCGTTTATGTAACAGTATATGTGCTTTTGACCATTTTATGTTACAGTAGATGTGCTTTTGGCCTGTTCATGTTACAGTAGATGTGCTTTTGGCCCGTTCATGTTACAGTAGATGTGCTTTTGGCCTGTTCATGTTACAGTATATGAGCTTTTGGCCCGTTTATGTTACAGTAGATGTGTTTTTGGCCTGTTTATGTTACAGTAGATGTGCTTTTGGCCCGTTCATGTTACAGTAGATGTGCTTTTGGCCCGTTCATGTTACAGTAGATGTGCTTTTGGCCATTTTATGTTACAGTAGATGTGCTTTTGGCCATTTTATGTTACAGTAGATGTGCTTTTGGCCTGTTTATGTTACAGTAGATGTGCTTTTGGCCCGTTCATGTTACAGTAGATGTGCTTTTGGCCTGTTCATGTTACAGTATATGAGCTTTTGGCCTGTTTATGTTACAGTAGATGTGTTTTTGGCCATTTTATGTTACAGTAGATGTGCTTTTGGCCATTTTATGTTACAGTAGATGTGCTTTTGGCCTGTTTATGTTACAGTAGATGTGCTTTTGGCCCATTCATGTTACAGTAGATGTGCTTTTGGCCCGTTTATGTTACAGTAGATGTGCTTTTGGCCATTTTATGTTACAGTAGATGAACTTTTGGCCCATTTATGTTACAGTAGATGTGTTTTTGGCCCGTTTATGTTACAGTTGATGTGTTTTTGGCCTGTTTATGTTACAGTTGATGTGTTTTTGGCCTGTTTATGTTACAGTTGATGTGTTTTTGGCTTGTTTATGTTACAGTTGATGTGTTTTTGGCTGTTTCATGTTACAGTAGATGTGTTTTTGGCCTGTTTATGTTACAGTAGATGTGCTTTTGTCCCGTTTATGTTACAGTAGATGTGTTTTTGGCCATTTTATGTTACAGTAGATGTGCTTTTGTCCCGTTTATGTTACAGTAGATGTGTTTTTGGCCTGTTTATGTTACAGTAGATGTGTTTTTGGCCATTTTATTTTACAGTAGATGTGTTTTTGGCCTGTTTATGTTACAGTAGATGTGTTTTTGGCCCTTTCATGTTACATTAGATGTGTTTTTGGCCTGTTTATGTTACAGTAGATGTGTTTTTGGCCCTTTCATGTTACAGTATATGTGCTTTTGGCCCTTTCATGTTACAGTAGATGTCCTTTTGGCCTGTTTATGTTACAGTAGATGTGCTTTTGTCCCGTTTATGTTACAGTAGATGTACTTTTGGCCTGTTTGTTACAGTAGATGTGCTTTTGTCCCGTTTATGTTACAGTGAATCTGTTTTTGGCCTGTTTATGCTACAGTAGATGTGTTTTTGGCCCTTTCATGTTACAGTAGATGTGCTTTTGGCCTGTTTATGTTACAGTAGATGTGTTTTTGGCCTGTTTATGTTACAGTAGATGTGTTTTTGGCCTGTTTATGCTACAGTAGATGTGTTTTTGGCCATTTTATTTTACAGTAGATGTACTTTTGGCCTGTTTGTTACAGTAGATGTGCTTTTGGCCTGTTTATGTTACAGTAGATGTGTTTTTGGCCTGTTTATGTTACAGTAGATGTGTTTTTGGCCTGTTTATGCTACAGTAGATGTGTTTTTGGCCATTTTATTTTACAATAGATGTGCTTTTGGCCTGTTTATGTTACAGTAGATGTGTTTTTGGCCATTTTATTTTACAGTAGATGTGCTTTTGGCCTGTTTATGTTACAGTTGATGTGTTTTTGGCCTGTTTATGTTACAGTAGATGTGCTTTTGGCCTGTTTATGTTACAGTAGATGTGTTTTTGGCCTGTTTATGTTACAGTATATGTGTTTTTGGCCTGTTTATGCTACAGTAGATGTGTTTTTGGCCATTTTATTTTACAGTAGATGTACTTTTGGCCTGTTTGTTACAGTAGATGTGCTTTTGTCCCGTTTATGTTACAGTAGATGTGGTTTTGGCCTGTTTATGTTACAGTAGATGTGTTTTTGGCCCGTTTATGTTACAGTAAATGTGTTTTTGGCCTGTTTATGTTACAGTAGATGTGCTTTTGGCCTGTTAGTGTTACAGTAGATGTATTTTTGGCCTGTTCTTGTTACAGTATATGTATTTTTGTCCTGTTTATGTTACAGTAGATGCATTTTTGGCCCGTTAGTGTTACAGTAGATGTATTTTTGGCCCGTTAGTGTTACAGTAGATGTCTTTTTGCACTTTTTCTGCTACAGTTGTTTCATTCTTGGCCTGTTTATTTTACAGTAGATCTGTTTTTTGGTCTGTTTGTATTACCATAGATGTGTTTTCGACTTGTTCATGTTACAGTTCATTACAGCAATTCCTGTTAATTATTTGTATAAGTGGGTTTATTTGTATTGTTAAAGCTACAGTCAGTTTGGTTTTTTTGATGGTGCAGTTCACTTTTCGCCGCTGTGAATATACAGACATTTTACATGTTCAAGGGACACTTTGGCCAAAATCGCCAATTTAACCATTGATACGTTATAGTAAGCGTAGTACTACTCTTACAGCGATGATGCAGCTGGATTTGTCAAGAATCCTCACACAGTGGCCTCCAGCCTTATGTGTTTTTGACAGAATATACAGAAGAACTGCACCAACGAGAAGAGCAACATGAGGCAGAGAGCAACTGTAGCTCTTTCACAATTACACTGAGCCAAATAACTGGAGTTAGCAATGTTACCTGATTATTTATCTTTGTCATAGTGACCTTACTAGCCGTCTTACTAGTACAGTAGCTACATGGGTGAAGACAAGCCTTTGCTAGCAGAGATTAACTAGTTGTCCTACCTCAGGACTGCTCCTTTTTTTCCGGGCATGGATCGTTGTCCATTTTGTGTTTAATACGGACAGAATTGTTGTATTCTTTAGTATCTCCTTCGGCGAAAGACCCAGTAACCATAATGGTGCCCACCTGACCATCTAATCATTGCCTTAAGATATTTTTGATTAATTAAAACAGGTGTGTTACATTTTGGTTGGAGATGGAACCTGAGGAAGGTAGATCTAAGGAAGAGGGTTGGTGGCCACTGCTCTAGAAGATCCTTATGGCTAATCGGCGTCCTGTCAGTGGCTTAATGCCCAGACACGTATCCTCATAGAAACTCAGAGGGAAATTAATGTAGGCATACAGGTCTCTTGATGCTTTTCTGGGCATGTTACGATTTGTTCTACGATTAAAATGCCAAGGTGCCACCCATACGGATGCTATAAACTCTTCTGTAAGTTAAACAAAGTTAGACAACTAAATGTTAATTATAGGCAACTCCTCAATAAGAATGTGATTGATGTAGAGCTACATAGGATCGTTAAAGTGCTCGTTAACAAGCAAGCTTAGTTATAGCTTACATGTCTACACCGCAGTATTTAGTGTATATACTGTAGTCACATGTCTCACTCAGAGGGTCTGATTGGCCGAGCAAGCGGGACTCTCGATGCTTGAATTACGTATTGTTGCACTGCATTCTGGGTATTGTACCTTTCGGGCGAAAATGGAGAAATGTAAAAAAAAAATGTTGCTAAACCATGGACAGTAAGCGATACCGTGCAACAGATCAATACATACCATGACAAATGATATATTAATATATATATTATAGTTTTATGCCGGAGTTGTCCTTTAATCGTAGAACAGTATGTATATAAACAGCAGTTATATAAACTGTTAAAGCTGCAGTATGTGGGGTTTGGCACCGAAAAGGTCTGGTTTTTGGTGTGGTTTTACATCCCGTGCTGTTGATTCATAAAGTATACGTCTAGATGTTTGGCCTCTCCGGCTTTTCATAGTGAATACTAATGCAGGATTTGATTAAGATCTCCAGCATGTATTGATTTTATCGATTTCTATAGCAGTGAGTCTAACCCAGCGCCTATATAAAGCTTACTAAAGTGCTGTTATTCCTGGATAATTGATTTAATTGTTATTGAGTTATTCACAGAGAAACATTTTTTTAAGGCAGTGTTTAAAGACCTTAATCTTGGTTAAAGAATACTAATGTAATTTCAGCACAAAAATGAAAAGTTTGATGTACAATAGTTCGTGTTTTGTATCATGTACGATATCAGTATCTTTGAATGTCGCAATACACCAATCAGCCATAACATTAAAACCACTGACAGGTGAAGAGAATAACGTGGATTGTCTCGTTACAGTGGCACCTGTAGAGGGGCGGGGTATATTTATTAGGCAGCAAGTGAACCGTCAGTTCTGGAAGTTGATGTGTTGGAAGCAGGAAAAATGGGCAAGCGTAAGGATCTGAGTGACTTTGACAAGGGCCAGATCGTGATGGTTAGACGACTGGGTCAGAGCATCTCCAAAACCGCAGGTCTTGTGGGGTGTTCCCGGGATGCAGGGGTTAGTACCTACCAAAACTGGTCCAAGGAAGGACAACCGATGAAGCGGCGACAGGGTCATGGGCTCCCAAGGCTCAGTGATGAGCGTGGGGAGCAAAGGCGAGTCCGTCTGGTCCGATCCCACAGAAGAGCTTCTGTAGCACAAACTGCTGAAAAAGTTAAAGCGGGCTCTGATAGAAAGGAGTCAGAACACACAGAGCATCACAGCTTGCTGCGTATGGAGCTGTGTAGCTGCAGACCGGTCAGAGAGCCCATGCTGACCCCTGTCCACCACCGAAAGCTCCTACAATGGGCACGTGAGCATCAGAACTGCACCATGGAGCAATGGAAGAAGGTGACCTGGTCTGATGAGTCAGGTTTTCTTTTACATTACATGAACGTGCGTGTTCGTCGCTTACCTGGGGAAGAGATGGCACCAGGATGCACTATGGGAAGAAGGCGAGGCGGCGGAGGCAGTGTGATGCTCTGGGCGATGTTCTGCTGGGAAACCTTGGGTCCTGGCATTCATGTGGATGTTACTTCGACACGTACCACCTACCTAAACATTGTTACAGACGAAGCACACCCCTTCATGGCAACGGTGTGTTCAGGAACGGTTTTAAGCCTCCAACTTCCCCAGACCTCAGTCCGATTTGGATGTGGAGTCCATGCCTGGACGGGTCAGAACTGTTTTGGTGGCGCAAGGAAGACCTACACAATATTAGGCAGGTGGTTTTAATGTTATGGCTGATCGGTGTATATCGATAACTGACTATCAGCACTTACTATCTGTATTAGGGTTTGTTTGTTTTTTTTTTTTAGGTTTCTTTCTGTTGGGTTTTCAGAAATTTTCTTTTAGCACATAATGAGCTGCTTTTAAAAAAGGTGCCTTGCAGATGAAATATTATTATTATTATTACTATTATTGTTATTATTATTATTATTATGACGGAAGGTGGGATGGATTCCTGGCACCTGCCTCCGGTTGCCGACGAAGGAGAAGGAAAGCTCTAAGCTCTAACGGCTGATCTTCAGATACAAATCAAACACAAACGCCTGGAACGTAGCTAAACGGGGGGGAAGAAAAGAAAACAGTACTAAAGGTCAACCCGAGAGAGCGTCGGCGCTTTTACGCCACTGAAAGGCCTTTGTCCTCGAGCGCAGTCCGGAAGCTTCTCACCTTTTCAGATGAGAGGGATTTGATGGAGGAGAGATCTTATAGTGGTTATTATTCATAGTCTTATTTTATTTATTTATTTTTGTCTCTCTCTCTCATACACACACACACACACACACACACACACACACACACACGGCCCCATTCAGACGCCGCGAAGTACTTCAGGCCAACCTGCCCTTAAAGTAGATGACTCTTCAGCGACCAGTCTTTTTTTTTTTTCCCTTTCCTCGAGTTTTAGCTTTATGATCTCGTCTTCTTTTTGTTGTGGCGGTTATTGACTGTCGTTCTTGCGTTTTTCGCTGCATTTCTGTGCCTACTTGTCCTTCAGAGACACATGTGTAGCACATGCTCATGAATCAGAGCCTTACCGCTTGTCACACTCGCTGTCCTTATCAGTCTGTACAGGATTTCGTGAACAGTCAGGTTTTTTTGTGATTGTTGCGGCCATAAATGCTTGATTTTTTTTTTTTTTTTTTTGCGAAAAAAATCCGGCGAAACCGCAGTTACAAATTCAAAACGGTTTCGCGCGCTCTTTCGCAGCGATGGTTGTCGGTGAACGAGACCTTTTAGCCGTACTCACGTTCGTCACATGACGCGTCTCGGCCCGAATCCGCGGAAAATCCGCGTTAATTCTGAAAAATCGCACGGTCCAACGAATATTACGGAGTTTACAGATATATATACGCCTCAATACGGAATCACTAGAAGACATAAGACAGACGTTATCGTGTTTTAAAAAAACGTCCGTGATGTTATTAAGACAAAAAAAAAAAAAAAAAACGTAGCTTGTTACGTTACTGAGAAAAAAACAACAACAACACGTAAACGGCTCTTAAATCTTTAAACGGAAAGATCACAGCTTTACCTCTGATCGTTACTAAGCGCCGAAACCGGAGACTCCTTCCATAAACGTCTCGTGAACATATCGACGATGACAAATCCCCGTGTATGAGCTGTTACCATAGAAACATTAACGTATAAGAACGAGCGCGATTGGTATAATACGATATAACATACCGTGAAATGATACGGTATATCTGTGTATACTTTCCAGTCACGGTATCAGGTCTCGTCTCTTATAACAACTTCCTGTGTTCGCTTTAGCGGAGCTTAACGATGATGTCATTCCTGGAATCATGTCGGAGCCGGCGTTCCAGCGTCAGGGTCACAGACGTACCTCCGGGACCGGCTCGGGTTCCACATTCCCTCCAGTTCCTGTTCCCTTTTAATGTTACATTCACTTATATAGTGCGCTTCGGTGTATACAGTAATACGGTGCACTCTGTGAGTGTAAGGTTACTGACTGTACACCATCTGTTGCCCTGTTAAAAAGTATTGGCACCCCTCTTACCACTGTACATCAGTAGTAGAGCCAGGAGCTGCACTGAACAGATATTTTGTGGGTGGAAGTTCATTCTCAGGACAGCAGTGACACTGACGTGGTTGTTTGTGTGTGTGTGTGTTTGTGTGTGTGTGTGTGTGTGTGTGTGTGTGTGTGTGTGTGTGTGAGTTACAGTGACCTATATCACTGGTAGACCTGCTAAAATGATTATATACTAAATGGGAAAACTCGTTACGAGATTCACCCTTCTAATAAGCGACGATCTTTACTCACTTATTATTAGCGCAGAGAGGGACGCTGAGGCGTAACCTTGTGCTATATGTCATTATCGATATCACGGTTATATATATATAGGCGCATCACGATATGGCGTAGGATTCCATACCCCAATAGGACAGCTTTAAAACTAAAACATCACTCATCGGTTGGGCCGATCAACCAGTTTAGACATCAAATACGCTTTTAACCGAATCCTCAGCACGCGCTAAGGAGAGGACGAGAGAACGAGAGAACGCACGCCACCGAAAACCTCGCTTTAGTTTTTAATCAGCCGAGGAGTTCTGGCACAGCGCGAAGCCCTCGGAACAGGAGCCTTTTCACACGTGCTCACACTCCCCTCGGTGCCAAAATTCCTGCCGTTCAGCCGCACGGATGGCGCAAGAGCATCGCCGCCGCGTTACAGCGTAACGAGAAAACACATCGAGCCGCGTTTCTCCGTTTAATCGCAACGAGCGGCTCATTCACCAGTTCTGCTTAATCACACGCCACATCATCCTGGCTCTCTCTCTCTCTGTGTGTGTGTGTGTGTGTGTGTGTGTGTGTGTGTGTGTGTGTGTGTGTGTGTGCGTGCATGTGTTTCTCATTTCCAATTTATCCCGGATAATTATAACTAGCAGCACCTGATTACTTTGGAAACTAATCATTGGCTCTGTCCCAAATGCTGGAACTCATGTCTAGTTAGTGTTCATACTGCAGCGAGGGGATGGGGGGGGGGGGAGGGGGTGATATTTCAGGAAACTCCACGGGTTCCGGGTTCTGATCGGTCAAGAAGGCGTGGATGAATTTTCTAGAACACGCGCCGTCGTCTCCCTAGTAAGGAGACGAAGGAGACGTTTACGGAAGGAGTCTCCGGTGTCAGCTCTGTGAAGCCGTAAGTAACACATCCGAGGGGTTTATGGTACGGCTCGGTGGACCTCCGTGCCGTGTGGTGCGAAGAGGAATAAAACACTTCGATCTCGATCGGAAAATAATCAGCGGCGTGACCGATCGATTTACCGGAACGGCGCCACACGCGCACACGTGTTTATCCGTTAACGTGCGTTATCTGCAGCCGGAAGTCACGTGACACGCATTCCTAGCTAGAATTCCTTTGTTGAATTTTTCTCTCTCTCTCTCTCTCTCTCTCTCTCTCTCTCTCTCTCTCTCTATTTTTTAAACAAATTAATTTCACAAATTAGTTGAGAATTACGTTCCCCCCCCACATCCACCCACCCTCCAAAAAAAAAAAAAAAAAAAAAAAAAAAAAAGCTCCATGACCACAGGACAGGAATTTCTCCCGAGCCTCGACCTCCAGATGAATTCGCAGTCTTTTTTTTTTTCTCTTTTTTTCCTTTTTTAAATTTTTTATTTTTATTTTTTTTTTGTAAAAGAGAAGGCAGAAGTGCAGTAAGCAGCTGGAAAGCCGAAGCACAGTCATGTTAGAAATCCAGGCCATCACTTTAGTGATTGAAGCCGTGCACAGGGGTCGGAGGTGAAGTGCTGAGGGAGCAGGGCAAGAGCTCTGGTGGGTGTTCCGCTCCGTCTAAGAGCCGAGATCTGTTTGTTTATTTATTTATTTATTTATTTATTTATTTATTAAGGATTCTCATGAACTTCTCCTTCTTACAACTGATCAGCTTTTTTTTTTCTTTTTTCTTTTTTTTTTTTTGCTTATGCTATACAATTATGTTTTTATTTTGTGAGCCTGAATATTTGGCAGTTGCTACAGTACGCCTGTAGCGCCATGATAAGACAGTAATTGTGTTTGTGTGTGTGTGTGTGTGTGTGTGTGTGTGTGTGTGTGTGTGTGAGGGTCCACTCCAGGGTTTGAGCTGTTCAGCGGGCCGTCACATGAGCAGTCAAATGTTTCACCTTCTTCTTTGTGAGACGTCACAAGACGGCATGGCGTCTGAAATGTGCAGTAGTCAATTATTTTAGGAACACGCTCTTGTTTCGGTATTTATTTATTTATTTATTATTTGCGGTGGGATACAAACATTCATTCTATACAGCTGACTTTTTAATTATTATTATTATTATTATTATTATTATTATTATTTTCACCACGCAGCTCAGCACCGACACAAACAGTACCCTCACCTCTTCATCTCATCTCCTATGCCGGTCACGTTTATGATATTTTGCCCAAAATGGAGGTAGTGAAAGTATGGTAAGTGTACGAGTGATTGTCTAAATGCATTCCCTTAACGAGTGTTTGTTTGCGCCGTTTATTGGCAAACACTACCTGCTATACCAATTAGCCGTAATTAAGCCGGGTTACTGCTGGAGGTCACATTACCGTTAGCGCTAATGAGAGGGGACTGACATCACCGCATCAACCCTTTAGCGCCGTGATTAGCTTCCGCAAATTCAAACACGAATGAATACGCCGCCATAAATAAATTAAAATAAATAAATAAAACGTGTTTTTG
The DNA here is from genome assembly GCA_023630585.1 of Cranoglanis bouderius. Lineage (NCBI taxonomy): Eukaryota > Metazoa > Chordata > Actinopteri > Siluriformes > Cranoglanididae > Cranoglanis > Cranoglanis bouderius. The sequence continues at coordinate 16,614,250 of CM042565.1, read as the reverse complement.
GAAAGATCTCCTGCTTTAGTTTCCAGAGCGCTTGGATTTATAGCTTTACTTTCATTTACATCCAGATGTTTATCCAGCTAATCGTTTCAGGTTAAACGAAGACACGTTACGCTTCCTCTCTCTCCCCCGAGGCGGCCGGTGTCGTGCGACTGGGAGGGGTGGGGGGTGTGGGGTGCATGGTTTTTTTTTTTGGTTTTTTTTTGGGGGGGGGGGGTTATAAGCTATCGTAAAGCTGGAATATCCTCACAGAGCTAACAGTCAACAGCACAAAGCTAGCGTAATGCTAGTCCTGATGTCACCATCATCTCTGACTCCCTGCCCTTTATATTTCTCTAACCGGGTGATGTCATTCCCCTCAATCTGTCCATCCACACGTCCGTCCTGTTTCTCCTCTGGGATATCCTAAACACGAGAGGGAGACAGAGAGGGGTAGAGAGAGACAGAGACCGATACAGAGTGAGAGGGAGACAGATAGAGAGAATCAGAGAGAGACAGCGATGAGATATAGATAAATAGAGAGATAGATAGATAGATAGATAGACAGAGAGAGAGAGAGAGAGAGAGAGAGATATCTGGAGAGAGAAAGAGAGAGAAACTTGTTGTTATTTGTGTACCTCAGCGGTGTGATGGTCTTCAGTGATATACGATACTCCAGAGCTAGAACACGACAGTGGAAGAGGTTTCAGACGGTGTGTGATTCTCAGACTGATGAAGAGTTCCTCGTGTCCGAGTGATAAAGGAGGAAAATTTGATGTAAATGTCTGATCAGGTTCTCGCTGCTGTAAGGAATTAGGGATTTAGAGATGTATCGTTCCATCATATCGCTTATCCCTCAATACATTCTCATAATGTTCTCGCTCCTCGCTCCTCCGTTTCAGCCAATCACGTGCATTTATGTAAATTATGTAGCTAAAGGCAGACCAGAAGCTAGCTAGACACGTGGGGAGATTTCACATGCGTTCATCAACTTTGTTAATGTATTTTTTTTGTTTGTTTGTTTGTTTGTTTGTTTACTTTTTACAATGAAACATTATTTAAAGGCGAATGAACGACACTTGTTTTGAGCGCTAGTCAAAAGTGGTAACGTGAGCCAGTGACTAGCGGCCGTCATTTTAACAAATGCAACTACTAAACAAAACTAAAGAAAGCAAGTTGTCGTATTTATAGCCATAAAGTAATCACTAATAATTAAGCGTTATAAAGATGATAAACATTCAGTCACGCGAGTCGCTTTTCCGGACCTTCGTAAAGAAGGAATTTTACGTAGCCGAATTAGGGCCGGGCGAAACAACGGTAATATTGACATCGTGATATGATAAATGATGTCATGATACACTTTTTCCCTAACCACAGCTTTCCAGAATGATGTAACACACTCGGAGGACAGCGCTGTCAGCCCTCTTCCACATACATGAGGCCCCTGATAAGAGTGTATCTTATCGGAGAGTAAGCCCCTCCCACCAAGAGAGCACGTTCGAAACCGTGATCTCCGGACGACGATCGCCGCTTTTCTTTTGAGTCGTGACAATTTGTTTTATTTTTATTTGTTTATTTATTTTAATGATTAAAACTAAACGGAACCGAATGCATGTACGTGATTTTTTTTTCTGTTTTATTTTACATAACCTTTAGAATGTTACGTTTTTTTTTTTTTTCTTTTATATTTGTCCCTCTGTTTGGTTTTTGCAGACGTTAAATTAAAAATAACGTCAAACTCGTGTCTCGTTTTATCCGAGTTTTCACGCAGCGCTACTCGGCAGTTCGTTGGCTAAAATCTAGCTATCGCGATGCTCGTCGTTTATCGCACAAACGTCGCTCCGGTATCGCGATATGATATTTATTTATTTTTTGGACATATCGCCCCAGCCTTAGACCGGACGCTCACAAATTTTACTCGTTCCAGGGTTCCGGAGAAGACGGGAAAAAAAAAAAGAAGTGCAGCACGAGGCTTCGGTCCTTCGCTCGGGACGCGTAAACGCGTCTTCGCCCCGATTCCGTTTCGATCGTAAAAACTGCGTACGAGCTCCTGAAAAGAGCAATAACAAGACCATTAAGTGCTGATCCATTCAAAAGCAGAAGATGATTTATCACCGCATCGCACGTTGGCTGAGTGAAAGGGTGCAGGGGAAATGAGTAAGCTTTTGTTTTTCATTTGTCTTACACAAGGTGCCTGCAGAAGTTGCCGAATATATAGAAATACGCAGAGCTGAAGAGTTTAGGAGGAGGAAATAAAACAAACAACAACAACAAAATAATAATAAAGAAAAACGGTTTCTGCGATCGCTTGGGTTTGAATCATCAAAATCACAGAATCATCGACTTGCTAACCAAAAAGGCGAAACATTCCCAACCAGTCAGCTCGAGTAAAGCGTGAAAATGAGCTTGGAACGTAGCCAGAGTGTTTGCTAACCAACAGTAGGTGGTTTTGGGAAAGGGGGGGAAGAAAAAGAAAAAAAAACAGGCTGAATCGTCCTCTCCCCTCCTTTTTCTCCTTCTCTCTCCTTCTCTCTCGCTCCTGTTCTCCAGCTCCGGAAGGCCGACTTGGCCCCGAGCCTGAAGTGCACGGGGTCGTTTCAGGTCAGCCTCGGCGTGTTTGGTGCATAGGAAGTGCACAGAGTTACGCGCTCGCTGTATTTCACTTCCTCGTTTTCACGTGCCAGAGAGAGAGAGAGAGAGAGAGAGAGACGGAGAGACTCACCGTGCTGCGAGGACGGAGGAAGCTAAAGCAGGCCGAAGCCCGAGACTAAAAACAATCGCACGCGGTTTTTCCCCGGGTAGATATTAACGCGACGAGAGTTTACATGTGAAGCGTACGAGGAAGAAAAGAGGCACCGTGTCGCCTCGGCCGGGGATATGCCCGAAAAGGTCGGCACGTTTAAACACTTTTCTTTTCTTTCATTTTGTCGTTCTTTATTTATTTGTTTGTTTGTTTGTTTATTTATTTATTTTATTGACCGCGCTCGTACACACTGGCGCCTCCGGGCCGCTTTAGCATCATGTTGCTGTTAGCATTTTGGGGTTGGTGTGTGTTCTTTGGCATTGTGAAAAGTGGGAGGACGGTGCGTGCTCGGCTTCGGAGGTACGGCAGGTTCGATCGGAACGCTTGTTGGTACACGTCGGGTTTTTATCTAAGAGACTATTAAAAATTTTTTTTTTTTTAAATAACAGAAAGTCGTGCACGGTCAGGGTTCAAGCCTTATCACGACCCGCATACCATTCAGTTACAAAATCAAGCAAAAGGTATACGAACGGATAAGCGGTCAGACATTAACTGTAACGGCTGTGTGTGTGTGTGTGTGTGTGTGTGTGTGTGTGTGTGTGTGTAAAACACTTTTAATAGATTTCATGGAGTCCAGTTTATGTTTCACGATGTACAAGTTTCCCAGAAAAAGAATAACTCCCCTCAGCTCAAGCCAGAATAAATATATCAACGTGAACCGAGGCCTCATAAGAGTGACGCAGCGTATTTTACCGTCTCCTCGCACCGGTGCACTGCAGCTGAAACAGTTCAGGTTTCCTCCCAAATCACAGAAAAAAGAACAGCGTGTTTGATTCACGGGTTTGGTTCGTCCCGTCCCGTCCCGTCTCCGTCCCGGCCCGCGTTCTAACCCGACCTGATTTACAGCTCTGACCCCGAGCTGACTTCAGCATCACCTCAGCAGACCTCTCAGCGGCGTTCGGCACCTTTTTGCCTTCTGTTCCTCCGTTCAGCAACACACACACACACACACACACACACACACACACACACACACACACACACACACACACACACACACACTTCTGTACACTTCTGCTGTGCGCCGGAGGAGAATTTCACCAAGCTTTTATACCGATGAAGCTTTTACAACGGTTTATTGCGTGTGAAAATGATAACACCGCGTCACTCGTACGCTTCATGATGATGTTCTGGATTCTGATTGGTCAGAAGGTGGTGATTAGTTTTCTATAACAGCAGCTCTGACAGGTTTATATTAACGCGCTCGTTATAATACCTGATTGATTCTATAGTAGTTCGCAGGGACTCGTACGGCGGGTTTAAGAAATCTTTGACATTTTGAGGAGACGTTTAGGTAGCGGTTAAGGAAGGAGTCTCCAGCGTCAGCGCTTTAAAGCTGTAACTTTACGTTTTCCGACGTCTTGATTACTTAAATGTAACTACAGTATAAAAAGATTTGTTTTTTTTAAAAAGTACCACACGTTAGGGCTTGGGCGATATGGCAGAAATATCATATCATGATACACGATGCAGATCACGATATATAATTAAGCTAATGCGTGTTTTGTCTGCAAAATAAACCAAAAATCATATCGACGGCATCCATTCGTTACCGTTTCATTCCTAACAATTAAAAACGTTTTTAAAGAAAAATACACCACCATACCGACGATATCTCAGAAAAGTGTATCGCGTAAACCATCGATCACGATATCGATATCATATCGATTATATCGCCCGGCCCTAGCACGTGTTCTTTAATGATCAATGATCGAAATGATCTAAATAATTAATAAATAAATAAATAAATAGATAGAATAATCAGCTTCAGGGTGGGAGCAACACCTTCATCTTCATCACACCACCCTGTCGCTGATTATTTTCCTAAAACGGCGCGACACACAGTGTTAATTCCGCACATTAGTGATCATGGTCCTGGTTTTCGGGTAAGCCGTCACACCGGACGTCTCGTGCAGCCGTATCGGGTCCGTCTCCGGCAGCAGCGCCGCTGTCTCCACG
>CM042565.1:16594512-16602012 GCA_023630585.1 Cranoglanis bouderius | reverse complement strand
CGGACAATCGGTATTACAGTACCGAAGTTCTACTATATCGATGCAGAAGTTCGGTGGTCGGTGTTAATAGTAATTGTCACTGTCACTTTTGATTCGTTTATTATCCCATACAGTTCTGTCATGTTTTCTCCACATCGTCCACATAAAAGACAGCTACCTGCTAGCTTTGGTAGATTTTTCCTGTAACAATATGGGGTCCACATTTCCTAGTTGTTTAGCAACCTGTGCTCTAACAACTTCATTTGAGCGCTGAGCGTATTGCGTTACACTTCCGATGTTCCTAAGTCGTAACCTGTCGGATATGTTGCTGAAAGTTACTGATAACGTTCTCTGTTCGGTGGGAAGCGCTCACCATTCTCTAGACACCTTAAAGTGCAGCTGAAACGATTCCTTACAAAAGTGTCGATTGTTTAAACGCAGTCCTCCGTGACGAATAGCCGAAACTCTGCGCCAAACTCATTCATATGCAGCGCGAGTAATGGGCCGAAGTATTAGTTTACTTTATACACTTATATTAGTGTTTCACAAACGGAATCTTACAACGGGTTGCAACATCGGAGTAAATGATGCTTTCATAGCAGAGTTATATGAAATTACACAACACTTAATGTCATTGATATGCTAATGACATTCAGGAAATTTCAGAATTAGGTTTATTATGAATATTAATCATTAGTGCTGGCAGACAGACGTGTGTGTGTTAAAGTATTAAAACGCTTATGAGCTGTAATATATGATAAATTAGGGGTGTGGTGGGATAGCAGCATGGGTGGAACGGTTAATAGGATTGAGAGGATCGCTCTTAGCCTTCACACAATGATATAGGAAGTCTCCCGGTGTGTGTTCTGCAGAGCCAGCGGAAATTTGTCATGGTATTGCATCGAGTCCAAATACGTGTACGTGTTTTTATATTATTATATAACATTGTGTAATAATAAATCATTACAAAAACGTACGTTATTTAGCTCTGTTTATGGTTAAATAGAGGCCATGAATAGTGCTATTCATGAATCCTGCTTCATAACATTAGCGTCGTAACAGTGGTTTTCAGTAAAGTGCATTAGCTGGATAAGTTGCTTAGCTTGGATTGGTTGCACTGGGTCTTGCGTTTGCTGCTAGCAAAGAACTCCTCGTGCTGGGTTTTTTGTTTAAGATGTTTTATCAGGTGAGTGTTGTATGAAGACGTTGTATGAAGACGCTGTAGTTTTGAGGACAGTTTTGAGGATACTTCCGTACACAAAATACAAACCTTTTGAAAAGCCACGTTTTCTTATTGAAAAGCTGAACCTTTGTATCGAAATGTTGAATTTCTGTTTTGAAAAGTCATATTTCCGTACTGAAAATGCGATCGATCTATTGTGTATTGGAAAGCTGAACTTCTGTACTCAAAAGGTTTCGCATTAAAGAGGTGAATTTTCACATTAAAAAGCTGAACTTCTGTATTGAAATGTTGAATTTCTGAATTGAAAAACATTTAAAAAAGTCAAATTTCTACACTAAATTTCTGTACTAAAAGCCGATCTTCTGTAGTAAGAGCCGGTCGTCTGTACTAAGAGCCGGTCGTCTGTACTAAGAGCCGGTCGTCTGTAGTAAGAGCCGGTCGTCTGTAGTAAGAGCCGGTCGTCTGTAGTAAGAGCCGGTCGTCTGTAGTAAGAGCCGGTCGTCTGTAGTAAGAGCCGGTCGTCTGTACTAAGAGCCGGTCTTCTGTAGTAAGAGCCGGTCGTCTGTAGTAACAGCCGGTCGTCTGTACTAAGAGCCGGTCGTCTGTAGTAAGAGCCGGTCGTCTGTAGTAAGAGCCGGTCGTCTGTACTAAGAGCCGGTCTTCTGTAGTAAGAGCCGGTCGTCTGTAGTAAGAGCCGGTCGTCTGTACTAAGAGCCGGTCGTCTGTACTAAGAGCCGGTCGTCTGTAGTAAGAGCCGGTCGTCTGTAGTAAGAGCCGGTCGTCTGTACTAAGAGCCGGTCGTCTGTAGTAAGAGCCGGTCGTCTGTAGTAAGAGCCGGTCGTCTGTACTAAGAGCCGGTCTTCTGTAGTAAGAGCCGGTCGTCTGTAGTAAGAGCCGGTCGTCTGTACTAAGAGCCGGTCGTCTGTAGTAAGAGCCGGTCGTCTGTAGTAAGAGCCGGTCGTCTGTACTAAGAGCCGGTCTTCTGTAGTAAGAGCCGGTCGTCTGTAGTAAGAGCCGGTCGTCTGTACTAAGAGCCGGTCTTCTGTAGTAAGAGCCGGTCGTCTGTACTAAGAGCCGGTCGTCTGTAGTAAGAGCCGGTCGTCTGTACTAAGAGCCGGTCGTCTGTAGTAAGAGCCGGTCGTCTGTAGTAAGAGCCGGTCGTCTGTACTAAGAGCCGGTCGTCTGTAGTAAGAGCCGGTCGTCTGTAGTAAGAGCCGGTCGTCTGTACTAAGAGCCGGTCTTCTGTAGTAACAGCCGGTCGTCTGTAGTAAGAGCCGGTCGTCTGTACTAAGAGCCGGTCGTCTGTAGTAAGAGCCGGTCGTCTGTAGTAAGAGCCGGTCGTCTGTACTAAGAGCCGGTCGTCTGTACTAAGAGCCGGTCTTCTGTAGTAAGAGCCGGTCGTCTGTAGTAAGAGCCGTTCGTCTGTAGTAAGAGCCGGTCTTCTGTAGTAAGAGCCGATCTTCTGTAGTAAGAGCCGGTCGTCTGTAGTAAGAGCCGGTCGTCTGTAGTAAGAGCCGGTCGTCTGTAGTAAGAGCCGGTCGTCTGTACTAAGAGCCGGTCGTCTGTACTAAGAGCCGGTCGTCTGTAGTAAGAGCCGGTCGTCTGTAGTAAGAGCCGGTCGTCTGTACTAAGAGCCGGTCTTCTGTAGTAAGAGCCGGTCGTCTGTAGTAAGAGCCGTTCGTCTGTAGTAAGAGCCGGTCTTCTGTAGTAAGAGCCGATCTTCTGTAGTAAGAGCCGGTCGTCTGTAGTAAGAGCCGGTCGTCTGTAGTAAGAGCCGGTCGTCTGTAGTAAGAGCCGGTCGTCTGTAGTAAGAGCCTGTCGTCTGTAGTAAGAGCCGGTCGTCTGTACTAAGAGCCGATCTTCTGTAGTAAGAGCCGGTCGTCTGTAGTAAGAGCCGGTCGTCTGTACTAAGAGCCGATCTTCTGTAGTAAGAGCCGGTCGTCTGTAGTAAGAGCCGGTCGTCTGTAGTAAGAGCCGGTCGTCTGTAGTAAGAGCCGGTCGTCTGTAGTAAGAGCCGGTCGTCTGTAGTAAGAGCCGATCTGTACTGAATAACCAAAATTCCATATCGCGAAACCGAATTTTCGTACCGAAAAGCCGGACTTTTTTTTTTTTTTACGAGTAAACGAGCTCGGTATCAGATGAATACTCAACACCCATATCGGTAACGATGCCTCCCTAGTACTGAAGTATAACAACATTTCATCGTGATATTCTCAAACCAGACTCTGTAACGGAGCGTAAATCAGAGACGTCTTCATGGTACCGAACTCTCCGAGCGATCCCAGAGAGCCCTGATACTTTGTTTGTTTGGTTATGATACCGAGGATTTCCAGGACTCTAATGAAAGGGCTAATTATGCGGAAGTCGGACAGCGAGTCTGAGACAGGACGTGATTAATGATAAGACACTTGGCATTGTTCTCCGCGAGCACACAGAGAGAGTGGGAGCCGTGACGCCCGTCATCACACTGTTCTGTCCTCCGTCATGAGCTCATGAGCGGAGAAACGAACAGATCTGTCTTTCCTACATGTTCTTTTGGAAGCGCGCTTGATCGGGATCAGCAGGGTGATAAATATGATTTAATGGCAGGAATGTTTGCCGTTCCACACAATTCCCAAATCGCGCTGAAATCTCGGGCTGAATTCAGATATGAAAAACAGACACTCACAGGCCCAGAGTCCCGGCCGAGAGAAAGCAGAAGGTCTGAAACGTTACCTTTTACGCCAACATTTCTCCAGTCTCATCCGTCACAAGGCGTGGATTCGTTTCCTCACGTCGCGGTCGACTGCGTGGCTGTTTGTCGGCGTGTCCCTCACACTTCTCAAGGTTCCGATAAGAGACATCAGCAGCCGTAACGTTTACGCTTAACGCGTTACAGTAAATATATGTCAGTCAATAAATAAATAAATAAACGTCAGACGATATAACATCGATACCGCTATGACACGATAGACTTTTCTCATATATCACGATATGTCTATTAATATTGTAGAGTAAAATTACAATTACAAATTACACCTGGGAGCAGCTGATTTCAGAATTTTAAAAAATTGACGTCCTTTTTGATGATAGTTTATCTTTGTAGACAGTAAATAGTGTCATTTATTTAAGTCTAATTAAATTTAAAAAGTGCTATCTAATTAATTAAACAGAATTATCACTGATTTTTAAAAATGTTTTTAAATGCCACAGTTTTGCTGACATTTTCTTAACAAGTTTGTGTATTGTACAAATATTGTTTTTTTGTTTGTTTGTTTTTTTTTTTGTTTGTTTGTTTAGTATCGCAGCGCGTTAAAGGTAGAGTTGAAACAAAAATAAAACGTCCACGTTGTCGTCTTTTGATACGAAGGTATCTACGAGGATAACAGGTGATGGGGGTTTATAGCTAACAGTTTACTAGTTATTGTGCAGTGTGTGTGTGTGTGTGTGTATGTGTGTGTGTGTGTGTGTGTGGGTGGGGGTGTGTGTGTAAATCCTCCCGTATCTCCTCAGTCGTCTTTGTTCAGTGTCTCAGACAGACTCGCTGATGTGGTTTCTGACACACCGAACACTACAAACACGGACTCAGGTAGGGGGGCTTGGCTCAAAGAAGTGATTGAGATCACGTGGGTCATTACCCTGATATTTAATGGAGGTTTATGTACGGATGCTGTTCATTAGCACTAAGTGTTTGGTACTGAAACTACATGTACAGCTGATTGTTCACATTCAGGGTTAAGTGAGACGTTTCTTGTGTGTGTGTGTGTGTGTGTGTGTGTGTGTGTGTGTGTGTGTGTGTGTGTGTGTGTGTGTGTGTTCGGTGTTTGGCTGCGTCCTCACTTCTCCGCCATTGTTCAGCGATCAGAGCGAGCCTCTTTCTGAGCGAGGAACTCGAAGTTGGAAGATCACAGACTTGGCGAGCGTCACTCCCTCACCAGACTGTCGGCCCAAACCATTTATTTGCATAAAACAGAACAAAAAAAAACAAAAAAAAAACAAAAACGTGTGTGTGTTTTTTTTTTGCCATACGCTCGGAGTTTGCGCACTTTTACAGGTCGTCGGTTTGTCGCTTGATGTTTTCTTTGTGTTGTTTTGGACGACGTGGAGGTCAGATTGCATTTTTCAGTGCTACATAAAGGATTAATGATGTTTCCCCTCTCTCTCTCTCTCTCTCTCTCCCTCTCTCTCTCTCTCTCTCTCTCTCTCTCTCTCTCTCACTTACGATTTATTTCATTTCAGCAGCGGGACAGAAATCTCAGCGCACATCCATCCCACTCTTACGCCTCTTCTAAACGTTTTAATAACGACCAAAAAAAGAATAATTCGTTAGTTGATTCAAGACCAAGGCCGTTCTCAGCTTTGATCAGGGTTTTTTCTTTCCCTTTCTCGTCTTTTCTCTTCAAACATCAAGCCGTCGCAGGGCCTCAGTCCCACACAAAGCGTCTTTATGAGATAGCGCGTCCTCACACAACGACGTTCCAAGGACGTTAGAAAACATCTCTTTTGAGATAAGCGCGAGTACAGCGTGTCTGAAACCGAACTGCTTTGTATCCTACGCAGAAACGCGGCCTTGTTCTCCAACAGCTGGACCATCTGAGCACAATATGGTTTAGATTAAACCGGCTGGACATTGAGACCAGATTCCCGCAAGCGAGATCGCGGGACGGCTGAAAAGGCTACCGGATTCGGTCCTCGTATAAACCACCAGGTTTTCCGTATTCCATACTTTTTTTTTTTTACATATCGGACACGCCCCTAAAATCCTGTCTGCCGAGAGAGAGGCTGGGGGGGGGGGGGGGGGGGGGGTCATTTTTAACTAGAAATGCCACTATCGGGTCGACACCGGAACAAAACGGTGGATCGGATCTCGAAAGAGATTGGATCCTGTCAGATTTACGTAGAATGGAACTGGAATCATGAAGGAAACGTGTTTTTGGACCTGGAAATGTTCCCCATACTGTATAAGAAACTTTTGTTATGATTCGTTTTATTATTATATTACATTATTATACTGATTATATTCACAATTTTTGTGTGAAAAAGTTTAACTGTGAAGTTTTTACAGTTTATCGAGTAGTGTTTATAAAACTGCTGGTGTAGTTTAGTGTTTGTCCTGTTAGTGTTACCGTAGTTCAGTGTAACTGAACAGACTGAAAAGTTGTTGTTGTTGTTGTTGTTGTTCTTGTTGTTGTTTAACCCACTGATCCGTCCTACCGCGGTGCTGCTGAGTTCTGTAATCTGATTGGTCAGAAGGTGTGGCTTCGTGGACAGTGTGGACTAGTATATTACGTCCGAGCGCGTCATCGTCTCTATGGTAACGGCTCATCCAGACGGCGGACGCTCCAGAGAGACGAACGCGTCGTCATCGGTAAGTCGAGGAGACATCTGTTTTTACATTTATGGAAGGAGTCTCCGGTGTCAGAGGTTCCGGACGTCTTCACGTGATGCGTTTTTTCAGAGGAGAGAAAAAAATTGAACGTCTTTCGTGGACGTTCCACAGCATTAAACGTACATATAAACGGATAAAAGCTATGACGAATCGCTGTGGTATAAGAGGAATGAAACACTCGGTGACGTGCTGTTGTTGGGAAAATAATCAACGTTGTGATGGTAACAGTATCTCCATCTCCGTCACACCATCTCACTGTTGATTATTTTCCTATAATTTCAAGTTTCAAGCTTCTTTTGTGGTTTTCATACACAACGATAACGCTCCGATTATGTTCCCGATCGTTCTTACGCAGGTCGGACTCACAGAACTCGCTCTATAGTGTGTTAAACACATTAATCGGATCAATTTTGTGGCCATTTTGTCGTCCCCCCCACCCCCCCCACCCCCCCCCGTGTGTAATGACAGGCTCGTATTTCACCACACCCTTTCATTTTAACCCTCGCCCCACACGCTACACACTCGCCATGCGAGATTCACACTGACTCGAGCTCGAGAGAGGAGCGCAAGTGATCTCCTTTTACTTCCAGCCTGCCGTCAAGAAACACACACACACGCACACACACACACACACACACACACACACACACACACAGATTTCTACTTGTTGAAAATGGCGATCGCGTCACATTTGGCAGCGCAGGATAAGTCCTGGCACCTGGTACACGCCGACAGTTACTGGTCGCTGCATGTTTTGGCACACACACACACACACACCCACGCATACTCTCACACACACACACACACACACACACACACACACACACACACACACACATACACAGAGCTATCGGGCATAGACGGAGTGATCTGGCAAAGAGAGCAACACGTACATTCCTCACTGGGTATCGCAGCAACAGCTCTATGACGTTTGTGCAATCCTCCGTACAGTACGTCTGTTTCCCAACCT
>CM042565.1:16577012-16587012 GCA_023630585.1 Cranoglanis bouderius | reverse complement strand
GACAATAAAACACGCACATACATTCACTTACACACACACACACACACACACACACACACTCACACACACACTATAACACTTCACACACTCATACAAACAAAACACACGCACATACACTTTCACACACACACACACACACACACACACTATAAAACTTCACACACTCACATACAAACAATAAAACACGCACATACATTCACTTACACACACACACACACACACACACACACACACACACTAATGCAACACTAAAACACACACACTAAACATGTACACTTACACAAACACTAAAACACTTCACACACACACACACACACTAAAACACACACTAAAACACACACACTAAACATGTACACTTACACAAACACTAAAACACTTCACACACACACACACACAGACACTAAAACACACACTGATGGCTGGAACAGATCTGCACCAGCCGTGTGGAATGAAGTGTTTCAGCACTTCAGCGTCTGCTGTTCACACACACTACAGCGCACAGCGTGTATGAGCTCATTCAGTCACACACACACACACACAAACACACAAACACACAAACACAAACACACACACACAAACACACACACATTCCCAGAAGACAGAAATGTTGAAGTGTGTGTGCTCAGTAGTGCTGATATTCAGTGTGTTATGATTAGTGCGATATCTCACAGTTCTCACGCTGCTCCGATATCCAGTTACGTCCGTCGCCCGCGACGTGACTGCCGTAGGAACGCCGCAGTTTAACGTCGTGGTTCCCTAATACGAGCTGAAAAACACGTCTTTCTTTTTCCCTGCGATAAAACGGGAGATGAACCTGGGACCGTTAGCTCCGCCCCCCTCCCTCCACCTTGCGTGCCGTCACGGTAAACGTAGAGTTCGTTAACGAGAAATAATATAATTTTTGGGGTTTTTTTTGTGCGTACAGAAATACTTTTTAAAGAATATTTTTATTTCTGTTACACGCTTACATTTCTACACGCACGTTACGTCACGTTACGTTTAGACACGGCACCGATCCGATATCCCATACAAACAAACTGCAAAGATTTGGAATTGGATTTGGAAAATAAATAAATTTTGTGTTTTGTTTACATTTAAAGAGACTTTACTGTTTTTTTTTTTCTTATTTTATTGGATCAGTTTTATTTTTTACTTTATTATATATTTTATATTTACAGGTGTAAGTGATGAAACGGTATCGGATGGACACTCGGGGTATCCGGAAAAATATCTATATTTCTATATCATTTTTATTTTATTTTTATCTTTTCCGTATCCGTAATTATTTTCCTAAATGTATTCAGTTATATTTACTTTATACTTCGGAGTTTTGTTGTCTCGAGCAACCAGAACAACAATTTCCTTCAGGATCAGTATTGTTTATATTTATCTTATCTTGCCTTATCTTAAATACACCGGGGTTTTGTTGTTGTTGTTGTTGTTGTTGTTGTTGTTGTTACCTCCTCTCTTCCTCTCTCTCTCTATCTCTCTCTCTCACTTCTTTATAATAATATTACACTCTCCTCTAATCTTCTGAAACATGAACTGGTGCCAATACCTGTCCCGAGACGCCTGTTCAGTTTTATAAACCCTCTAATTAAAAAAATACAATACCACGTTTCGTAAAAACGTGATAAGACACACACACACACACACACACACACACACGAGCACAGTCACACTCGTACATTCCGACAGACTTTCTCACACTCGCTCACACACACACACACACACACACTTTTTTTTTTTTTTTTTTTTTTGCTCCGGTCTGTACAAATCTTTCCAAAACCCTGTCATTCGTGTTTCTTCAGGCCTGCAGAGCTGGAATTCTATTATGCCCATTCTTTTATCTGAGTCAGGATTGGAGTATTGGGAAGTGGTGTTGATCGAGTGTGTGTGTGTGTGTGTGTGTGTGTGTGTGTGTGTGTGTGTGTGTGTGTGTGAGAGGCTGTATTCACCTGTACAGGCTTGTCATTATAAGAGGAAGAGCTCGACCAAAATTTGATTCACTTCAGTTTTATTTACACGGCGCTTTTATGGACCTCGTCACTGCGCGGCTTCACAGAAATCCAGATTTAGACTTTAGATTTTAGTTTTAGTTTCGTTTTTTTTTGTAGCCATGTAGAAATTCTTCAGATACAGAATCATTAATCAGTGGTTATAAACGTATAAAATCACGTAGGAGTGTGAGCCAGAGGCTCCCGACCTGGTCCTGCACGTTTGGTCGATTTCTTTATTTGTCTGTTTTTTTTTTAGTTCATTCTATTTATTTATTTATTTATTTATTTATTTATTTGGTGATCCGACAAATCGGCTAATTAGCACCGAGTCCGTGCAGGGGGAAAACACTTTCTGAAGTTTCTGAAGCGATCGTGACTAGCGAGAACCCTGAAGGTTCCTCCTCCGCAGGGCTCGAGAGGAAAAAGAGCCGTCGCCACCGTTTCATTCACCGTCTTATAAAACGACGGACGGCTCACAATTTAATAAGCGACAGATGGACCACACGACGAGAATTTGAAAATAATAATAATTAAAACAATTCCCCTCGCTGACTTCAGTTAAGTTCTGGAGCTGATGTTCTCTCTGTGAATGAACAGAACTAATCCAGAAACCTACCCTTGAAGAGCCCATCATTAAAGACCAGCACTTCTCCTAGCTGTTTTTATTCTGTTCGGAGAGTTCAATCGTTCGGGAATATTTATAGGTAAACTCGCCGTGGCAGCCATTTTGTTTTCATACAGCATCAGAGACAGCGCGTCGCTTATAAAATGGCCGCTTCGAGGTCGTGCACGTGTAGATATATAATAACGGAGGTCGTGATAAATGAGGTCATTCAGCCGAGAGTTGATTATTTACCTACGACAGAACAATTTTGTTTTTATCTTTTATCCATTTATAGTCACATTTAAAGTTCCTGCCCTGACTTACGTTGCAGCAGCTATAAACAGCCGTTCCCTCGTCTTTCATCTCCGCCGGAATAAAATAAACGCCGCTTTTCACGTTACCGCGGAGCGTGAAAAACTCTCCGACTGGCACCGGAGATTCCTTCCGTAAACGTTTATGAACGTATAACCCGGACATATCACCGATTATACGCGCTTTCTGATACGTTTTATAAACGATCTGTCGTATTAGAACGAGCCCGCGCCTTCTGACCAATCAGAATCCAGGATTTCGGTACATTTGTCTGAATCATATTTCCTGACCGGAACCTTTCAGGTCGCCGCGAACGTTACCCGAGGGAGCGAGGGTTAAAGGGTTGTTTTTGTTTATTTTTTTTACCCCCCCCCGTGAGCTCTCGGTGCGTTTAACATAGAAATGAAAACGAGTCTGTGGATTTCTGTTGTGCCATGTGTTTTCTATCTTTTTTTTTTTTTTTCCTTTTTAATTCAGCACACTGCGAGAAAAGCCAAAAAATAAAAATTTAAAAATGCTGAGGCCACAAACTCTTACAAGTTATAATGCTTCATCGAAAATTTAGTTTGGAAAGAAGAAAAGAATAAGAGGGTGTAGCAGGTTATCATCACTTTTTCAGACATGTGGGGGTTTCTTTTTTTTCTCTTCCTCCCCCCTCAGGAATAAAAGGCAGAAACGTCCACCTCCCCGTTCCCCGTGCGTGTTTATAGCGTGCTGGATGTCCTCGTATATACATGGGGAAATAAAAGGCCCATTTTTCACGATAGCATCGCAGCTGGTTTATTTTTGGTTTTATTTCATGTTCAATGCAGAATGGAAACACATGTCTCCGCCATAAAATCAAACTCCATAGCGATTCAGTAGCAGCTCTCCAGCACCCCCTGTCTGCAGATCCGCTCCACGTCAAGCCGGGGTAGGAAAAGTCGAAATGTTTTAAGCTGTAAGACATTATTTATTTACGACGACGCAGAGCGAGTCAGAGAGAGGGTTTTTCTTTTTTCTTTTGGGATGTGTTGTTATTATTATTATTATTATTATTATTATTACTGAGGTTATAAGTGCACTGATGGCAGCCTGTGTGTTGCTCTGTGTAGAGGGGCGCCAATATATTGTACAGAGCAATAGATGAGCCACAGTTCACTCTTTTACAGGCATGTGCTTACGTGTGTGTGTGTGTGTGTGTGTGTGTGTGTGTGTGTGTGTGTGTGTGTGTTTGCCTTCAAGGTTGCCGCCATCAGCCGCAAAGGGGATGACTGAGCGCGTCCACAACATCAACCTACACAACTTCAGCAGCTCGGTACTGGAGACCCTGAACGAGCAGCGCAACCGCGGGCACTTCTGCGACGTGACGGTGCGCATCCACGGCAGCATGCTGCGCGCCCACCGCTGCGTGCTCGCCGCCGCCAGCCCCTTCTTCCAGGACAAGCTGCTGCTGGGCTACAGCGACATCGAGGTGCCGGCGGTGGTCTCGGTGCAGTCGGTGCAGAAGCTCATCGACTTCATGTACAGCGGCGCGCTGCGCGTGGCCCACTCGGAGGCGCTGCAGATCCTCACGGCCGCCAGCATCCTGCAGATCAAGACGGTCATCGACGAATGCACGCGCATCGTCTCGCACGCCTCGGCCCAGGAGACGCCACGCGGCACGCCCGACTCGGGGACCTCGGGCCCCGGGAGCGACGTGGAGCAAGGCCTCGAACGCGCCTACTCGTCCGTCTATCCGGGACTGGAGCTGCAGAACGGCACGCGAAGCGAACGCCAGCACTACACCAGCGTCTCCATCCCCGGCGGCTTCGACCCCCTGCAGCAGAAAGAAGGCATGCAGGACCCGTCGCTGTGGGTGAGCCGACTGCACGAGCGACAGCAGCAGTCGGAGCGCTTCCTGGGCTCGTCTGAGACCACGCACTGCCGCAAGCAGCCGCGCCCGGTCCGCCTGCACACGGCCGAGCACGACGTGCGCATCAAACAGGAGAGGACGACCGAAGAGACGTACGGCTGCTACGGATTAGACGTGGACGACGCCAACGGAGAGCCCAAAGGGGAGAGCTTCGATTCGGGCGTCAGCTCCTCCGTCGGTACCGAGAACGACCCGTCCGAGCAGCACTTCCTGCCCGGGTTCGGACGCGAGGGCGAGGCCGAGGTCGGCACGCCGGTGCACATCGACGTCACCGATTCGTCCCCGGAGCAGAGCCAGGAGATGGGCGAGGACAACAACAGCGGGGACGGGAGAGACATCGTAATGGACCAGCCGCCGCTGTCCAACACTGTCGTGCCCAGCTCCGTGCCCGGGGGGCAGCTTTACATCCGCCCGTGCGACACCATCGCGGCAAACCTGCGCATGCCGCTGACGCTAGCCAGCAGCACCAACTCGTACCTGCCCACGCTGTTCGCCCCGCAGCCCTCAGCCAACGAGAACAAGTCGTTCCTCTTCAGCCTGCCGCAGACCGTCAGCTCCCAGCAGCCCCAGTTTGTTGCCGTGCCTCCCCACAGCATGACGCCTTTCCCCAGCGGCCTGAGCGGAGTGCCAACCGCCGGCACGCAGCAGCAGCAGCAGCCGACCGCCACCGGAGTGGTGCAGCAGGGCGAGAAGAAACCGTACGCCTGCACCCTGTGCTGCAAAACCTTCACTGCCAAACAGAACTACGTCAAACACATGTTCGTGCAC
This sequence comes from Cranoglanis bouderius, assembly GCA_023630585.1. Classification (NCBI taxonomy): domain Eukaryota; kingdom Metazoa; phylum Chordata; class Actinopteri; order Siluriformes; family Cranoglanididae; genus Cranoglanis; species Cranoglanis bouderius. Next base: position 16,581,434 of record CM042565.1, on the reverse strand, counting down.
ACCGGTAAGCCCCGCCCGCTTCCTCTCTATTAAACGCATGCATTTCATTCATGTGTAACACCTGTTATAGACTCAGTTATTCACCCCTCTATGTCTCACTAGCAACCCGTGACATCACTTCCCTCCTCCGTTTAATACGTTTAGCCTGATAGTCCAAGCTTTGGAATCTCTCCGAGCGGCGTGTACGGACGAGGAGGTGAGAGAGCCGGACGGACTAAAGCGCCGCCGCATCGCTCTCGTTAGGTAGAGACGAAGCGAGGGATTAATCCCACCGCACCGCTATCAGCACGGCATTGTGGGTAATTTAGGAAACCGTTAACCAGAGTGATAAGAGAAGATTAAACTAAAAAAAAAAAAAAAACTCGAATCAGAATTTCATTACGAAATGAATCCCGGACGCCGCCGAAGATCACGTGTTAATTAGGAAGATTAACACGTGACTCGTTAAAGGTTAAAGTTTTTTTCTTGAAAGACAAATTGCCAGAATTTGAGATTTTTTTCCATCCAGAACTGGAACAGGTGAGATGTTAGAGATGAGGAAATGAAAGATGGAATATAATCTGATCATTTTGTACCTGACTGTTTGTTCTTTAGACTGTTGATGGTGGTGTTGAGGACAATTCAAGTAGTGAAACGCGCGCACACACACACACACACACACACACACACACACACACACACACACACACACACACACACACACGCACGCCGTCACTTGTCGGTGATAAGCCGCTACATTACAGACGAGGCGATCCGCTCAGCACGTGTGTGTTTTGGGTCTCAGGAGAGACGAGCGTTTCTGCGGGACAGGTCTGTCCTCACCCTCCAAATTAGGCTTTGAGCAAACTCATTACACAAAAACAGAACGCAATTAAAAAATGCTAAAACGCAGCCGTCTCTCTTTTCTCCCCCTCCGTTCAGGCGCGGGAACGTCGAGGTGACAGCGCTTTGCGCTGGAAGCGTGTACGCCGGGCTTCATTAGAGCCGCACGCGCTCCGTACAGATGGTGATCACTGACAGATCTGGGAGGCTTTTCCTGCGACGTGAAGGCCGTCGCAGCGTTCCCTGTTTGCATAAGAAAAAGGAATTCTGGGCGAACTCGGGAACGGGGGAAGGGATGGGGGGAGGGGATGAGGGGGTGTGGCACGCCAAAAACAGAAAACTGATCACTAAAATACAAACGATTTAAATTCGGCAATCAGATGTCTGAGCTTATTCCTCACGTCAGTACTGATACCAACTCTACAGTACTACTACTTATTATTATTATTATTATTATTATTATTATTATTATTATTATTTATACCATAACAGTAAAATACAGGTTTCTGATTGGCTCCCGTTTAACCCCAGATTAAAAATCGGCACTCTTCATGCTACACGGGCCTGCTGGGATTTAAACAGTACGTGACAGTTTATTCACTATTATTTGCACAGAATAAAACAAAATAGAACAAAATTCAATTCATCAAAGTTATATAAATAAAACTAAAATAAAAGTTGTAAAAATGATGTCTTAGATTCCTTCCTGCTCACGTGCGTATGTTGATAAGCGCCAGCCAGCCATGAGTTACCGAGCACGTTCGTGGCGGATTTACCTCTAGCCACGCCCACAAAGTTCGCTAAAGTTTCCAGTCATGCAGGTCAAACACGTGCAGCTCGTCAGCTACCGTAGACGAAAGCTAACACTAACTCCTCCTCCTTTTACCGGGCGCCATTACTTTCGTCCTGATCGAAAGCCGTCAGGAAAATGTTCATTAAAATCGGTGTGAATTTTAAATAAATAAATAAATAAATAGACGTTGGGGTTTTTAAAAACTCGCAGTAACGCGTAGACGATTGTACGATTCGAATCCGACCCGTCGTTTCCGTGTGTGTCAGGAGCGAGACGTTGGCTACGAATGTTTCTCAGCCCTCCTCCGGACGCTTTTACGAATAAATTCGTTCGTATCCGGCGTGCCGTAAAATGGTAACTAAGGCGTCTCTTCATCATATCAACCGTTACAGGCGTTTTTAAAACAAGTCCCTGTGAACGAGCCGTTACTATAGAAACGAGGAAAAGAACATGGCCGCCGCACCGAAACCGAGCGCTTCGCCTTCTGTCTAAATTTCGCAGTTCATTTTAACTGATCTTAATGCGTGCAAGTAACCATAGCAACAGGACTAACGGCGGCGTATTGGTATTTGAGAAACTATAACATATAAAATAAGGTTTGGTGTCTCTATCTAATTTAACTACGTATATATCGTCGGTCGTGATGTTTTTATTGATTACCTAAGCTTGTCGGACGTCCGGTGGCGTCGTGGAGACGGCAGGCCAAACGGTGCCATTTTAATACCGGGATTAGCCGCTAACGTTTAGCTAAGGGACGTCAGCAGTGTTATGAAAGCTACGAGAGCCAGAGAGCACACACACTTCCTGATTAGCAAAACAAGCCGCGTATGATGTTGCTGAGACGTAAATTGCACACGCTGTGCAATATGTGTGTGTGTGTGTGTGTGTGTGTGTGTGTGTGTGTGTGTGTGTTTGCGAGCTGCGCAACATATACCCTGTGATATGTTAACGAGTTAGCTATCAACATGAACGTTGAATGCTGCGTGTGTTTAGCAGTCAAACGCCACATTGTGAGTGTTACTGCGTTAGCGGCAACAGACCATCAAAATGTTTCTGTAATATCAGAATTTTTCCTATTTTCCTCTGATTGTGAGGACATTTAGACAGTGCCAAAGGGAACAATACACACACACACACACACACACACACACACACATCGTGGCTCATCAGACAGCGAATGGTCCGTGGCAGCGCGAGCCGCAGAAGCTCACCGATGTCTCTGGAGTCACACTGGGTCAGCTCCTTTATACCGCCACGCTCATAATTAAACTCTATTTAGGGACAAAAACACAAGAATTACCACTTATCAGCGCTCCATTATGCGTAATTAATAGTCATTAAGGCGACGGCGGATCACACACCTTCTCATAGCGGCAGATAAATATGATTAACAGACACGACTGAGTTTGTGCCAGAGAACTTCAAAAACCTCACTGAAGCCTGCCAAAAAAACTTCATACACTCTTAGAAAATCCGGAGAAGAAGAGCGCCCTTATTTACGTCTCATGCGCTCAGAGCCTAAACATTCCAGAGCGCGAAGATTCCCCGAGAACTCCCCGTTTTCTCCGACGAGCTGGTTTTAATCACTCGGTAATCACTTACACGAGAAACGCGGTGTTAGTTGGAAGAAGAAGAAGAAGAGAAACCTCCGTACCCTGCGCTCCGCTCCCGACCTCGCGTACATTTCGAATCTCGAATCGTATAACCGTCGCCGAGTTGCCGCGATTTTATATACCGGATATTCGTTCCACGCCAATTTAACGTACGTTTCGCGAAACCCGTTCGGTCGCTTCATGTTAACGGCTCGAAAGAAAGAAATCCGTAAGATGAGCCGGTTCAGACAGGACAAAAGTAACGGCGCCCTGTTCTGTGGTAGCCGACACGCCGCAGTGGCCGAGCTGCGTTACTGGAAGATCTACGCTCCAATCCGTCGTACTCGAGGGGGGGGGGGGGGGGGGGAGTTGGGCGTGACGTCTCGTATAACAGTAAAAATGTTTCCCTTTTGCACGATGCACTCGATATGTAGCTGTTGTGTTGTGATGTTTTAAGAGCTTTAGCTTCGTAACATAATTCCGCTGATTTCAGACCAAATATACGAACACGATAAGATCGTCTGGACGGATAAAGACACTTTATACGTGGTTTTTTTTTTTTTTTCTACGTTTAATCTCGCGGAAACGATTCCCGTAGCTCTTTATGAAATTCAGAGACTTGTAAATACGAGCTTCCTCTGTGCATCCGAGGTTCTTCTTTTTCTCGTTTTCAGCTCACTGTGAGCTTCGCCTTTCAGGAGCTACGTGTAAACGTGTGACGTGACGTGAACGCGCTTCGGTCGTTTACAGCCGATTTACAGTGTTTATCACTCGCGTGCGAAGAAAGTCAGAAACCTTTGTATACCTGGCGGGGATTTTTAGTTCAGCTCGGCGAAAACGTTCGCGCACAACTTTACTACGCGCTTTGAGACGGTGTCGAATCTTACAGAGGAGAAACGACCTGCTTCGAATCTCCGTCCCTGGGCCGCGCTTAGAGATCACGTACGATCTGACTTAACGGCGTCCTACGTACACGTGTTAGGATTTTAATGCCGGCGTGAGGACGTGTCCTGATCAGCTCGCCGTGTTACTGCGCTAAAGTGAAAGCGACTCTCCGCCGTCTCCAGCTCTGGAATGTTATTTCGGTCTTATGTAACGCCCTGTCAGACTTTGACCTCGGGCTCGTCGGCGTGAACTGCATCCGAGCGGCTGTAAGGAAGCGCAGAGCTGCAGAGAGAGAGAGAGAGAGAGAGAGAGGGGTTGGTTACTGACAAA
>CM042565.1:16549512-16569512 GCA_023630585.1 Cranoglanis bouderius | reverse complement strand
TATTCACACACACACACACACACACACACACACACACACACACACACACACACACACACACACACACACACACACACATTTTCAGACCTTCGTGCTTTTCTCAGTACACTTCTATATAACCACGCCGTTTAGTTTTTAATCTGTAATGACCGTCTCATGTTATCTCCGTCTGTGTTGAGGAGTTACGATTCCGCGTGACTCTTTACCTTCATGTATTTAAAAAAAATGAACTTAAAAAAAAGAATTTTATATAGATATATATATATATATCTTTTCACATGGTGTACATTTTTTTTTTTTTTCCGGATTCTACACACATCTATACGAGTCAGAACCCGAAACGTCAAGAAAATCCTTCTCAGAACAAATGTAGCGCGACGTTTTTGCTTCGCTTCGCGCCACATTCACACGCCGAGGCTCACGTGGCTAACACGTAATGGAAGCTTATAGCTACCAGGTTAGCATGCTGTGCATCGTCACACACTCCCCGGAATATGCAAATCGAGTGCGTCATCACCGGAATCGCTTCTAACGCACGGCTCCGCCTTGACATTTTAGGCCACGCCCCCTACACCAGATGTTTTAACATCAGCACGTCCGCCCGAGACAGTAAGACGAAGGCTAAACGCTTCCGTTACCTATCAGCGACGTTTAGTGTCACAGCGAAACAAAGCGCTACGTTTGCCGTAAAACTGACGTTTTTTATTTTTTAAAAATTTTTATTGTTTTGTTTTTGTTTTTGTTTTTGTTTTCTTAAACACTTTTATCACAGAAGATTTTCAGCGTGTAGTACAGGGTTTTTTTTTCGGTGTCGTGTTCATTATTCGCATTTATTCACATAGATTAGTTGCTTGATTTCGTTTCTGTAGGACGCTGCACGTGTGTTAGTGATCACACACACACACACACACACACACACACACACACACACACACACACACAGTGCTCCAGTTTTCATTCTCTTCAGTGTACAGTTACAGGATCGATCACTTTCAGATTCAGTTGATTTTTGAGGATTTATTTATTTTTCATTCTGCTAATACAGTACACTTGTGTGTGTGTGTGTGTGTGTGTGTGTGTGTGTGTGTGTGTGTGTGTGTGTGTGTGTGTGCGTGTGTCAGGTTTTGATCTTTACGTTTTTACATTTTTTCCTAGCTGGTAGTTTTTGTTTTCTTCTGGGCACAGAAACGATATGTAACTTCACACCGCCTTTATCTGCTGGTATCAAACAATATCTCTGATTTCTTTCTTCTTCTTCTTCTTTTTACGTTAAAAAAAAAAAAAAAAACAAGCTGGTATGTTTTTTTTTTTTTTCCATACGCAAAATCCGACAACGTTATTCAGAAACCTCCGACGAGCAAGTGCAAGTGTTTCCACAGTTTTAACCCCAGTTTAACCCCTTCAGACCTGCTTCAGGAACGTTCACAGTCCTCGTTAATGTCACGTGTAAAAACGTGTGTATGTGTTCATATCTATAAAGCACGTTTTCCTGTATTTAAAAATGACAGCTCCTTATCTTTTCTCCCGCTTTTCCCGTCAGCGCGAAAAAAAAAAAAAAAAGGTTCGACTCTGATTGGTTACCCGGTCTACACCCCCCCCCCCACCCCCCGACAAACGACCAATCAGAGGTCTGAAGGGGTTAAGAGAGGCTACAACACTCATCAACACCCAGAACCGAAAAAAAAATAATTTAAAAAAACCACACACACACACACACACACACACACACACACACACAATGCTGTACGTACAATAAAATAAACGTTTTTTTTTTGTTTGTTTGTTTTTTTGGTCGAAAAAAAAAGATGTTTGACAACAAAGTGCCTCTTTGTACAGCTCCAAGCATGAACTCTCAAACTCACTGTCACCCATAACACCATGTGCTATAATAATAATAATAATAATAATAATAATAATAATAATAATAATAATGTACAGTATTCAATCACTACCAAACTTAATCACTGCCTGAAACAAATCCCAAGTGAAGTTTAAAGTATTGACTACCAGCAATAATGAAATACAGATCAAATTTTTGAAGAAAAAAAAAAAAAAAAACAGAATTTTTTTAACAGAATAATAATTCCCCGTGTTTTGCCTTCGTATGACGTGAGCACCGTGAGTAAGGGTGTGGTGTCCTTTAGCCCTGAAATCACCAAAATAACACCGCTTTTGTATTAAATATTTCTGTCCGAAGTGCCCCGGTTTACTGTTTATAATCACACACACACACACACACACACACACACACACACACACACACACACACTCATTTACTTGACGAGCCTTGTTTCTCTGCTTTACAACGTCAGCACTTAGAGTTTAAAGTTTAGTTCTGTAGAGGAAGTGTGTGTGTGTTGTGTGTGTGTTGTGTGTGTGTGTGTTGTGTGTGTTGTGTGTTGTATGGAATATCGTGAGTAGAGAAGTGCCGATAATAATTGCGATGTTTTAACATGTGGGTTGTTACCGTCGTGGACACTTTCGACGTGTTACGGTTTCACGGATAAAATTAAACGAGGAAACATTTCTCACAGGCTCTGGGCACATCCGTGTGTGTATGTGGCACCGAACTGAAACAAAACACACACACACACACACACACACACACACACACAAAAGACAAAATCCCCGATAAGATTTTTTAAATTTATTTATGTTTTTTTGCGTAAAGATCTCGTACACTGTCAGTATTTAACACGTCGTCGATCCGGAGCCGAGCGACAGATCGGCTCTGAGGGAACGTTTTTTGTTTTTTTGTTTTTTTTTTTTAGTCTTGGCCGATTCCCGCCCACCAGCCGGCCCTCGATAGCTAACACGTGCTTCCTGGGAGAAATGTGAAGTCGGCCATCTTTACGAGGTTCTTCATGACAGGGCAACGTAACGGCGTGACTCAGAACAAAGCGCCGTCGGCCCTCTTCCGCGTACCCGATCTCACGGATGCACGCGATTGGCTAGACGACACGAGCAAACGAGGGTGTACCGTATCAGTCCCTCCGGGATTTGGCGATTTCGCGGTCGCGGAAATTAACAAGGAAGCTCCGCGGTATTCGGAGGAGCGCGCAAATCCTTCCAAGTCGCCGCAGATTTTCCGCAGATCTGGGCCGAGACGCGTCACGCGACGTCGAAAGCGCGTGCGGCACTATTACGAATTCGCAACTGCGATTTTTTTTTCCCGCAAAAAAAAAAAAAAAGCACAAAAAACTCAAATTTTGAAAGAAAAAAAAAAATTAGCAACAATCAGAAAAAAATCCTGCGAAATCCTGCACGGACTGATAAAACGCGAGTAGACCGAAATACGTTTGAAACGCCTTCGAAGAAACGTCACGTAATTGTCCGATCGTAGACGTGAAACCGTGACATCGTAACACGCCCGCTTGGAAGACACGGTTACGGAGATCCACGTCTCCATTGTCAGAGAGAAAAGTCTTCAATCGGTCGTCACGACGTTACCGTAGACACGTGAGCGTAAAGGATTCTGGAAACGTGACGTCGGTAACGTCGTGGCAGTATCGAGGCGTCATCACGTTTTTTTTTGTTTTTTGTTTGTTTTTGTTTTTTTTTACTCACAGCTGATTTATTCACATCCATTCATCCACTCTGACTTCAGATCGACACTTCACTTCAACATCCGCAGTCCTGTAAACCATACGAATCCAAAGAGGAAACACACACACACACACACAGACACACACACACAGACACGTGTACACACACGTTATTTATAACCGCAGATCTTTATTCTACACTTTATACAGTTCTACAGAGAGATTGATGGACTTACAGAAGAACAGATATTTATGAAAATTACAGATACAGATACAGATTATTCTTCATTTATCAGAGCGGATAATAGTGCAGTAGGAGCTTGCATATGAAATTAACACACACACACACACACACACACACACACACACACACACACACACACCTAATCCACTCGCCGGTACACACACGACACACTCCTGCATGCTGATGTGAGCGTTTTTTCTTTCCCCCCAATTTAATAAGAGGATTTGGATTGTTCCGGAACGGGCACGTGGAAGTCGAGGAAGGGGAAGAAAAAAAAAACACGTCCCCGTTTAAAACGTAAAAAATATTAATAAATAAAAATCATTCTCTTCGGATTAACGCGCCAAACTGTAACGATTAAGATTGACTTTATATTTATTTATGATATTATGGCATTTTTACACTACCGTTTTACTCCACTGTTATTACAAGGCTGGTCACGTGACTGAGCCGAACAGAACGGCTTCGAGGAAATTATTATTATTTCCGAACTAATAAATGTCATTTTTGAAAAAAAAAAACCAAACGTTTAAACCACGGACATTTTTATTACTTCTACGTCTGACAATACGTACGCTACTACCGTAGAGATCAGAGTTACGTGTTCACGTCGTTACGATCCTCAACCCAACACGACGACGCGCTTTAGAACGCCGTCCTGAGAAACGTGTCCCGATCTCGAGGACTTACTTCCACCTGCCTGTTTCCTTCAGTCTCAACTCTTAAAGATCAGCATGAGGAAGAAGTTCAGCTTCAGGAGGAAGATTGTACTCGAGTGGCAGCGTGTGTGTGTGTGTGTGTGTGTGTGTGTGTGTGTGTGTGTGTGTGTGTGTGTGTGTGTGAAGCTGACAGATGGCTGTCCATGAGCTGGTGTGTGTGTGTGTGTGGAGGTGAAGCTTTTCTCTCCCGTCCCTCTCAGACACGTTCCTCCTCCCACAATCCCACTTCCTTTAGCGTTTTTACCTGATGCTTATTCATTTATTAACCAACGATACGATTCCCGTCTAACCGCACGCCATCTGCTAACCACCGCTCTGTCATTAGCAAGGAAAAGAAAAAAAGGAAGCAAACTTGAACGCTGTGGGTCGGCGCAGGGTAAAAACTCCAACAAGTTCTCTTCCTTAAAGTTTTCTTTCTTCCTTAATTATTTTTTTGGTATAATTTGAAATGTTTTAATCTCGTTATAACACTCAGCTGGTCTAATACGTTGGTCTGATTCTCCTGACGGTTATCACTAAGCTTCAGGGGTGGAGCGATATGGCAGGAGTATCGTATCGCGATATATAGGTTTGCTGACAAACTGCCGGCAAAATTCAATTCGAAACAAACATGGCGGCAAAGATAAATAATCACCTGTGAATTCTGTAAAAAATAATAATAATAATAATAAAAGGAACATCGAAATCAGCTACTTCTAATCCATCGATAAGAGATAAGCGTTATCACGATACCCACGATATTCCAAAATATGACGTCATTCATGACGATATCGGTACCGTATCGCCATATCGCTCGGCCCTGCTAGGCGTGTCCCGATAATAATGATGATAATGTCCCGTTGCGAAAGATGTGTGATCGATTCTGCTCAGTGATTCACGTACAAGATATAAAAACGTAACTTTACGTGAACAGAAAACAGGCTGAACTTTTACACTGTGTTCCGAAACCGTATAAATAAATCTAATAGAATAAAACTAAGACCACGCTTTAATTCTTCGTTCGTATAAAAACGAGTCGGTGAGTAAATTACGAGTCGATAAAATCTAGTTCGCTAAAATGTCCGACTGTCCGTTCTTTAAGGAAGCGGAAAATCTAAAAATATATATATATATAAATATAAAAGGATTATAATCGGTTTGTCGTTTTTTAAAAGTTCGTGAGGAGAATCGCAATCGCAACAACAACGTGGACCTTTTAAAGAAAAGGGGCGGAGCTTGTAATAAATCCAAACGCACTACTATTACGAATCGTGATTTATCCGACGTTGTCGGTTAGAAACGAGTGAAACTGATGTTACGTACCGCAGCTTTAAGCTTCGAATCGTTCCGATTTACTGACGGTCGCGATGATATCGTTAAAAATAAATAAAAACGTGTAGTTCACGTTACTCTCATGTACGCTGTAAACGTGTAAAATTCCACACATGACCGAAGTATTATAATAATTATTATTCCAGCAGTTTCGGGACGCCGGTATTGTGGCCGAGTCGTCTCTCTCTCTCTCTCTCTCTCTCTCTCTCTCTCTCTTTTTTTTTTTTTTCATGATAACTCGGCCTTGAGAAAATAAAAGGAGCGTTTAACGAGAGAAAGAGAGAAAAAAAAAAAAAAACCCTCCGGTCTAAATATCACTCATAGCTCACATTCCCCCGTCTGAATCACAAACATTCCTCACTTCTTTCTCAGCTATTCATCCCCCCCCCAAAAAAAAAAGTTTTGGCCTGTGTATTATTTATTTATTTATTTTTTTTTATTACTTTCTGGACTTTTTAATCATCACAACAACAACAACAAAAAAAATAATAATAATAATAAAATCAATCAAACGTTGAAGAAAGCATTCCACCGATCCTCACAAACAATTTTTCGCTGCATTCAAATGGAGAGATGTTTATTTTCTGAGAGTTGAATGCGACCGCTCCGTCACGCCCTCCCCTCCGCCCGCATTCTGCCCCGCGCTAAATACCTCCACTTTTATCACATGATTAAAATATTTTTTCAAAAAAAAAACAATCGATGAGCGTGTTTGAGAAATCGGCTCTGAATTCTGGCGCTCGCACTAATCTTTTCAAAAAAATCATCGTTTTCCTTCCTCCTCCGTCTGATGTAATGGAATAAGCAGAAACATCGGGTGACGCGGGGAGTTTCATCATCAGCAGCGCTGCGAGTTTACAGTTTAGAGACGTATACAGTACGTGTCACAGTATTGTTTCTGAGGTGTAGATCGGCGTCAGCGTGGTGGTGTGTTAAAGTTAAACTCCGCCCTGAACACCGAAGTGTTAAATGTTCCTGATGCCCCGTGTGGAGTTTGCATGTTCTCCCCGTGCTCCGGGGTTTCTTCCAGGTACTCTTGGTTTCCTCTCCCAGTCCAAAGACACGCGCTGTAGGCTGATTGGCGTATCTCTAAATTGTCCGTAGCGCGTGGAGGCTACAGCGGAGACGTCGCTGCGAACGCCGGACTCGAAGGCTGGTTAGCGATCTGTAAGGCGACGAGTCTGACGAGCTGAGAGGTGAGAGAGCTAGACAGACTAAAGCGCCGCCGCAGCGCTCTCCGTAGATCCTTTTGTTGGAAATTCCGAAGCTAACGTGTCGATTATAAAGATTATTATTTTACGAATGCGTTCAGGATGGAGTTTTAACTTTTAAAAATAGACGGAACTTTATGTCGACGGCGTCCGGTGATGAAAAGAGCGAGGAAGCGTCGCGATGCGTGAGAGCCGAGTATCGGGACGCGTCCGGTCCGAGATTTTCATTGATGATGTAGCAGATCTTTGTGCTAAAACGCCGCGTTGATCCCTGATGATCGATGGCCTTCAGACGTTCTGAGCCTCTCACTCGTCCAAGCAGATCCACGTGCACTGTGCGACTCTTACTGCGTTCTTTTTTAAAAAAAAATTGTTTTTGCCTTTTTTTAAAAAAATGTCTGTGCGCTGTATCGCCGCCGCGTCCGTGAACACCGATCTCAGCTGCCTGTCGCTTCCGAGCTTCGTGTTTATTCGAAACTTTGTTTTTAAATTTAATTTGATTTCAATATCCAGAACATATGAACAGTGTAAGAGGTGTACTTATTATTATTATTATTATTATTATTCTTATTATTATTCCTGTAAACACCAAAGAGCATCAGCGTGTCCGTGCAGACGTCTTCACGCGATTTGTCGTTAATCTTTTTTTTTTTTCCTCTTTCAGCCGAACTTTAAACACGAAAACGTTGGAACCTTCGCATACTTACCGAGACCAAAAAACAAAAAAACAAACCCCACCCCGACTATTTTAATCATATTTTTTTTTTAAAAATGTGAGAAAAAATAAAAATCCGACTCGACATCTGTGCAGTGATTTAGGGAGAAAGGAAAAAATAAATAAATAAAAAAACATTTCCGAACTCAATAGTACACGTTCAGTCAGATATCAGCCAACTGTGTTTTCTCAAAAAAAAAAAACAATACAAAAAATTAATAAAATAAATAATGAAATGAAATGCACTGGATTCGTGGAATTAATTAGTTACGTTTCTGAATATTTTTGTAAAAGCTGTTTTTTTGTTTTTTTTGATAAATTAAAAAGGACCAAGTTGTTCGTTTGTTTGCACATTATTATTATTATTATTATTATTATTATTATTATTATTATTATTATATTTTTTTTCCTCACAAACACGCTCTTCCCAACGAATTAAGAAAGAAGAACACGTACGTGATTTAAACTCTAGTGCCTGTTGGACGCACGTTTTCGTATATTTTTCCAGCATCTGCGTGAGTTCGCTCAGTCTTACACACACACACACACACACACACACACACACACACACACACACGCACGCACGCAAAAACAAACGGCGATATCCGTGCGTGTCGTCACGGCAACCTAAAGGACCAAACGTTCCCTGTTTCTGTTTTTCTTTCTGTTTGGGTTTGTTTTTTTTCTTCCTGTGACGTAAAATCGAAAAAAAGGAAAAGAAAAAAAACGGAAAAAAAAAAAAATAAACGAATATTATTCTGTAGTGTAAATACGTGGGTGGAAAAAAACGTCGATATCAGAGTAGTAGAATGTAAAGCCCGTGGTCATTAGATAAAGGCAATATTATGGTGAAGCATGAGCTCATTTAGAGTTAATTTAGCGTACATGGGTTAGCTATTTGTCCGCATTTATATATTTATATACATATATATAGACATACATATATATATATATTTATATCCATTTTACCCTGTTAGCGTCATCGCTTCCCCGTTTCATCGTCATGTACATTAGAGTGCTGTAAATCTGGAGTCCATATTCAAGCCGTTATGTTTTCGTTTGTCTGTCTGTTTGTTTGTTTGTTTTTCGTTTATAGTCATATCCTCCGTATAGGCGAATAAGAACGACATATAAAACTTCTACATAATTTATTTTCACTTCTCCTTTTCTTTTCTCCTTCCATTCTGGCCTCATGCTAAAGGTTTATTCTGTAAGAGTCTTCTGGCAGAAGTGGAGCTGTCGTAGTAACGGTAGGAAAGATCTGACTTTTTAAACAAAACAAAACAAAAAGAAATGACTAAGCAAACCCTAAATTATATGCTGCAGTTAGATTTAAAAAAATAAATAAATAATAATAATAATAAAAAAGATATGAGTTTTCTTTCTCTGTTTTTAAAATGTTTAGTACGGTTGAAGTGTGTTTGCTTTGTGACGACTGCTGTTCCGAGGTATACGGTGGGTTTAGTTTGTTTTTTTAGTGTTTTTTTTTTTTTTTTAAAAAGAATTTTATGTGTGTGTGTGTGTGTGTGTGTGTGTGTGTATACATATATACATACATAGACACGTCCGTTCTTTTTATACTTTTGACTTGTCAAACACTGGACTAAAGTGAGACACAAACAAGCAGCACAGGACACGGCGTTACTGCGTCCGTCACGTCACCAAACATCACGGATTTTAAAACAAAAAAAACAACAAAAAAAAAAAGAAAAAAAACACACATCCTGTATCGAATTAAATTGGTAACAAGGTGAGATTTGTGAGCGAGGCATGTGTTGATAATCAGGATCGCGGTGTATCACGGTATCGATATCGTGGACTCTTAAATCTGTAAAAAGATTTTACTAAGCGTGCCTTCTGTATTTTAAATAAATCTAATCCCAGAATTTAATTTTTTAATAGATTTTTTGTTTTTTTTTTTTAGATCCATTCTTAATCTATTCAAATCAATCGATTCATTTAATTTATTTAACTTACATTTTTCAATCAAATTTAAATGACTTTTTTATTTTCCCCATGATAATATATCGTGATATGAGAATTCAATATCAGCACATGCCTACTTATAACACGCACACACACACACACACACATACACACACACACATATATATATATATGTATATATACATATATATATAAAGGGAAACCACTTGATTCTTACGCAGATTTTCCGAAACCACTACGTCTAAAAGTCGTCTCACGCTCTTTATCGCAAAACGTGCATCATCACAACAAAAACAAACAAACAAACAAAAAAAAAAAACAAAAAAAACGAACCCCGACTGCCACTTTTCCGAATCGTGAAAAGAGATTTGCACTAAAATAATTGTCGGTCTTCTTGGATAAACAGCAATATATATTATAGGTATATGACGGAACAATTTGAGTCATTATTATAGCAACGTAAGGAACAGTAAACGCTGCCTGTGCACTCGCACCATGCTGTCTGTTTGAGAGAGGAATCTGAGAAAGAGGGTCTTTTTTTTAAATGTTTAAAAAAAAAACAAAAAAAAAACATAAAAATATGTTTTAAAAAAAAAGAAAGAAAAAGGTACAGGCGTGTCGTGTGACGTGTGACGTGTGACGTCACGTCCTGGAGGCTCGCGCTCGCTCACGCCGACTTCGGATTCGCACGCAAGGAAATGAAAAGGCAAGGTGGGGGGGGGGGGGACGGACGAGGCGCATTCAAACATTAGTACTTCCTGTTTCCTCGCGTGATCGTTTTGGAAGGGAAAAGACGAAACGGAGAACTAAGCGGAGACGGTGGAAACGGAGATTCTGGAGATTCGTCCCGGGAAACACGGCGCCGTGGAACAAAACGTTTAACGGTTTTATCGAGAAAATAAGAACTACACAGATATTTCCAGCGGTTTTTCTCTCTGTCCTCGGATCTGTATGCTAAAGTATAACAAGGCGTAGTGCAAGTGTGTGTGTAGATGGACTTTTCCTCCCGTTCGTCGTCGTCGTGGTCGTCGCTGGTGTTTGTCGCCGCTGCCGTCGTCGCTCTTCTCACACGGCTCCCAGAAAGCGCAAGGCGCCGTGTTCCCGGGACGCCGCTCGCGAAAAAAAACAAAACAAACAAAAAAAAAAAAAAAAAAAAACGATTAAATCCGAGTGTAATTAGTGTAAAAGCCTGTTTATAGGAAACGCGTTTCCTTTTCTTTTCTGTGTGCGACGATAAAAGAGTCCCACGCGCAGGCCGAAAATTACCCATAAAGGAAAAAATAAAACTCACATCCAGTCTTTCCTTTACGGCTAATTTTTATTTTTATTTTTATCTACGCTCATTAATAATCGATGAATAGCAATCATAAATAGTGATGAATTTTTTTGGAATTTTGTCAGAACTAGTGGCTTTAATGTAATAAGCGCTTCGTGGTGTTTATTGAAAGGTGTCGCAAAAAAAAAATAATAATAATAATAAAAGGTGTCACGTCTCAAAATCGTCGCGTGTTAGAGGAAGCATAAGTATGTGCCTTTAATGTGATCTTTCTTGGTGAGCTTGTTATTCTCGAGAAGCTGAAGCTGAAGCTGAAGCCAGCCGATTGTGTTTTTGCACTAAAAAACCAAAACCGCTTTTTTCGTGATGTAGGTGATTTAAAAGCGAGCTTTGTCGCGTCACTTTAACCGTGTGCATGAGGGTAAAAAAAAAAATAAAAAATTAGGGCTAGAGCTCTCATAACGCTGATCTGTAAACTAGTGCAGCTTACGGAAATCCCCGGATTTTAAAAAAAATAATAACAATAATAAAAAAATTTTAAATAAATAGTAATAAAACTAAAAAATATCTCTGCTTCGTTCTGTGTCGCATTCGGTTCAGACCCATCTCTCATACTCACCCTCTATACACGCCCGGGGTTAGGCGTGTGCCGATGATCAGATTATGGTTTTTATCGTTATATCGTTTTATCGGATCGCACCCGAATCACACTTTCAACACCAGAACAACATCATTATTAATGTTCACGCATGATGTAAAAAAAACAAAACAAAAAAAACACACACACACACACACACACACACAGGATGTCGGCACACGCCTAACACACATACAGCATAAAGAAAGAATTTTTTGTTTAATTTTTGTTTAAACGTGCATGGACTCACGAGGTCGCCTCGAGACTATTGGTCATAATGTTGTTTTTGTGTTCTTTTGTAAATTATTCTTCGTATTATTATTATTATTATTATTATTATTACTGATTACTGACTTTGTTAGTGGGATATAAAAGGCCTCCATGCTTTGAGTCTTATAAATGCACCTTATCATGGCCCGGCTGAGTCGAGTCGAGTCGAGTCGTCTAATGCGTCTGATTTAGCACCTTACTACGCAGCATGATTTCACTTTACACCAGTCTCGCTCACAACAACAACAACAACAACAACAACAACAACAACAAAATAAACCTGATTATATTTTCCGGAAGAAGAAAAAAAAAAAAAAAAAAACATTCAAAGGGATGTGCCAAAGTTTGGAGGCGATCTCCCTTGTTTTGTTTTGTTTTTTGTTTGTTTGTTTGTTTGGTTTTTTTTTTTGTTTGTTTTTTTAAAGCGTACTATTCCTTTCATTCTCTTCTCCTTCAGTTATCGCAGCGCTACGTTCATGTAACCTTTCCTATAAACGTGTTTAAGGAAAACGTAAAACGAAAAAAAAAAAATTTATTTCAGCAGTCAGTATCATTACCTGCCATTTTACAGTAAGCCCTGTATTTCACGTATAATTACCAGTGATGTGTATTTGTTATTATACAGAAAAATAGCTGTAAAAGCTTCATTATGTTACATAATATTGTGACTTTTTTTTTTTTTTTTTTTTTTCGAAAAAAACTGTGAAGACTTATCTTGCATATACTTTATACAGAAGTATTAAGCCTTAATACAAAAGACTAAAAAAAGGAGTGGAAGAATAACTGATTGTCGCAAAAGTAAGGATGATTTTTTTGTAAATGTTACCAGCACTTTTTTGTAATTTTCACTCTCTTGAGGTATTGTACAAGTTCACGCTGTTTGTGAAGTTTGAATATGAAGGAATAAAAACTAGTACTTTCCTGTACTTCACACACGAGGATCCTACGTGTTGTTCTTCTTCTCCTTCTCCTCCTTCTTCTTTCGTTTACTGATTAACCTTCTTCTCGCGAGTACGCTATAATTCTCTGTTCACAGCTTAAAACTTCACACGCCATCAGAGCTTATCATCAGTTATTGTACACGTATTCCCACGACGATGAACGCCGTCATCTGGGGTTTTTTTCCAGTTCCGTTTCCAGAAAAGCGTCGAGTGACGTCACGCGTTCTTTTTGGCGGATAAGCGAGAAAAACGGATACGGAGAGCAAAGCCTTTGGTGTAAATACGGCGATCAGCCATAACATTAAAACCACTGACAGGTGAAGTGAATAACATTTACGATCTCGTTACAGTGGCACCTGTAGAGGGGCGGGGTATATTTATTAGGCAGCAAGCGAACAGTCAGTTCTGGAAGTTGATGTGTTGGAAGCAGGAAAAATGGGCAAGCATAAGGATCTGAGCGACTGGGTCAGAGCATCTGTTGAGGTCTTCCTGGTATGCAGTGGTTAGAACCTACCAAAAGTGGACCAAGGAAGGACAACCTCTGAATCGGCGACAGGATCATGGGCTCTCAAGCCTCAGTGATTCCACAGAAGAGCTCCTGTAGCACAAAGTGCTGAAAGGTTCATGATAGCTATGATAGAAAGATGGTCCCAGGATGCACTATGGGAAGAAGGCGAGCCGGCGGAGGAAGTGTGATGCTCTGGGCAGCGTTCTGCTGGGAAACCTCGGGTCCTGGCATTCATGTGGATGTTACTTTGACACGTACCACCTACCTAAACATTGTCGCAGACCGAGTACACCCCTTCATGGCAACGGTGTTCCCTAATGGTGGCCATTGGTCTCTTTCAGCAGGATAATGCTCCCTGACACACTGCAAACATTGTTCAGGAACGGTCTGAGGAACACGACAAAGAGCCTCCAAATTCCCCAGACCTCAACCCGATCGAGCATCTGTGGGATGTGCCGGACAAACAAGTCCGATCCATGGAGGCCCTCGTGGAGCCGTCAGAGCTCACAATATTACGCGGGTGGTTTTAATGTTATGGCTGATCGGTGTATGTCCAATTTTTCGGGACGTTCACCGACGCCTCACTTTACACTGCAGTACTGATGTTAATATCAACACAAAAAGAAGTCGTACACAGTCGTACAGAATCACTCTGAGCCTTCAGTAGTTCATCACAATGTAGAAAGAAGCACTTTCTCTCATTTATACCTCGTTAAAGATCCTGGAAAGAGAGTAGATTTCAGGTGAAACGCTAAAGCTGTGAATAATATAATAACGTTATCATCATTTATACTCATACAGTACAGCATTACCTACATACACAAAAGTCTTGGCACAAAAAGGCAAAAATCCTTTAAAAAGATAATAATGAAATGTTTCTGAATATTTAAAAAAAAAAAATGTTAAAGAGCAGCAAACAGATATTTCCTTTAAAACTGCGTCAGTTACAACGTGGTGATGTTTTACAAAGAAATCTAACTTCGGCTCGCGGATGCTTCCGTCTCCGCAGCTAAACCACGGTCACTGGGGATGTTTTTGTCTATAAAGTGTAATGAATGAACAAAACACCGCGTGTGTGTCATGCTGTTACGGTGAAACAATCAGCGATGAAGCGGAGTTACCGTTACCACACCGGAGTTGATTATTTTCCCGAAACGGCACTTCCCCACGTCCTAGAACGTTTTATTCCTCTTACACCACAGCAACCTCGTATGACGCACGACACCTCGTACGTTTTATCCGTTTATAGTTACATTTAATGTTGTTCTGCGTCCTCGAAAACAAGTTGGTCCCTTTTCTCACTTACGCCGCATGTCGTGTTACCGAGAAACCACAAAGAAGTATAAACTCCTTTTGCTTCTGAAGAAGCTACAGCTTTACCTCTGACTGTTACAAAGCGCTGACGCTGGAGACTCCTTCCGTAAACTTCAAATGTTAAACGACTCCTCGCAGAAAACTCCTACACACCTTACGTTTTTTTTTTTTTGTTGTTTTTTTTTAAAAAGTCCTGTACGAGCGAACGAGCTAAACGATAACGCATTAGAACGAGCCCGTTAATACAGACCTGCGATTTTCAGCTGCACTAAATGTCAACACCTTCTGACCAATCGGAATCCGGAGCTGTGGTGTAAAGAGTTTTGTTGAACTGAGAAGAAAACATCACCCACATAATGCCCGCTCGGTCGTGCAACTCTGTATGATGGACAGGGGTAAATTGGGGGCCAATACTTTGTACACCGCAACAGATGGGCTATAGTCGATAATTGTACGCCTACGACACGGCCGATGAAACGGTGTTTCAGTGTGTAACGCTAAACGATGAATATTATGAATATTATGAATATATTCCCGCGGACTTTTAAGCGAATGATTTTAGCTAATTGGACCTGATGGCTCAGCTCCTCGTCCTGACAGAAGGTTACACTCTGGTGTTTTTTTTATTATTCTTTATTTAACACTCATTAATACTTCATTCAGACCCAAAACACACACGGCAGAGAAGAACGTTAAGCCCACCGAATTCCATTTACATACACACGCACGTCTCTGATCCGTCATTTCCATCTGCGCCTCGCTCTCCTGAACAGATGGCAGCGGGAGGACGAGAGGAACGAGGAGAACAGGTAAGAAGAACCCGTGCGCTCTCGGGCCCGTGTGTGTGTGTGCGTGCGCTCGGTACCTTCTGCCGGTCGCTCGGTGACTCGTGGCGCTTCGCCAGTTCTCAAGAAAAACACGTTTGAAAGGACACAAATTGAATGTACACAATTTACCACTTAACCCCAAATGTAGATTAAACATGTGTCGTGTGTAAAGTTTGCCTCTTTCGTTTTTTTACACTCTGAAGCTAACGTGGCTAACAGGCAGCCGTAGCTTATAGACTTCTTGTGATTTCCGACGCGGGATGTCACACGCCGATGTCTAAAAATATGGACAAAAAAGTCGGACATCGGTTTCTTCCTCGGTGAATAGCTTAGTGTCAGATTTAGGTAGAAGGGGCGTGGCCTAAAGGAGTGATTGATTCTATTTTACAAAACAATTCACATATACAAATTTCTGCCCTTTAAGTAAGACACTCTGGTGAAGTAGAATTACTGTTACCACCTCAAACGTGATTATTTTCCTATAACAGCACGTCCCGAAGTGTTTTATTCCTCTTACACCGCGGCAGTTTGCCAACGAAAGAACATCATACATTTTTTTTAATCCATTTAAATGTTGTAGAACCTCGGCGAATCAAATTAGTTCCTGTTCTCACTTACGTTATAGCAGCTATAAACAGTCGATCCCTCACCAGACTCTCTTTATTTTCTCAGCCACACAGCTTGTCATGATACAGAGAAACCACCAAGATGTCCTGAAGACGTCAGAAAGCTTAACTCTCACTGGAGACTCCTTCCATAAATGTTACATAAACATCAACTCGACATATCAGTTACATGTTTTTTTTTTTATGTTTATGTGCCGCGTCCGCCGTACACGTCCCTGTGAACGAGCTGTTACTATAGAAACGATCACGTATCAGGACGAGCGCATTGATATAAACCTGCACTACTGTCAGAGCTGCTGTTACAGAAAATGAACACTTTCTGACCAATCAGAACTGAGAATTAAACAGTGCTGTGGTATAAGCGAAGTGCACGCACGCAGTTTATACAGTGCCTCAGTGAAAATCCCATTGTTTGTTAGCTACATTAGCCGTGTAACCTGCAGAAACCAACTTTAACTACATTCGGGGTAAATTGTGGAAATTAAATTTTTCATTGATATGTTGTAGTAATGCTGTAAACATGGAAACGGTGGAGAACTTTAACTTTCAGTTTCTTCTTCGTTCTTTTATATGCGTTGAAATAAAATGATAAAATAAAATAAAATCTTTGGAATCACTTTGGACGACTCAGAACGACTCCCCAAAGCGCTAAATAAGGGCACAACACAATGGTGCACTACACCCTACGTAGTGCACTTCATGTTTAAAAAGGGAGGGGAGAAAAGTTTGGGATTCGGATACGATCCATCCATCCATCCATTTTCTGTACCCGCTTATCCTATACAGGGTCACGGGGAGTCTGGAGCCTATCCCAGGGAACTCGGGACACAAGGCAGGGGACATCCTGGACGGGGTGACAACCCATCGTAGGGCACAATCACACACCCATTCACACACTACGGACAATTTGGAAACGCCAATCAGCCTACAGGAGTACAGGGAGGAAACCGGAGTACCCGAAGGAAAACCCCCAGAGCATGGGGACAACATGCAGGCTCCGTGCACACAGGGCAGACCCACCGAGCCACCGTGACCCCCGGGGTCGGGTTTTTGTGTTGAGAACAACCCGAACTGCGTCAATATCGTGTGTCTTCTTCAATTTAAAAGAAATAAAATGGCATCTTACCTAACGGTTTACATTTATGCATATGACATGACACCATTATTACTATATTATCATAATCATATATGCATGTTTGTTTGTTTTTTAGGAGACCAAACAAAAAGTATTTCTATTTTTCAGTGATAAAAACACAAGTTGTTACAAATGATCAGACCCAAAATAAATGAACAACAGTCTCTGGATATGTGTTACAAAAGATACAATATGTTTATGTTTTGTAAAAAATTTATTAAATACTTTTTTTTTTGTTTTTGTTTTTTTGGAATAAAATAGACTGGAATACATCATATGAATATTCGAACGTATTAAGAACGCCGGATTTCACTTCCTCCTACGTCATCATCCTGCGACGACGCGTCACCGGCAATAGAGGAAGCGAACACAGTGAGAGTTGTTTTAACTGCGGTGGTATTCACTGACAAACCGTTCGTTTAAAAATACAAATATAATAAGTGGTAACTGTTGTTTATTTTATGGCTACGTCGACTTTGTGTCGTTTTATTTAAAAAACAAACAAACAAACAAAAAAAACTCGCTTGAGAACTTTATTGTGCGACTTCGCTGCTGCGCACGTGGGGCAGATTCAGCATGGACTCCAGCACAAGGTGTTTTTCTCTTCTATTTCTCTTTTTAAATTAATGTTTAAATTAAAGTGTATAAGATGTCTGAGCTTAAAGGACCTGTAGTGTCTTTACACAGTCAAGAACATGCGTTATGTAGATCACTCAGTGTAGGAAGGACA
Organism: Cranoglanis bouderius; assembly: GCA_023630585.1. Lineage (NCBI taxonomy): Eukaryota > Metazoa > Chordata > Actinopteri > Siluriformes > Cranoglanididae > Cranoglanis > Cranoglanis bouderius. The sequence goes on along the minus strand of CM042565.1, from coordinate 16,551,556 downwards.
TTTTTATAAGTTGTCACTACGACGCTAATCTGGCTAACAAGTAATAGAAGTTTATAGCTACCAGTTTAGCATCAAGCAAGATGCATGTCTAAACACACACACACACACACACACACCCCTCAAACCGTACAGAATCTATAAAAATGATAGATGTGTGAGAGAAATGATGTATTTTTATTATTCCAGTGTTTGTGTGTGATGTGTATAAGTAGATTAAGTCTGAATTAATTAATTGTTGTTGTTTAGTTAATAACAGACTTCTTTAAAAAAAAAAAAAAAAAAAATTCCCCAGCTGAATTCATTGCATTATTTTGTCTTTCCACAGGAAACGTGTTAAAATGGCTGCAGTGCTGGTGGATGATGATGAAGAGGAGCTTTCTCCTGATGAGGAGAACATGATCAGTGCCAGTGAGGACGAGGTACAAGACACACACACGCACTCGGTCCTACAGCCCGTTTTAACATTTTGTCTTTACTAGGTTAAAAACCCGAGCCATCCGGTACTGAGACATCAGAGTCTGCTAATGTACAGCGTATAAAAAGAACCTTTGAGAACGTATCTTCCCTAAAATCACATGCGAGGTGCTGGAGTTGTTGTCATGGTGATGAAATTCCTAACCAGGGCTTCATGATATGATTAAAACATGCAATAAAGTTTGTTGACGCTCTTTGTAATGGTATCAAATGCAATATATATATATATATATATACACACACACACATGTGCATCTCAATAAATTAGAATGTTGTGGAAAAGTTCATTTATTTCAGTAATTCAACTCAAATTGTGAAACTCGTGTATTAAATAAATTCAATGCACACAGACTGAAGTAGTTTAAGTCTTTGGTTCTTTTAATTGTGATGATTTTGGCTCACATTTAACAAAAACCCACCAATTCACTATCTCAACAAATTAGAATACTTCATAAGACCAATAAAAAACATTTTTAGTGAATTGTTGGCCTTCTGGAAAGTATGTTCATTTACTGTACATGTACTCAATACTTGGTAGGGGCTCCTTTTGCTTTAATTACTGCCTCAATTCGGCGTGGCATGGAGGTGATCAGTTTGTGGCACTGCTGAGGTGGTATGGAAGCCCAGGTTTCTTTGACAGTGGCCTTCAGCTCATCTGCATTTTTTGGTCTCTTGTTTCTCATTTTCCTCTTGACAATACCCCATAGATTCTCTATGGGCTTCAGGTGTGGTGAGTTTGCTGGCCAGTCAAGCACACCAACACCATGGTCATTTAACCAACTTTTGGTGCTTTTGGCAGTGTGGGCAGGTGCCAAATCCTGCTGGAAAATGAAATCAGCATCTTCAAAAAGCTGGTCAGCAGAAGGAAGCATGAAGTGCTCCAAAATTTCTTGGTAAATGGATGCAGTGACTTTGGTTTTCAAAAAACACAATGGACCAACACCAGCAGATGACATTGCACCCCAAATCATCACAGACTGTGGAAACTTAACACTGGACTTCAAGCAACTTGGGCTATGAGCTTCTCCACCCTTCCTCCAGATTCAGGACCTTGGTTTCCAAATGAAATACAAAACTTGCTCTCATCTGAAAAGAGGATATTGGACCACTGGGCAACAGTCCAGTTCTTCTTCTCCTTAGCCCAGGTAAGACGCCTCTGACGTTGTCTGTGGTTCAGGAGTGGCTTAACAAGAGGAATACGACAACTGTAGCCAAATTCCTTGGCACGTCTGTTTGTGGTGGCTCTTGATGCCTTGACCCCAGCCTCAGTCCATTCCTTGTGAAGTTCACTCAAATTCTTGAATCGATTTTGCTTGACAATCCTCATAAGGCTGTGGTTCTCTCGGTTGGTTGTGCATCTTTTTCTTCCACACTTTTCCCTTCCACTCAACTTTCTGTTAACATGCTTGGATACAGCACTCTGTGAACAGCCAGCTTCTTTGGCAATGAATGTTTGTGGCTTACCTAGTGAACCAAACTGAGAGACCATTTTGAAGGCTCAGGAAACCTTTGCAGGTGTTTTGAGTTGATTAGCTGATTGGCAGGTCACCATATTCTAATTTGTTGAGAT
>CM042565.1:16374512-16547012 GCA_023630585.1 Cranoglanis bouderius | reverse complement strand
GTGCTGGGTGTCGGATGGATGCTGGGTGTTGGATGTCAGATGCTCGATATTTGCTCGAGGGTGTCGGGTGTTGAGTGGCGGGTGTCGGTGATTTGTTAAAACGCCCCTTGTTTTGGTTTGCAGGCGAAGATCCGGCGTGCTGAGCTCCAGAAGGCGCGAGTGCTGCAGTCTTACTACGAGGCCAAAGCTCGGAGAGAGAAAAAGATCAAAAGCAAGAAGTAAGTGGGGAAAATATTAGTTATAGTTAACTATAATAGCAGCGTTTATTATTTTATACTTTATTACACAATGCATCATATTGCATATATACAGAGACTGTCCTTCAGCCACTGACGATTACCAGGGCTTTACACAATCTGTTTATTTGATGTTTATAGGTTTATATTTATGTTTATATGCTTTATTTTGTTTGTGATTTGGAGTTTGATGTCTCTCTCTCTCTCTCTCTCTCTCTCTCTCTCTCTCTCTCTCAGGTATCATAAGGTACAGAAGAAGGCTAAGCGTAAGGAGTTCCTGAAGCAGTTTGATGAGATGATGAAGACTGATCCGGCTGCGGCGCTGGAGGAGTTGAAGAAGATGGAGCTGTCCCGGATGGAGGAGAGGATGTCCCTCAAACACCAGAACAGCGGAAAGTGGGCCAAGACCAAAGCCATCATGGCTAAATACGACGATTCGGTAAGAACAGCCTCGTGGGAAATGTCACTCACTAATTCGTTGTAGTTACTGGTTTACAGCATCAGTTTACCGCATGGTTTACAGCAGTTTAACGGAGCCGCGTGTAATGTTTATCGCCCCCTGCTGCATGTTGGGTGAATTGCGTTGCGATTACAGTGAAAACTTTCACCATATTCCCCTTTCTGTTTATCTGGTTGTTTTTATAAGGAAAGGGGGCGGGGATGAGCTGTTCTGTCCCGACTGGGGGCGGGGCTAATTTTCAAGCCAGAAATGAATGAAGTTTACAGGGTTTTTTTTTTTTTTTTTTTTTAATTCGTTTTAATATCGTTTAACAGGTTTTAAGGCATTTTTCTGTTTGTCTTTTACCATATTTTAATTTTAAAAAATATTGCTTTATATGTTTAACAACAGTTTATTTATTTATTTGTTTTATTCTTTTATTCATTCATTCTTCAGCCAGGTTCGGTCATGATTTTCCTTTTTATCAGTACACTGAATTATTACCACACTGATTAATCGACTCTCTCTCTCTCTCTCTCTCTCTCTCTCTCTTCCCCGTGCTTCGTTTTTCAGGCCCGTAAGGCCATGCAGCAGCAGCTGGAGCTGAACAAGGAGCTGACTCAGAAACTCGTCGTGCCGTCAGACGACGACGAGGGGAAAGACGACGAAGAGGCGAACGCTCTTCCTGATTTCGTGAACGAGCCCGAGTCGGCGGCCGGCTCCGTGAACCCTTGGATGAGAGGCAAACTGAGCAGTGAGGGTCACGAGGTCACGGCGGATCCTGACACCACGACTACAGAGAAACCGGCAAGCAGCCAGCGACACGAAGAGGAACAGGAAGAGGAGGAGGAAGAGGAGAATGAGGAAGAGCAGCTGCTGACGCACTTTGAGACGAAACGGAAGCTGAGGCAAGACGAGGAAGACGATCTGGTCCCCGTCACATGGGAGGAGGAAGACGGTACGTACTCACCCCCTTGCTGTGACGTTTGTCATGTCTCCATTTGACTAGCAGGGGGCGTGGCCTATAATTGGCCCGTTTTGTGGTAATTAATGCTTCGTATTCGACTGTTTAATTCTGTAATCTGATTGGCCAGATGGTTTCATATAAGTAGTAAAAACACACACAACACACAGACACGGCTAGTGTTGGTGTCAGTATCAGAGGTGTTGTAGATGAACATTAAACACTGTTGTAATGTATACACACTCTAATAAAGCGCTTAACATGTATTATCCAGCAGCACTGAGTCACTTAACTGCTGAAATCTCGTCTCGAGTTACACGGATTAGCTCCGGTTGCTATGGTGATGGAAATAACTTTTGGTCAAGTATCCGATGTAATAAAGAGGAACATGCTTATCACTCAAACATATGCCTAAAAAAAATTTTAAAAATCAATATCTGGAATGATTGACAGCTGCGTAAGTGTTTTTGAACCCTCCTCTTTCTCTACATTAACCGCCCTGGAAGTCCCGCCCCCTTCCCCCATATCGAAAATGTGCAGTATGCTTACTGCGTTTTAGCTCCGCCCACTTTTCTTTTTCTTGTTATTTTTCAATGATCGTGATCAGTGTGGTTCGTGTGAAATTCCTGTTGCTGAATTTTTGACATCTCTGATCGTTCCTCAGCGCACGCAGGAGCACAGGAGGACACGGAGGAAGCGGCGAGAGACGTACAGGAAGAGGAAAAGGTGGAGGAGGAAGAGGAGGAAGAAGAGCAAGAAGAGGTCGTGTCTGAATTCAACACTCTGTTTAACAGGCTGATGAAGAGCGCTCGCGTGCCCACGGAGCCGCCGCCGGGCAAAGCCAGTCGGACGCAAGAGGCGGAGCTTGCGCGCGAAGAGGAGGGGTTTCTGGACGAGGGGCTGTTCCGTGCTCGCACCGTGGAGGACCTGGAGGACCTGGTGCACGATGGAACTGCGGAAGAGACGGCGGTGTCTGTTTCACACGCCGCCGGCGTGGACACGTCGTCTGAGCCACACGGCAAGGAGAAGAAGAGAGGAATCGACCCGAGCGAAGTGCTCACTAAAGACGCCAACGTAATTAAAGTGCCGCTGGCGCCGACGCTGGTGGAGGGAGACGAAGGAGAGGAAGAGGAGGTGAGTCGAGGAATGAAGACTCGTCTTCTTTCACATTTAGATTTTCTATTTCGGTTTCCTGTTTTTCGCAAAACAGTTAAACACAACGGTCGAACGAGCATCACGTTGAACACTCTCTCTCTCTCCCTCTTTCTCGAGCTTTCTCTCTGATTAGCGGTGAAGGTCTCACATTTATGATGCTTTCCAGAAACCAGAGCTGACATTATAATGATTTCAGCAGTTATCAGATTATTCGAGAAGCTCTGTGAACAGCCTGCTACTGTTCTGTTATTTACGATAATAAATGAATAATATTCCGCATCAATTATCTATCATAAGAGTAAATATTAAACATAAAATAATTCAATCACATGAAAAATTAAGAGGACGCTTACTGATTGGTTACGCTGTGTTTTTTAACAGCCAATCAGAGTAGAGTCGGGGCCTTATCCTCATGTGAAGCGGTTCAGCAGAGGCCCCGAACAAAATTACACTTTTAAAATGCGTTAAAAATAACATTTAAAGGTGAAAAATGCTTTAGAGTTTTATGACTTTTTAAAAATATATATATATTCTTTAAAGTTTTCTTTTCAGATCTGATTAACGCATACTGTTAATCTGACAGCTTTTGTTTTTTTTGTTTTTTTTTACGGCAAAACGATCGTAAAATTAAAAATGGAGGCAGGTAGAAAAAGGTGCGATTTTAAATAAAAACATTTATAATAATTTTGGCTGCCGAAAATAGTCAAAATTTTGTTTGACAGGGAAAATTCTCTGAGCAACATTAGATAAACAATTTGTAAAAGAAGGATTATATAGAAAAATGTGCTGTATGGTTTTTTTTTATTTAGTTTTTTTGTTTGTTTGTTTTTTACTTTTTTTTACTGTTTACTTTTATTGCATTTTAACTCCGCCCCCTTTTCCGAGACTTCACTTTTCCTTTTAGGGGGTTGGGTCTGCCGCTGTTACGCATCTTCGCTTATTTTCCACAACCAAATATTTTAGCATGTTGTGTTTTGTTTTGTTTGTTTGTTTGTTTTTCTTCTGGGTCTGTCCGCAACACTTCGGTCTTTTTGAATTTGTTAATAAGTTTGGTAACAGTGTCGCATGTGATGTGCTCACCATGTTTCCTGTTAAAGTCCATCGGAACCTTACGACAGCTTCCTGATCCTGCCATGAGAACGATTTCAGTATGTTCTTCTTTTGTCAGAGGAGTTCTTAAAGGCTATCTGGAGAAAAAAAACATATATATTATGTATGTGTGTGTGTGTGTGTGTGTGTGTGTGTGTGTGTGTATATATATATATATATGTATGTGTGTGTATATATATATATATATATATATATATATATATGTGTGTGTGTGTGTGTGTGTGTGTGTGTGTGTGTGTATATATATATATATATATATAGATAGATAGATAGATAGACCCTGTAGTTTGAATTATGTAGTGAGAATCCATTGATGTATTAACGTGACCTGATTACGACACTAGCGTTACGTTACGTTTTTTTGTTTTTTACTTTTTTTTTACTGTTTACTTTTATTGCATTTTAACTCCGCCCCCTTTTCCGAGACTTCACTTTTCCTTTTTCGGGGGTTGGGTCTGCCGTTGTTACGCATCTTCGCTTATTTTCCACAACCAAATATTTTAGCATGTTGTGTTTTGTTTTGTTTGTTTGTTTTTTTTTTCTTCTGGGTCTGTCCGCAACACTTCGGTCTTTTTGAATTTGTTAATAAGTTTGGTAACAGTGTCGCATGTGATGTGCTCACCATGTTTCCTGTTAAAGTCCATCGGAACCTTACGACAGCTTCCTGATCCTGCCATGAGAACGATTTCAGTATGTTCTTCTTTTGTCAGAGGAGTTCTTAAAGGCTATCTGGAGAAAAAAAAAAACATATATATATGTGTGTGTGTGTGTGTATATGTGTATATAGATAGATATATACCATATCTCACAAAAGTGAGTACACCCCTCACATTTTTGTAAATATTTTATTATATCTTTTCATGGGACAACACTGAAGAAATGACACTTTGCTACAATGTAAAGTAGTGAGTGTACAGCTTGTATAACAGTGTAAATTTGCTGTCCCCTCAAAATAACTCAACACACACCCATTAATGTCTAAACCGCTGGCAACAAAAGTGAGTACACCCCTAAGTGAAAATGTCCAAATTGGGCCCAAAGTGTCAATATTTTGTGTGGCCACCATTATTTTCCAGCACTGCCTTAACCCTGTTGGGCATGGAGTTCACCAGAGCTTCACAGGTTGCCACTGGCGTCCTCTTCCACTCCTCCATGACGACATCACAGAGCTGGTGGATGTTAGAGACCTTGCGCTCCTCCACCTTCCGTTTGAGGATGCCCCACAGATGCTCAATAGGGTTTAGGTCTGGAGACATGCTTGGTCAGTCAATCACCTTTACCCTCAGCTTCTTTAGCAAGGCAGTGGTCGTCTTGGAGGTGTGTTTGGGGTCGTTATCATGTTGGAATACTGCCGTGCGGCCCAGTTTCTGAAGGGAGGGGATCATGCTCTGCTTCAGTATGTCACAGTACATGTTGGCATTAGCTCCCCAGTGCTGGCAGCACTCATGCAGCCCCAGACCATGACACTCCCACCACCATGCTTGACTGTAGGCAAGACACACTTGTCTTTGTACTCCTCACCTGGTTGCTGCCACACACGCTTGACACCATCTGAACCAAATAAGTTTATCTTGGTCTCATCAGACCACAGGACATGGTTCCAGTAATCCATGTCCTTAGTCTGCTTGTCTTCAGCAAACTGTTTGCAGGCTTTCTTGTGCATCATCTTTAGAAGAGGCTTCCTTCTGGGACGACAGCCATGCAGACCAGTGTGATGCAGTGTGCGGCGTATGGTCTGAGCACTGACAGGCTGACCCCCCACCCCTTCAACCTCTGCAGCAATGCTGGCAGCACTCATACGTCTATTCTGCAAAGCCAACCTCTGGATATGATGCTGAGCACGTGCACTCAACTTCTTTGGTCGACCATGGCGAGGCCTGTTCTGAGTGGAACCTGTCCTGTTAAACCGCTGTATGGTCTTGGCCACCGTGCTGCAGCTCAGTTTCAGGGTGTTGGCAATCTTCTTATAGCCTAGGCCATCTTTATGTAGAGCAACAATTCTTTTTTTCAGATCCTCAGAGAGTTCTTTGCCATGAGGTGCCATGTTGAACTTCCAGTGACCAGTATGAGAGAGTGTGAGAGCGATAACACCAAACTTAACACACCCACTCCCCATTCACACCTGAGACCTTGTAACACTAACGAGTCACATGACACCGGGGAGGGAAAATGGCTAATTGGGCCCAATTTGGACATTTTCACTTAGGGGTGTACTCACTTTTGTTGCCAGTGGTTTAGACATTAATGGCTGTGTGTTGAGTTATTTTGAGGGGACAGCAAATTTACACTGTTATACAAGCTGTACACTCACTACTTTACATTGTAGCAAAGTGTCATTTCTTCAGTGTTGTCCCATGAAAAGATATAATAAAATATTTACAAAAATGTGAGGGGTGTACTCACTTTTGAGAGATACTGTGTATATATGTGTGTGTGTGTGTGTGTGTGTGTGTGTGTGTGTGTGTGTGTGTGTGTATATATATATATATAATGTGTATATGTGTGTGTGTGTATATATATATATATAATATGTGTATATATATATATATGTGTGTGTATATGTGTGTGTGTGTGTATATATATATATATATATATATATATGTGTATATGTGTGTGTATATATATATATATGTGTATGTATATATGTATGTATGTATATAGATAGATATATAGACCCTGTAGTTTGAATTATGTAGTGAGAATCCACTGATGTATTAACGTGACCTGATTACGACACTAGTGTTACGTTAACTTGGCTCAATCGTACGTGGATGTGTTCCAGTGTACACATTTACACAATCAAGTAAATTCTACAAGTCGACCGAAAGTGGATTTTACCGTTAACTGAGTTATCCGATAACCGAGGAATGGCCCGATATGTTTTTAAAATTGATACTGAATGAAAACATAACACTCAAAGTAAAATACTGCTGAACTTTATTACAAAAACAAACAGCACTGACTGTACCATGAAAATGTACTGTACTTTTTAAAATGAAATAAATACTGACTATTAATAATTATTAAAGTAAATAAAAGATATACATCCAAACTGAGCCCAAAAAGTAAGACTCCAAATAACAAATAAAAATAGAGACGTCCAAAATGAATCAAAAAACACTTCAAATAACACAACAAAATTTGTCAGTGATAGTTTTTAATTTCTCCTCTAGAGGCCGCTCTCGGCAGACCCTTCTCAACCGCTCCCGCGACGGACGCAACCGGGAAAAAACTATCGGTGTGGATTATTGCTGATGACCGATAGTTCCAGCGATCAGTTATCGGTGACGATTAATCGGCAAAATCCATCGATCGGTCGACCTCTAGTAAAGTCAAGTAACTTTTTCTTCCGATGCAGTAAAAGCACAAGCAGTATACAATCTAAGCAGCTCTAAAATGTTACGAACAAGTTACGCTAAATGTATAAAACTGGCCTTGAATTACAAAAAAAACCCTCAGTTGTGTGACTTTATGATCCACTGTTGAAAGTGAAGCCTGTTCATTTTACCTACAGAACCAATTTAAATTCTTTATTATGTTTTATTGCACTGATATCGTCTTGGCCATTTATTCTGTCGTGTATTTTGTTAATTCCCGAGGTGTTGCTTTTGTCCGCAGTGTTTTATATTTGTTGTATAATTGAATTATAAGCGGTTGTCACTCGCTGCCGTGTCGCGATATCTTTTTATACATCACGTTCCATGCGCACGAGACCCGATCGGCCAGTTCCAGCTTGGAACAGCGGAAATAATTTGCTCCTGAACTCGTCGATGGAAGGAACTGAGCCTGGATCGACCTGTTTTACTAAATCAAGTGAAACTCTTTTAAATAAACTATTTTTAGCTCGCTTTGTGTTTTGTTTTGTTTCCCCGTCCCCTCCCCTTGTGTGTGTTTTTATCTTTGTATTCATCATCTGTTCTGTTCCCGTCTGTCGCTTCTTCTCTTTTCCGAGAATGAAACGAAACCATCGTGATTTAAAAAAAAAAAAGTGAGAAATCTGACTAAAACATGGCGTGTCTCCACTTTAGGGCCCGTCGGGGCAGATGTCCATCATTAAGGAGGCCTTCGCAGGAGACGACGTCATCTCCGACTTCCTGAAAGACAAAAAGAAACAGGAAGAGGCGGGGCAACCCAAAGTGGTGGACCTGACCCTGCCCGGGTGGGGGGAGTGGGGCGGAGTCGGGCTCAAGCCCTCCCGATACAAACGCATTAAGTGAGTCGTACAGGAAGTGTATCATGTTGTTATTTTATTTATATTTACTGTTTGGATATTCGTCTTAACTGGACAGATATGGTTGCCATGGATACGTGGGGGAAAAAATCTGGAACGATGTTCACCCCGAAAGCTAGTACTTTTTAAAAATCCATCGATGTTAAGAAAACTTCGCCTTCAAATCATATGTAAATCTTGCTGAGATTAAAGTTTTGGCACCCCGGCTCCAATCTAGCATTATATAGTTTATATACGGGGTTTTATTATTTGTTTTTTTAATTCCGTGTTGAGGGAAATGTGAGTCTGTGAAAGTTGTAGTGTTTTATGATCGTGTCCATCACTAGTCTCTGACCGATACGGGAACTGGATCAGGGTACGGATAGTTCTGGGTGCTGGATCAGTTACCGTCTGGTTTTGTTGTAGGTTTCGGGTGAAGCCTCCTCCTGCTGCCCCGAGAAAAGACCAGAAGCTTCCTGCAGTGATCATCTCTGAGAAGAGGAACTCGTCCGTCGCGTTACATCAGGTGACCTGCAGCTCAGAGAGGATGTGATGTTGCACCACATACGCTTTAAAGGAAAATGAGAAGAGCTGCGAACGGATAAATCAATCAGATTAACTGCATAATGCTCTGTGATCTCTCCAAATGTCTTTTTATCAAACCAAATATCACCATATACTTAGTGTCTCTCTCTCTCTCTCTCTCTCTCTCTCTGTTTATCTCTCTCTCTCTCTCTCTCACTCTGTTTATCTCTCTCACTCTGTTTATCTCTCTCTCTCTCTCTCACTCTGTTTATCTCTCTCTCTCTCTCTCACTCTGTTTATCTCTCTCTCTCTCTCACTCTGTTTATCTCTCACTCTCACTCTGTTCATCTCTCTCTCTCTCTCACTCTGTTTATCTCTCACTCTCACTCTGTTTATCTCTCTCTCTCTCTCACTCTGTTTATCTCTCTCTCTCTCTCTCTCTCTCACTCTGTTTATCTCACTCTCACTCTCACTCTGTTTATCTCTCTCTCTCACTCTCACTCTGTTTATCTCTCTCACTCTCACTCTGTTTATCTCTCTCACTCTCACTCTGTTTATCTCTCTCACTCTCACTCTGTTTATCTCTCTCTCTCTCTCTCTCTCTCTCACTCTGTTTATCTCTCACTCTCACTCTGTTTCTCTCTCACTCTCTCTCACTCTGTTTATCTCTCACTCTCACTCTGTTCATCTCTCTCTCTCTCTCACTCTGTTTATCTCTCTCTCTCTCTCACTCTCTCACTCTGTTTATCTCTCTCTCTCTCTCTCTGTAGGTGAGCCAGTTGCCGTTCCCGTTCCAGGACAGCTCTCAGTTCGAGACGTGTATCCGTTCTCCCGTGGGTCAGACGTGGAACACGCAGAACACGGTGAAGAAACTCACCGCGCCCAAAGTGGTGACCAAACTGGGCTCCATCATCGAGCCTCTGAGGAAAGAGGACTTCCTGCCGGAGGGGAAAAGCGCCGGCGCGCTGAAGAAGCGGCCGCAGATCGTCCTGGAGGAGAAGGGCAGGAAAGCGGGGAAGCGAGGGGGCGGAGCCAGGAGAGGGCAACAACAACAACAGAAGAAGAACAAGAAGAAATAGAAGAAGAAAAGCGGAGTGACTTTAATCAGGATGATTGCATGAGCTTGTGTGACCTTTGGACTCGAATCGTCTTGAATGAAGAGACGATGATTAACTTTAGACTTTATAAAGGAGAGAATTAGAAGCTAAAGCCGAACCGGTTTCGTGAAATAAGTCACACGAGAGAGATACTTGTTGAAAATATAGCGTACTTGTTTGTGTTGTGTCCTCTCTGACGTGCATCTGCTTCTGATGTCTCACGTGTAATTAAACTGCTTATTGTTATTCTTTCTTGTTAAATACATATCAATTAATTACAAACCAGTAATCAAACTCCGTATTTCTCTTAGAACATCTGCCTACTTCTGCTTTGGACACAGGAACTGATTTGATTTTGTAAAAAAAAAAAAAAAAAAAAAAGGAAACATGGTTTGGTTTTGCAACAAAGTTTGATTTCGCAGCTCTGTGAAGAACGAGACGCAAGAAGCTCGATTTCATAAGAGACCAGGCGCATTTCCTGAAACTTAACGCCTCGACCTCAGTGCTGTGTTCATTAAAGAAGAACAGAAGTAAACCAAAACCTGTTCTTTATACATCGCTGAACTCGTGGTAGGTCTGATCATGGCCTGGTCTGATGTTAGATCTGGATTAAAATAGAAGGATATATACTTATCTGAGATAACGACGGGTTATATAATCAACACTCGAAACGACAATAAACAGTTCGACACGTGACTAATGAGAACGTTATGAAGGCCTGTAGAGGACGGTATACACGATTTAAAATTTCATTAAATACGTACTGTTGTGTTCAAAGACCTAAAAAATGGTTGAGAATGGCCTTTTAATATGTTTACTCGCCGTCTATCGTCGAACATTTATTAATATTATAAACTTTCCCGTTATATTTCCATCCGAACTCACGTGCCACACGTGCACGTTTCACTGATAATCCACCGTTATAGTGTTTAAGTTTGTGCACCCCAAATCTGTATACTTTTATTATTGAGGGTAATATTTTGGAAATCGGAGGCTCAGATCTGAGCTCGGGAGCGTGACGGGATGAAACTAAGTGCACACCTGCGTTCACCTTGATCTCCTTAACGTATGGTGTTAATTTGGTGAAAAATCTGAGGATGTCCATTTTTTCGCCCCAAAAAAAACCAGCAAAGTCAAATGTAACTCGTGTGGGTTGTTTTTTAAGCAGAAAATTTGACGTTCTCGGATTTTCACCAAATCCACGCCGTACGTCAAGGAGGTCAAGATGAATCCAGGAGTGCGCTTAGCTTCACCCCGTCACGCTCCCGAGCTCAGATCTGAGCGCTTACGTGTGTTCGAACTGTCCATGTATACAGTGTAGTGCGTTAATATAAACCTGTGATTTGCAGCTGCACTACTGTCAGAGCTGCTGGTATAGACAGATAATCAACAACTTCTGACTTGTCAGGTTCCGCAATTCGACGCCATTCCGACGTTTTTGAAAAGTAGAACAATAGATCATTGATAAAGGTGTTCATGACGCAGTAAATATGAGCAACTGAAGCACCATTGTTGTCTGAAATAACACGAGAGGTCATATAAACCATTAATCTTCACCAGCCTGTAGAGGTTCCTTGTATGTCCATCGTCAGTATACGATCACGTGAGTGTGTGTGTGTGTGTGTGTGTGTGTGAGGGAGGGCGTTTCTGGGAACCGCAGCTTCACCTGAACCACAATGAATACTTCATGAAGGCCAGGCTTGCCAAGTGTGATGAAAGAAACGAGGGGAGTTTTTCATGCCACTGTGACTCAGCACAAAGTTTCTTCTAAAATCCACCCTTTCGTTTCGGGACTCAGTCTCTCTCCCCCTCTGGTCTTGGACACACATCCTCTCATCTGTGCTTTTCGGGTCTCCGTTGACATGCAGGCCGTGCTCTTTGTGGCTTTTTGGCTCCAGGTTTGGACCTCTGTAACGGGATATCAAACCGGCGCTCCGGTCGACAGGTGTGTGGACATGACTCCTGGACACGGCGTCCAGGCGCAGTCGAGCACCTCTCCTTACACCATCGTAATCAGCAACACCACCTTCAGCTCCGATCAGGCAGTCACAGGTAATCTCAAATGCTACGATGTGATCTAATTAATTTTTTTTTTTAAAGAGTGAGATCTTCTCAGTGAAGTAAGAGGAGACTGGGAAACGGGAAATGTGACATTTTCTGACCGATTGTAAGAGGAACTCGTAAAGGTGTCTGTCACGAAGTGTTCCAAATAGAAAGTTTTTTAGAAAGAAACATTAGAATGAAGTTAAAGTTATGGATGGATGGAGAGATGGTGAGCAGGTGGAACTGGATGAATGATGGATAAGCTGGTAGATGATGTTTGATGGAGGGATGGTGAACAGTATGAGAGGGTTGGATGGAAAATGAGCAGTAGAGATGGATGAATGGTGAATAAGCTGGTAGATGATGTTTGATGGAGGGATGAGCAGTAGAGATGGATGGAGTTGGTGAACACAATGGTGGATATTTGATGGATGCAAGGAGAGAGGAACCGGTAAACTAGACTAAACGATGGTTCTTTATGAGTGAGGTGAGGAAGAACGGATGAAGGAGAAGCGGGAAGGTCTGCAGGGAGGAGGAGGCGGTCAGAGATCCGACATGATGGATGGAGGGATAAAGCGAAGGAGCGATGAATTGCTGATGGAAGTGAGGAGGAGAATTTGGAAATGGACGGCGTGGTTTAAAGGGTGCAGATGTTTAAAATGGAGGTGTGATGTTAAAGGTGTAATATGATGCAGCCTATACAGGCAGTTAGCGTTGGCGTTAGCACCCGTGAGGAAGAGGAAGAGCTTATAATGCTTCATAAGTGATTCATGATAACATTAGAGAGGGTAAGGAAACGGATTAGGAAACCTCCGGTGAGCTCAGAGACGGCAGGAGGTTGGGGTGTTTTTTTTTGGATGTCTTGTGCTTTAAATATCTCTCGAGTTACTCAGACAAGCGCGTTCGACTGTTTGAATCCACAGAACAGGCAGAATATATATATATATATATATATATATTAAAATGAATAAATGTACAGAAATGGATTATTGATACTGTATTAACACTAAAGATTTGGGGTTTTTGTTTGTTTGGTTTATTTTTTGTTTGTTTATGTATTTATTAGAAATATATTTATAAGTCAATCACCATAACACACAGAAAATGTACAGTCCTCCTCGTTTAAAGCTCATTTTCATGTTTTCGGTACAGTTTTTATTTAAGAGTAATCAAGTGAAATTTCGGTGCTCTTTGTATCAAATCAGATAATTAGATTTTATTTACATTTTTTAAAATTATTTTTGCATTTTATTTCAATGTATAGGTTTGAATTAGCATTAACAATTATTTAAATGTTTATAATGTGCCACACACTAAATGTGATTAAAGGAAGATCTAGATTTAAATATAGCTGCATTTGATCAAATACCTGCTTTTTGTTGTTGTTGCTGTTGTTGATTTTTAAAATAATAAATCGCCAAACTATTGTATTTATTGTATTGTTCAATAAATGACAACACCCGACGTCACTCCGTAAAAGTGTGTAACACTATGTAAATACAAACATCAAGTAAAAAAATTAATAATTTAAAAAGTGCAGTTCCGTAAAATAATTTTGTTCCTAAAATGGCTGAAAATTAAAAATTAGTGCTCGATGATTAAGTGATTGTTATTTTAGACATTACAGTGAAGTGCTACACATAAACAAACAAACAAACAAACAAATAAATAAAAAGAATTTAGAAAATAGTGAAGTGTTGGCTCTTAGTAAATCACCTGCTCCCCCTGCTGGTCATGTACTGCCATTACACTTGATTAAACCCAACACATACACACCTGTACACATCCACACATCCTCTAGGTGATATTTCGGGACACTAATAAAATTCCTAATTCCCATAATTTAGAATAATAAAACAAAATGTATTAATAATAAACTTCTGTTTGCTTTTTCAGGTCTTCTCTTTTTTTTTTTTGCACCATTAAAATGCTCTAACTCTTCTCTCCTCAGGGATGAAAAGGTCATGTGACTCATGCGTGATGTCATGCAAGATACAATTATCCTGTACTTGTTTTATTTAGTCTGTTTATTATTTTTATTATTGTTTTTTAAATGAAGAGGACAAAAAAAAAAAACAGTACAGGATTATGTCACAAATCCTGAAAAATGTTTACGTGCTCAGCATAATTCAGGATTAAGGATAATTCAAGTCCTGCACTTTTTAAAAAAATGTTTTTTTTTTTTTACACGACCTCCAAAACTGTACATATTATAGCTTTTTATTTTGTGTTACTGATTCAGACAGTTTCTTTTGAGGAGATGCTAAAATGAAGATTATTAAGAGTGCACTGTGGACATTTTGGACTAAGTGTTTGTGTGGTGTTAATATTGTGTGTGTGTGTGTGTGTGTGTGTGTGTGTGTGTGTGTGTGTGTGTGTATGTGTGTGTGTGTGTGTGTGTCAGTGAAGATTCAGGGCCCGATGTACGCCGGCTTGCTCCTGCAGGCTCGATCAGGCTTCAACACTGACGCTGTGGGGACCTGGGGACCTGCACCACCCAACACCCAATACTTAGCGGTGATTACACACACACACTTCACATTTACAGCAGAAAAACGTTAAAAACGTGTAAAATAAACTGAATACATTCGTGATTAATATTGTACATGGTGTTTAATTTAAGGACTTGCACGAAACAGCTTTGGAAATGTTTATTCCCAACATTTCATAGACCCTTTATAAAGGCTGTCTGGACACGTCCATCTCCTTTTGTGTTTCCTGTTAGATTTTATTTCCATATTTTATCGTTTTTATGCACTGCACGTGCACTTTAACTCATATCGATGGTTAAAATGTTTAAATTCTGTTTCCTAAACCTGTATCATTTATTCGGTGTAGTATATTGAAAACCGGAGGCTCGGATCTCAGCTCGGGAGCGTGACAGGACAAAACCGAGCGCACTCCTGCGTTCGTCTCGGCCTCCTTGACGTACGGTGCGAATTTGGTGAAAATCTGAGAATGTTGATTTTTTTCGCCCAAAAAAACGGTAAGGGTTAAGGGTTAAGGTAAGCCTTCGTGTTTTTTTGGGCGAGAAATTTGATGTCCTCAGATTTTCACCAAATTCGCACCGTACGTCAAGGAGGCCGAGACGAGCGCAGGAGTGCGTTCGGTTTCGTCCCGTCACGCTCCCGAGCTGAGATCCGAGCACTTTAGTATGTCGATAAACGATCTTAAATCATGGCGGCTATAAACAGTCGTCCCGGCCGCTTTTTTCCTCTCTTTTATTAAGAAGACAACAAATGCAGGTTGTCACGTTACCAGAGAACCTTAAAAAGCGTAAACTCCTCTGTCCTGAAGATGTAGGAAAACTTAAAGTTACAGCTTTACCTTTTGACACTGGAGACTCCTTCCATAAATGTTAAATATACGTCGTGGTATCAGTGATCACGTGTTTTTTGTGTGGGTTTTTTTTTTCAATATGTTTATGTCGAGTGTTCACTGTACAAGTCCCCTGCGAAGGAGCTGTTACTATAGAAACGATAATAGGACGAGTGCATTAATAGAATGGTATAAGGCACGGCGTTGCACTTTATTTCATTACACAGTCAATTTGTGGTGTGTGTGTGTGTGTGTGTGTTGTAGTGCTCAGGAAACCCCCAGAGTGCCATCACACACTCCAACAGAAACAGTAAGAACAACGAGACCAGCTACACCTGGTTTCCTCCGGCTTCCGTCGAAACCGCCTTCATCACGTAAGCCACATGAAAGTCCTAAAACATCCGCGTTAATAATCTCTAATGTCTAATTCAATAATAAATGATTTCCTGTGAGACTTGTGGCTTTTTTTGTTTTGTTTTGTTTTGTTTTTGCAGATTTAGATTAAAATTAAACACTGAACTGATGATAAACAATACAAGATGACAATTAAAAATAAATACACATTTATATACATACAGTACAAAAAATACACATTTATATACATACAGTACAAAAAATAAATACACATTAAAACACCGTTCAAATGCATGCATGCACCTTCTCTACAGTAGAATCTGTGTGTAATGGTGCAAAAGTAATGGCACCTACTGTACTGCTTTATGTGTTTAGTATAAATTTAACCCAATTTTATTCCATTTTTGGCTGTTATTAAATAATTTTATGTAATTAACATTACATTATTACATATTAATATATATATATATATATTTTTAAATTATAGTACTAATTATAATATTTGTGTTAAAGAATTTTTATTTTTTTTGTATTTAATGCATGTGCTTTTTGTCCTTCAGGGCCACTGTAGTCTCAAATAGAACCACTTTCTGGGTAAACCTCAAATCAGCAACACTGGCCAGAGGTGAGATTTAGTCATGATGATAACACGTGCACTTTAACTCATATCGATGGTTAAAATGTTTAAATTCTTTTTCCCAAACCTGTATCATTTATTCAGTGTAGTATATTGAAAACCGGAGGCTCTGATCTCAGCTCGGGAGCGTGTCAGGATGAAACCAAGCACACTCCTGCGTTCGTCTCGGCCTCCTTGACGTACGGTGCGGATTCGGTGGAAATCTGAGGACGTCAAATTTTTCGCCCAAAAAAACAGTAAGGCTAACCCCTTACCGTTTTTTTGGGCGAAAAACTTGACGTCGTCAGATTTCCGCCAAATCCGCACCGTACGTCAAGGAGGCCGAGACGAACGCAGGAGTGCGCTCGGTTTTGTCATGTCACGTTCCCGAGCTGAGATCTGAGCACTTTTCCTCTGACACTGGAGACTCCTTCCATAAATGTTAAATAAACATCTCCTTACAGAGCACATCGCCATATCAACGATTACACACATTCTTTAAAATCTGTTTATGTCGAGTGTTCGCTGTAGGAGTCACAGCTTTACACTTTATTTCATTACACAGTCATGAAACTTTCATGTTACAGAGTAAAAAGACACACTGCTATTTTCACAAGCACTCGACATTAAAAGAACCTCAACAGCAGGTTTAAAATCTAAAACAACTCCTCTTTGTGTTCTCCTGGCTTGTGACCGTTAACCTGTGACCCTTTTCTCAGCCCCAGGCAACGCGGCAGCTGATGACAAGATGGCCGTCACCCCTGCTCTGTTTCTCACGCTCCTGATGTCGACGGTGTTCCAATACTTTGTTAATGCTCCTTCGGTGACCTCCCCTTAGTCAGGTCTCAGTTACTGGTCTAATCCACGTTCTGTTCCGCACATCATGAACAATGTTCATAATTTGAGAGATAGCGCAAATGCAGCAAGATTTCAGGAACTCTTTTTATTCAGAGTGATGGATGAAATGAAGCCGTTTAATAAAGGCACTATTTGATTTGAAATGTTCACACTGTGTCTGACTTATTCAATTCAATTCAGTTCTTATGTAAAACATGTAACCCTGGTTTAACCCTAACCCCAACTCTAACCCTGGTCTAACTCTAACCCTAGTCTAGCCTTAACCCTGGTCTAACCCTGGTTTAACCCTAACCCTAACTCTAACCCTGGCTTAACCCCAGCTCTAACCCTGGTTTAACCCTAACTCTAACTCTAACCCTGGTCTAACCCTAACCCTAACTCTAACCCTGGCTTAACCCCAGCTCTAACCCTGGTTTAACCCTAACTCTAACTCTAACCCTGGTCTAACCCTAACCCTGGCTTAACCCTAGCTCTAACCATGGTCTAACCCTAACCCTGGTTTAACTCTAACCCTGGTCTAACCCTAACCCTGGTCTAACCCTAACTCTGGTCTAACCCTAACCCTGGTTTAACTCTAACCCTGCCCTAACCCTAACTCTAACCCTGGTCTAACCCTAACTCTAACCCTGGTCTAACCCTAACCCTGGCTTAACCCTAGCTCTAACCCTGGTCTAACCCTAACCCTGGTTTAACTCTAACCCTGGTCTAACTCTAACCCTGCCCTAACCCTAACTCTAACCCTGGTTTATCCCTAACCCTAACTCTAACCCTGGTCTAACCCTAACTCTAACCCTGGTTTATCCCTAACCCCAACTCTAATCCTGCTTTAACCCTAAATCTAACCCTAGCACAGCCTCAGTGTAACCCTAATCTTAACCCTACTCTTTATTAATGTAACTCTAGTGTAACTCGTGTAACTCGGACATAACACTCGTGTACTGCTAGTGTAACTCTAACAGAACTCTAATTCATCCCTTTTTTTCCCCCAACTTGATTAAATAAA
This sequence comes from Cranoglanis bouderius, assembly GCA_023630585.1. Lineage (NCBI taxonomy): Eukaryota > Metazoa > Chordata > Actinopteri > Siluriformes > Cranoglanididae > Cranoglanis > Cranoglanis bouderius. The sequence continues at coordinate 16,529,084 of CM042565.1, read as the reverse complement.
CACATTTCCAGTGCCGTGTAATTTCTCTAAACTCGTGACAGATTGTTTGTCTCACTGCTTACCTTTTCCTGGTGGGGAAAAAAAAAAACCGAGACTAAAATAATTATTATAAATTTGTAAGACGTATTTTTACCCTGTAATTGTGATATTAAGGCGGTAATAGGGAGATTATTCAGAACTGGATTCAAGCGTGCTAACGCGACAGCAGCTTTTTCCTTTTTCTGTAATTATCTCCTTGTCAGAAAGCCAGAGGAATAAATTAGCACGTAGATGCCAAAAAAGTTACTGAGAGTAGTGCCGTGTGTGTGTGTGTGTGTGTGTGTGTGTGTGTGTGGTTTGCAGTTATGAATGTAGAACACGGTGTGTGTGTGGTGGAGATCATCTGTCACACACTCGTGAGTTGAGAGGAGTGGAGCATTTCTGGCATCTCTCGGTATCAGGGCCTGGGTAAATATTAGCGCAGTCAGTTCCTGCGCTGCATAAAACAGATCCAGTGACTCCAGAAACACACACACACACACACACACACACACACACACACACACACAAACAATTCTTCTCCGAGATACAGTCAAACATAGGCTGTGACAATACGATAGTCAGAGGAACACCACAAGATCACATTTCAGCTGGAAATAACATTTTTAGATGTGTAACACCTCAACAACCTGCTTCCTGAACTGCTTGTGGTCGGAAAATTTTACGCTCGTCATAAGCTGGTGCTTGTGTGGACAGAACAATCTGAAGTTTTACAAACATGCACAAAATAGCTGTTTATTGAGTGGTGCTTGTTGAACTTAGGCTATTGTTACTTACCATGAAGAGTGCTAAAAAGCCCTAAAAGTGCAGTTTATATCATAATTTCACTTTTTTTTCCCCCCGAATACGAATCGACAGAAGACATTTTTCCATTTGGAGGAGAGAAACTTGCATTGAAACTGGATTTAAGAGACTCTCCACAAGGGGGCGCTATAACGAAGCTATATATTCGATTAAACCGGCTACATAATAGCCACATACGTGCTCCAGAGGCACAGACTAACCTCTGCTACTCATTTCCACGCTTTGTTTTAATTCGTAAAGTCTATACACATTTAACGAGAGGTCACAGATGACCGGATGAGGTGAAACCACGGTTACAAGCGTTTTTCTTCTATTTTTTTTTTTGCGCATCAAGCTTACAGCAGGTCGGAACCAAATTTGCGAGAGGGGAACCGAAGAAACGTCGGACCACACGCGCCAAGTTATCACTCGAGACGGTCATTCAGGTCTTTAACGTCATATTGGAGATTTAATGTAATGTGTATAGAGTGAAGAGAATCCGAGTTTAAATGTCACTTTCTCTTTACCCTTCTTTTAAGGTACATGTCGTAACGTTGTGAATCGTGCAGCCGCTGCTGCTTTAATTTGCATAGAATGTCGGGCGCGGCCCAAAACACAACTCCAAACAAACACGAGGGAGGATTAAGTGTCAGATGAGGATGACTCAGAGTTTACCTGAAACCTGAGGTGTGGATCAGAGTCACTGAGTCAGAATTTTACCAGAATCAGGGAGGGGTTTAAAACAAACAGGTAAAAAAAGTGTCCTAGTAATCATTTCTCACCTGCACACAAATAATAAGAGAAGAAAGGTGGAGGAGGAAGTGGACTGAAGTCTGGAGCTCTGGATCTTCTACAGACATTAACAACGGAAACACACACACACACACACACACACAGAGGAATTAAAGTGAGGATTCCAGACGGCGGTGTGAGCACTCTTAGGCGAGCGTCATCAGGACTGAGCAGGAGATAATGAGGGTTAAATATAGCGGTGGTGAGCTGAGAGTAAATCCACTCCGGGCAACCAGAAACCGTTGGAGGGAATCCAGGGAACAGCGCGAGCGTAATTTACATGAATGGTTTCACTCAATAAGAGTCTGAACGATTCCACTATTACTCACCGTTGACGTCACGTGGGCCAGGCTCGTAGTAGATCTGGATTCCAGTGAGATCTTCCAAGGAGACTCTCTCCGATACCAGGAAGGCACACCTCATTGAAGAAAATCAGGCGGTGGCGCTTTGGTCCAATCAACGCAAACACGTCACAATATTCAACACGGACCATTCCGATGCTTCAAAACACAACTATAAAACCACAACGAGAGGGTTTTTGGGAAGCGTTTGAGTTTACGGAGATCAATTCTGTTCCACTTGGTAGGCAGCAGTGGCAGACTGGCTTTGATATTAAAGAAAATACACAAGTAATAAACCACTGTGTGTTGTGCCGTTAGAGGAAAATAATTAACAGTTTTATTCCCATTATACCACAGCAATCTGCAATATACATATATAATATTGAAAGCTTGGATTTTATTAAAGCACGCTTTTATGCGAAAGCAATCCCAGAATTCCCTCGGCACTGTCGAACTCTCAAATCCGATTGGTCAGATGGTGGCGATTCATTTACAGTAATGCGACTCGCAGGTTTATATCAACACCTTCGGTTTAACACGTTATGGTTTCTATAGCAACAGAGAACTTAAGACACGCCATCTAAACGTTAAAAAAAAAAAAAAAACCAAAGTGAAATCGTTAATATGCTGACGTTTTAACGTTCATGGAAGGAGTCTCCAGTGTCAAAGCTTTCTAACAGTACAGCTGTAACTTTTAAGCTGTAATCGACATCTTCAGGACAGAAGAGTTGATGAGGTTTCTCAGTAACGTGACGAGCTGCATGTTTCAGTGTAATAAACTTTAATAAAAAGAAAAAAAAAAGAGAAGCTGTTGATGGAAAGACTGTTTATAGCTGCTATAACGTAATGTCGCTCCTACTCTATAACACTGACATATTAAAGTGCTCGGATCTCAGCTCAGGAGCGTGACGGGACGAAACTAAGTGCGCTCCTGAGTTAGTCTTGACCTCCTTAACCTACGGTGCGAATTCGGTGGAAATCTGAGGAAGTCAAATTTTTCGCGCAAAAAAACACGAAGGCTAACCCCTTACCGTTTTTTTGGGCGAAAAATTTGACGTCCTCAGATTTCCACCGAATTCGCACCGTACGTTAAGGAGGCCGATACGAACGCAGGAGCGCACTTACTTTCGTCCAGTAACGTTCCTGAGCCGAGATCCGAGCACTTTTCCTCTGACACTGGAGACTCCTTCCGTAATGCCTTAATTTTTTTTTAGCGAAGAATTCAACGTTCTCAGTTTTTCACCAAATTAACACCAGACGAATGCAGGAATGCACCCGGTTTCATCCAGTCATGCCCCCCGAGCTGAGATCTGAGCCTCCGAAAATACCATACATTACACTCTGTAAAGTACAGCTTAAAATGCTTGAAAAATGTAAATAAAAGTATAAAAATGTAACTGTTGGCAAATAATCAACGTCAGAGTAGTAACAGTGACTCGGTTTCATCAAACCACACAGTCGTTGATTCTTTTCCTACAACAGCATGCCATGATTTATGTTATACCTTTATGTAACTGAATGCATATAAATACAAAATTTGTAAAGGGGGGAAAAAAAAAAAAAAAGGCGCTCAGGGTTTGTTTGGTTTTTTTTCTCAGTAGGTTGAATTTATTCAAGTCATGATTTAAAAACTGGCGGAGTGAACAGGGAGAACACATTCAGGGCTTTCTCACGTGTAGGAATGAGTATTGAGGATGAGTGGTTGGAAAAGAAAAATAATGATAAGAATAAACAGACTAAGAATGGCTCTCTCTCTCTCTCGCTCTCTCTCTCTCACACACACACACACACACACACACACGCTGTTTTAAATAAACACCATCTCTGTATTAATCAGAACCAGCAGCAGTACTATTCGAGCCTCAGTGATGAGACAGAAGAGTCCAGCCAGAACAACAGGTTTTTTACGTTACATGGTTTAACCGTTTTCAGCTTGTTTCTATTTTTTTCCTCCTTGTTTTTCCTCTGTGAACTTTACATTATTAAAAAAAAAACATGATGGACTAGAAGGGGACGTTTAGATGACCTTCTTGAGCTCGTCGTACAGGACCAGAACGAAGGCGCCTCCCATTCCACGGAGCACGTTGGACCAAGCGCCCTTGAAAAAGGCCTTTCCTCCTTCGTCGCGTGCGATCTTCTTCCAGCAGTCGATGGTGCCGGTGTACATGATGTCGGCTGCGAACACAACGGCAAAAAAAATAAATAAAATAAAACAACGTACATAACGAACTCAAGTAACTGCTCTCAACACTATTCACGAAAAAACTGTGTTAATGCTGATAGATATTTTTTGACGGACAGCCAATCAGAGGAAGGCCTGGAGGGCGAAAAGCGATTACGATTGGCCGAGCACGGCAACCGACGAAACGGGCGGGACAATTCATATTCGCAAGTTTTTTTGTCCTGTTCTTTGGAACTAAAATTTTAATCACTTAATGAAATAACTAACTAAGTGTAAGCACTAAGCAGGACATCCCTCTTAAAGGTGCAATAGGCAATTTTTTTTTAAAAATGTCTAACTTGTACAAATAACCTGGAAGATATGTAAAATATGATCGGATATAAAGGTTTAAGCCGCGGCCTCGGCACAAGTGTATTAAGCGGCTGAGAAAACGCGTCCGGCAAGCTGACTTCAGGTCCGGAATTCTCGTTTGTGTTTGGATACGCCTCCTGTCAGTCATTTTATAGACACTCTACAGGCCTCTGTAGATCCTGGGGGCGGAGCTTCGTGAACATTGGTGGGCATGGACGTTTTTTTTTTTTCCCCCCCATTCTTTCTTTTAAAAACCAGTGTCCATGACCACTTCGATCGTTCCTTATTATTTATGCAAATGTTTTACTGATTTGCATTTTTACTCACGTTTAGATATTCATATTATAATATTTACTAATTGGATACACTGATTATAATTAAATATATATATTTTTTAAAAACTTTTTTTACCTCCTTTGCGGCCAGACTGCATCATCATGCGACGTCTGACCGTGTCGAATGGGTAGGACGTGAGACCGGCGACGGCCGTTACAGTCTGAGCGATCATCCAGCTCACAACGATGTGGGTGTTCTTGGGGTCGGGCAACATACCTGCGTACAAAAAGAAAGAAATAAACTGTCGCGAGATGTTTTAAGGCTCCACCATTTACCTACATGTTAATAAGATGCAAAGCTGCAGGCCAGGAACCCAGCGCCGGATCGGTGACTCACCCTTGGCGGTGTCGTAGATGCCGAAGTACGCCGCTCTGTAGATGATGATTCCCTGCACGGACACGTTGAAGCCCTGGTACAGCCCCTTCAGTCCGTCAGACTTGAACACCTTGATCAGGCAGTTGCCCAGGCCGGAGAACTCTCTTTCGGCGCCGGCTTTGCCCACGTCGGCGGCCAGACGGGTTCGGGCGAAGTCGAGAGGGTAGACGAAGCAGAGCGAGGTGGCACCGGCGGCACCTCCGGACGCCAGGTTACCGGCGAAGTAGCGCCAGAACTGCTTGCGCTTGTCCACGCCGTCCAGGAAGATCTTCTTGTACTTGTCCTTGAAGGCGAAGTTGAGAGCCTGCGTGGGGAAGTACCGGATCACGTTGGCCAGGTTGCCTCTCCAGAACGACACGAAGCCCTGCTCCTTAGGGATGCGCACCACGCAGTCCACGATGCCCTTGTACTGCTTGTCGACGGTGATCTGCTTGCTGGCATGCTGGACCTGCGGGTAGACAGCAAAACATACGTTTCACTTCCTGTCCATGTGACCTTCTCTCATTAAAGTTTCACTAGAGCACCGGCTCACAACCCTGTTTCCTAGATGCTGGAACACACCCGATTCACCTGCTACATAGCTGAACGAGGCGTGTCAGAAAATGGGAAAACACAAAAACACCTTCTGCCGTATAGACATTTCCCCCCGGGGGACCTAACATCAATGTCATATTCCATATAAATAAAACAATAAATTACAGGTCACCAATATGACCTTGTACTTTTTTTCTTTCTTTCTCCTTCCCCCCCCCCCAAAAAGGTCCTTATTAAAACACTGTGCTGTAACACACAAGCTATAAAACTATCCTACACTATGTAGTGCAGATAGACAGGGAACAAGTGATCAGCGTAAAAAAATTTAAAAATAAAAAAAAAAATCTCTCCTTCCTACGACCTTGTCACTAGAAATCCGTCTAAAAAGGTTCACCTACAGATTTACTTTTCATATCTACGGTTATTTGTTTGTTTTCGGGTTGATTAAAATCCAAAATGGAAGCTATAAGACAAGTCTGTGTTACTGAAAAGGGAACAATTACATAACGCCGCTCGCTTCCTGTTCAATGGCCGCGTCCATGTTGAATCAAAGTTTTAAAAAGAAACCCTACAATTACAGAAAAATATAACTATATAAAATATACGTGGTCCAGAAACATCAACACGCGCTGGTTTTAATGGTTATAAGGATTACAAAGGCGAAAAAGCGATGCTAGGTGGTCTTTTTTAAGCTAGCGCGAGCGCCACAATGTCATGCCCTCTTGAATGAGAAGCTACGCTAAGCTACGTTAAGCTAAGCTAAGCTAACAATGCTAAGCTTGGAGGACACTGACAGAAAGGTTAGCTAGCCCAAAAATAATAACCGTAATTTTTTTTTTTTTTTAATACGAGTAAATATATTCGGTGTGAGGTGTGAAGCCGGGCCCGGCGGCAGCGAGGGAGGCAGCGGAGGCGGCGATGCTGGTGGAGGATTCGGTTACCGAGCCGACAAGATGCCGGGCATACCTGAAGGAGAAGCTTGACTCTCTCGATGGGAGCGACAGCTGTCTTGGAGATAGCAGCGGCGATTCCTCCGGCCAAGAAATCCTTGGCAAATGAAATTGCAGTCTCACTCATCTTGTATGTTTTGTTTGTTTATTTATTTATTTATTTATAAGATATTTTCTTAAACTTCTCCGGCCTGTTCTGCCTTCTGTCTAATCCCACCCGGCTTCTGACTCGCTCGCTCGCCTGCTCGGTCGAAATGGCCGATTTTTATACGGGCTTATGGATTTTTTAATTTTTTTTTTTTTCTCCTCGAGGCCCCGTCTCGCGAGAGAAACAGCACGAGCGTCGTATGTCCGATTGTCATTGGTTCGTGGGGCGATGACGTCAGCTCTCGCGCGCGCCCTCTCTCCTTCGCCAATGACAATAGGAGGAGGGGAAGAACGTTACGGCGATTATTAATACCCAGAATCTGCATACTAGCGCGCTGGGCAGTGAAGTACGCGTGCGGTGCTGTCGCCATGGTTACGTGCAGCCGGGTTCTATTCGGGCGTACTATCTAGTGTGCAAGTAGGCGTGAAAGGTTTTGAACATTCTGTTCACTTCACTACACGTTCAGATTGTTTATATATGTATATATTCATATACTTGTACATTTTTTAAAAATCAGATGAATAAGTAAATACTTTTTTTAAAGTAAGGAAGTATAAGTAAGTCTTTTTTAAAATTAAAAACCAAACAATTCCCAGGATTATACAGGATGCCCTTGTATACTGCACAAAATACAGTATATGTGCACACTACTGTTAGAATTATATTTTTCATTTATATATATATATATATATATATATATATATATATATATATATGTGTGTGTGTGTGTGTGTGTGTGTGTGTGTGTGTATAGAATTTACTTTATTTACTTTATTATTAAATTATTTTCTACAAAATACAAAAACACACACTGTATAAACTTGTATAATGATAAAGGTATTCATAGATTTCTATTTGTATTTGGATTATTATGATCTATGAACTGAACATGAAGACACTTTACAATGACCTCTGGGAAATTTTTAACTTCATAGGTCACACCACAAGTGTTTGCTTTTTTTTCCCTTTTTTTATACAAACATGTAACTCCAAACGAGTTCTCCGCAGGGCCTCGATGAACCTGTGAGACGTCCAAATAAACTTTATTCCAGTGACACCGTGAGGATCGTATGACCTCGTCTCCGTCACATGACCTGCGTGTCCACTATGTGTCCTGCCAAATTATATATATATGTATATATATATAGCTCTGAACAAGGGCCATGAACAGTATGGACATTCTCAGCTGACGCTAGAACCTAAAGCGAGCCAAGAATAGAGTTGTACACAAGGCCCGGGTATCCCGTGTCCTTCACCAAAGAGCTCAGGCTCGAAGGCCTGCTGAGGTCACTGCAGAGGTCAGGCCTGAGCTTCAGCTCCCTCTAACACAAACCACAGGTAAAATCATAGTCTTAAAAATCCACAGACTTCCTAACCTACTAGAAGGTCAGTTTGGAGTGACGGGTCACGGTGTATTTTGTACACACAGCAGTGTGCGATCCTGAACAAGCCGGTTTTCTTTGTGAGAACATTAAATCAGTAAAGTTCCTTTGACTTTGGCGTGTCCCTCTGTCCACCGTGACCCTGAGCCGTCCAGAGGAGCTTTCCGATTTACTCTAAAGGAAATCATGGAAAAGTTCTTACTTCCAGTGGATAGATTTGAACTTTGGCCCTGAGTATCTGATGTACTGATGTAGCTTAATGCAAAATCCACTTTAATAGTTAACCACATGACAAAGTACAGTTATTAGTTTTATTTGTTCTGTTTGTGTGTGTAGAGATACTTATTACATTTAATATTTATTATATAAAAATTCTTTATGACATATTTATTATTTCTTTTTTAATATTTTTTGTTCATTAATTTAATTACAGTATTTTTAAATCAAATTTTTTCCTGTTGATTCAAAACACAACTTCAGATCACATCTGATTAAACACACACACACACACACACACACATATATATGTGTGTGTGTATATATCTTTGCTCTTGTTACACTGTTGTGATGGTTTATTGTCAGGTAATTTATTCCTATTTAATTTATTTATGCACTATTTAAATTATTTTTTATTAAAAAAAAATAACTGACTTTTTGAATTGAACTGAATTTTTAAACAACTCTAAAAATAAAGTGAAATTTAACTTTACAACTTTGTCACGCATAAATGTAGTGGGTTTTTTTCCAGTGTTACATTATCACATTAATTCTTTAATTCGCATTACATTTTACAATACAGTTAATTTATATATTTTTTAAAGATAAAAAAAATAATAATAAGGTAACAACTGGAAATAAACCAAATGCAGTTTGTCTGGTGAAAAGTTCTACACCGTTATACACCTGTCTTTAGGGTTTGTCTTTGTAAGAGTTTCCCTAAAAGGAGAACGTGAACATTTTAAGGTGCTAAAAGGAAACTTTTAAGTTAAAATGTGTTCACACTAAAATGTACTCAAAAGTTAATAAAGGAGAAAAGTGAAGGAGGCGGAGTTATTGATGCTAGGGGGCGGGGTTAAAAAAGCTGCAACACACTAAACAGAAGAGGCGGACGGATACCTTTAAATGAATGGGAGTAAATGAAATGAAAAGGATTATCTTATTCAAATAACTCAGTACATTTCTGAAAAAAAATATATTTTCCTAATAAATAATAACGTAATAATATTTTTTTCCCCCCACACTTCTATAAAGTAAAAATATCATGAAACAAGTAATTAAGGAGGCGGCGATGCTGGTAATTAAGCAAGTAATTAAGTAAAAATACTCCTGATTATACTACTACTTATTATTAATTGCCTTAAATCCTTTACGAGTGAAACAAAAGCATTAAAAACAATTAAAACATTTTTTTAGAATTTTAAATCTGAGTTTAAAGTTTAATATGAAGTCAGGAAGATCGTGTGTTCGGTCTTGAAATGACTCAAAGTAGAATTATTAATGACAGGAAAGTGTTTCTTTATTTGCATATTACAAAACATTTACAGAAAATACAGACACAGTAGCACATTTGTTCGCTTTAAAGAAAAACAAAACAAAACAGACGTACAGAATCGATGTATAAATATAAGAAGTGATGAAATGTCACGAGAGACGGATAAACAGGTTTTTGACTTTCACCAGGCGCACGACATCTCGGACGCGGCGTCGCTGTTTCGCCTCGTACGAATCAGAGACCAGCCGAATTCCGATTGGGCGTCGTCGACCAGGTGGCCACGCCCGAAGTGGGAGGGGTTTCGGAAGCTCTGCTGTTTCCCTCTGAAGACTCGAGGCCTGGAGTTCATCTGCAAAAAGCCCAACACAACGTGACTCCTCAAACATTATATTAACGTAATCAACGTGGTAAAATATTCAAGTGATTTTCGGACCTGGACGAAGACGGACGTGTTCATCTGGAGTGTTTCCACGCGCTCCGTTAGCTGATTTAGACAGTCCACGTGGTCAGCGATGGACTGACGCAGATCTCCACTGTTCTAAACCAAACACAACAAACGCAAAATTTTTATTTTTTTAAAATCACATGAATGAGCAACAAGTTTCCAAACAGTTCCACCGTAGCGAAGATAGCCAACGTGTTTTATATATGGAGTTTGTCCCCCTGTGGGCGTGGCCAGATAAGATTAGCAAAGCAAGGGGCACCAATGAGCTTTGCTACTTCTTTCCAAGCTTTATTTTTCTTCGTAAACACTTCTATACACAGTTAATAAGATGTCGTATAGGACACTTATATACGTTCTTGTTCCATTTCCCCAGTTAAAACAGTAAACACGAACTAAAGTGAAGCGAAGAAATCCCGGACCACGCGCACCATATAGGATTGGTCCGAAGAATCGTTCGGGACAATCGCTTGGATTTGTGGCTTTATGGAGTCGTCTGTTGTGTCATAACAAACGAACGATTTCCTGTCGCTTTGTCGCTCCCTAGTGTGAATGTAGAATCACAATAAAGTGGCATTGAGAGGGAGTCGAAAGAGTCGACTCTGATTGGTGAGCCGAGTCAAATGATATGACTCACTGCAAAGAGCTGAAAAGTTTATTATTATTATTATTCTTTTTTTAAAGCTTCTCACCCCAGACAGGTTTTCTTTCAACTCTGCTGCAGCCAGGCGGACGTGTTCCAGTTTGTCGATCTGCTCCTTCAGGCGATCCTCCAGCTCCTGCATCATCATCAGACCTTCATCCATTCTCCTCACATGTTTGCCCACCATCCTGCTAGAGACTCCTAACACACATATACATACATATATATACACATAAGTGATGTGTCGTTCACTAAGGAATCGACTCTTTGAATCGACTCCCATTTGAGCCGTTCTGTTTTTCTTGCCGGTACATAAACAAATCCTTTAACTCTTAAATAATATTTCCATTTGAAGTGCAAATGGCCTAAAAAAAAAAGGGAGGATAAATATCGGTGCTGTAATATTAACTAAAACACAAGCAAATCACTGAACATCTCGATTCCTGATTCATTCAGGTAAAGTATTAACACACAACAATGAAAGAATCATTCATCTCACTCTACTGGCGTCTCTTTCTTCTTCATAATAAGTCGCCAGATCTAGTATTATATTCTCTAACTTCGCAACACTTAGATGTAAAATGTAAATATAAGACGTTAAATAACTCACTGAACAGTAGTGAAGACGCCACAGAAAGTTTTTCTCTCAGATTTGTTCGGAAAAATGTTCGGAATGCAGCCAGGTTGCCAGATTCACCTCTTTCTCCTCCCCAACAGTGAATACACCATCGAAACGCGAGTACAAATCAAAATACAATTATAACCTGTAGTTGATTTAACTGTACATGCACAGAATACGCGTGCAGTAAAACTTTCTACCTCATATACATAAAATATTTAGTTTATATTGATCAAAAGTTTAATGCTGTTAATGATATCAATCTGGCAACACTGTTGAATCGCCGCGCCTCATAAAACACGTCACACGCAACGGTCCTATCAGAGAGCAGCTCTTCAGCACGAGCTGGCTAAGTCTCCATATTAGTGCACTACAAATAGGAATGAAACGTTTCCTCCTGTACCCTATACACCAAATCAGCCATAACATTAAAACCACCTGCCTAATATCGTGCAGGACCCCCTCGTGCCACCAAAACAGCTCTGACCCGTCGAGGCATGGACTCCATAAGACCTCTGAAGGTGTGCTGTGGTATCTGGCACCGAGATGTTAGCAGCAGATCCTTTAAATCCTGTAAATTGCGAGGTGGGGCCTCCATGGATCGGACTTGTTTGTCCAGAACGTCCCAGAACATCGTTCAGAGCATCACACTTCCTCCGCCGGCTCACCTTCTTCCCATAGTGCATCCTGGTGCCATCTCTTCCCCAGGTAAGCGACCCACGCACCCGGCCGTCCACATGATGTAAAAGAAAACCTGACTCATCAGACCAGGTCACCTTCTTCCATTGCTCCATGGTGCAGTTCTGATGCCCACGTGCCCATTGTAGGAGCTTTCGGTGGTGGACAGGGGTCAGCATGGGCTCTCTGACCGGTCTGCAGCTACACAGCTCCATACGCAGCAAGCTGTGATGCTCTGTGTGTTCTGACTCCTTTCTATCAGAGCCAGCTTTAACTTTTTCAGCAGTTTGTGCTACAGAAGCTCTTCTGTGGGATCGGACCAGACGGACTCGCCTTCGCTCCCCACGCTCGTCCCTGAGCCTTGGGAGCCCATGACCCTGTCGCCGCTTCATCGGTTGTCCTTCCTTGGACCACTTTTGGTAGGTACTAACCCCTGCATCCCGGGAACACCCCACAAGACCTGCTGTTTTGGAGATGCTCTGACCCAGTCGTCTAACCATCACGATCTGGCCGTTGTCAAAGTCACTCAGATCCTTATGCTTGCCCATTTTTCCTGCTTCCAACACATCAACTTCCAGAACTGACGGTTCACTTGCTTCCTAATAAATATACCCCGCCCCTCTACAGGCGCCACTGTAACGAGACAATCCACGTTATTCTCTTCACCTGTCAGTGGTTTTAATGTTATGGCTGATTGGTGTATTGTGCAATTTATATCTGATAGGAAGTCATGTGGGATTGAGCCCTAACTCATCGTATTCATTTAGCGTTCAGTAAACTAATAATAATAATAATAATAATAATAATAATAATAATAACTCCACCAACAACAAATATAATGTGATTAAATGGATAAAGTCCAAAAGTTTTAAGGCTTTAAAAAAAAAACCGAACAAAAATAAACAAACAAATAAAGTGAATTAAATTGAAACAAACAAAAAAAAGAAACATTAATAACATGTTAATAAAGAATTAATCAAACAAACAAAAAAATGTAAATTAATTCATTAATGTCTGAATGGTTGAAAACTTTAATAATTAATTTAAAAAATGAATGTGAATTAAATTAATAAATAAATCCCAACTAAAAACACTACTAATAAATAAGTAGACGAAATGGATAAAAAAAAATAAAATAAAAAATATATATTAAGAACAAATTAATACATAATCAAACAAATATGTGAACTAAATGGATAGAGAAGTCCAAATTTTAAAAAAAAAATATAAATATAGGTAAGAAAATAATTAAATAAACTAACAAATAAAGCCAGAATGTTTTTTTTTTTTTTTTTAAATTAAAAGTGGTTAATAAGTAAGAAATAAATAGATGGATAAATAAAGCTCATGTTTTAGAACTTTAATAGCTGGATAAAAAATTTAAGAAATAAAGCAGTAAAAAGAATAAAACTAGCTTTAGATATGATACGTACGAGATGTTTTCTGATTTTGCAAGATAAACCATAAATAATTTTAAAAGATGTTTTTTTAAAATGTGTTTTTAATGATTTATTTATTCATTTAGTCGTCTGAGGTGTACCGACTTAACGTCCCTTTGTAATCCTCTTCAGTATCTTTCACAGAGTCATTACACAACTTTACAAAGCGATTATAACGCAATAGACACACACACACACACACACACACACAAACACACAAACATGAAAAGTTTCACAGGAACAAAGTCTTTGAAAAAGCAGTTTGCTTTATTTCATTTATTTCCCCCTTCTCAATGAGATCATTATACAAGAGAAGAAAAAAAAAAAGAAAAAAAAAGAGCAATTATGAGTCACATCTCTGAAAGCAGAGGATAAACAACATTTAAGGATAAAGAGGCCGCCGAAACCGAGGAGGAGCGGCCGGTACATCAGAACTTAAATATGTAAAAGGAGAAAAGAAACGCTGGAGGTTACAAAGGAAAGACGTGAGCCTGTACAGTTAATGACGTGGGTCCGATGTACGGAGATCAAACAGGAGGTGGAGGAGAAGGAGAAAAAAAAAAAAAAAAAAAAACGTCCCAAAAAGTCTTTTAAACGTTCCTCACATGTTCCACAGCAGGCAGGAGGCACCTCTTTTTATTTACACCGGCACAAAGTCCTTTAGTTTTTTTGTTTTGTTAGTTTTTTTTCCCATTTTGAGAGCCGAAAGCACCTTTTTTTTTTTTATTTATTTTTATTTTTTTAAAGTTTTCCATGTGGTCATGGGATGAGACGCTCAGGTGAGATCCTCGTGACGTGAAGACCGTGTGCACGTTTCCCCCTGAAGATTTTCACCAAAACACGTGAAAAAAAAAAAAAAAAAAAAAAAAAAAAAAAAAAAAAAAAAAAAATTACATGTGGTGATAAGCTCATGAAATCCATTAAATCCCCTGGAGAAGGCGTTAAACACAGACACCTTTCATGTTATCTTATGTCTGTTAGGGCTGGGTGATACATGACCATATCGTTTTTCGCCAAAAAAAAAAAAAAAAAAAAAAAAAATTCCTCAGTAACAGATTGGATGTTAAAGCTGAAGTTTGTGGATTTTATTTATTTATTTATTTATTTATTTTTTAAATGAACCTTTAACAACCAATTTCATTTCAGAACACCTTGAAAGTTTTTCCCCACCACAATATCATACCGCACATCGGGTGCGTTCTTAAATCTTCAGGCTTTGAAATGTATTTTTCTGGCCCTGAAACGAGAACAGCTCCGCCCCCCTTTTTTTTTTTTTTTACCACAAAAAGCGACTAAACGGACACTTAATGCGGCCGTGATTCACCAGGAAGGCAGAAAGAGGGCGCTAAACGCTAATCTTTCACACCACGTCTTTTTAAAAAAATAAAAAATTTAAAAAATCATGGCCGCCCTCGTCACAACAATATCACGATACTTGTTCAAAAAGTGTCGTGATACTTTTTTTTTCGGAACATCACCCATCTCTAATGCCTACAGCAAGATATCACATCAGCTATTAGATAAAAGAAAAACAAACAAAATCAACAGAAAAAAAAAAAAAAAAAAACACCACCATTTAACACTGAAGTGCCCGATGTTCACACACACACACACACACACACACTCTTAGTGTTTCAAACAGCTCAAAAACTACATCACGAAGATCTCACACATCCTTTTAAACGCCGACATGACGCTTGAAAGGCAAAAAAATAAAAAATAAAGAAAAAAAGAAAAAAAAAAGTTACATTTGCACGAGGGGGAAGAAAAAAACAAAACAAACCTTCTTTCAGGAGTTTGGCATTGTATCTACTACAAAAATCAAATGACTGGGATCGGGGAGTTTGTGTTTTATTTTTATTTAAGTAAAAGGTGCCCTTTCATAACAGAGCAAATAGGCGCTGATTATGATATTTAATATATTTATTTAAAAAAAAAAAAAAAAAAAAAAAAAAAAAAAAAAAAAAAAAACTGGTTAAAATTCCATGGTTTCCAGTTTAAAAAAAAAAAAAAAAAATCATGACACTGCAGTTCTTAAACAAGACACGTTTCAACACATCACACTGATCGAAAACTACAATCTGACCTCGTCGTCGGGGCGATTTTGGCATTTTGGCGAAGGGGGCGGGGCGACGAAAGAACTCATTGTGAGGCTTTTTTCCCCCATTTCTTTCTTTAAACCATCGTTCTTCTTGAAATGGAAAATAAATAACGAGGATCTTGAAGAGAGTCTGCTTAGAAGAGTCCCAAGCTATCACGTCTGTGTATATATTTTTTTATATTTATATATATATATATATATATATATATATATATATATATATATATATATATATATTTAATATAGTATACATTTTTATATATAGATATACTTATATATAGATATATCTCTCTATACGGTGCTTTAGCAGGAAGTGTCCTGTTCTGGTGCTCCTGTGGTTCAGTCTGTGGTCCAGTGACGGATGAAGGACGAATGACAACCAAACTAATACGAGAGAGAGAGAGAGAGAGAGAGGGAGAGAGAGAGTCCTTGGTTCGAGCTCAGAGCCTCTGTATGATTCAAGTGAAGGGTGTGTGAGCTCCGTGATATCAGGCCTTGCTCTCCTCCACTTTAACGCTATGAGGTTTAATGGCTCCGGTGCGGTTCAGTTTCCCCGGTCCGGCTGCAGCGGCCTCCTGCAGTTTCCCGGGAATCACGGATGCGGAAGAGGAAGAGGACGCCTTCAGATCGGATACAACCTGCCGGGCCTCACGAAGGACCTTCGCCTGCACGGGAACCACCGAAAGAGAGCATCAGTGCCGTAAACACGCCTTAAACGAATACATTATTATAACAGAATCATTAAATTCTTAGTGACGGAGCGGTGTGATGAAGCGAAGTTACTGTTACGACCCTGAAATTGATCATTTTCCTGGGACGGCCTCCAAATTCCTGCTTAATTCCCATTGGTGCACTGCAACTTGCAACTTTTTAATTGATTAAAAAAACGACACGCCTTACTTTTTAATCTGTTTATAATTGAAACCTGTTCTCACTTGCATTACAGAAGCTACAAACACGCATATATATATTATATATATACATATACACACACACACACATGCATACATACATACACACGTTACTGACATCATAAAATGTTCAAAGTTGCTGTAGTCCTATATAATAAATAATTGCAGCGGTACAAGAGGTACACTTGGGGACGTGATGTCATTTATCACACCACACCGCTCAGTCACTCAGTATTTTATATTTTACTATTTAACAGCAGCTCTGATTTATTTACTTTTTTTTTTTTACGCATTATAGATAATAAACACATCAAACATTTTATGATCAAGGAAGGAACTAAGCATAACTTATGCTTAAACTTTTTAAAATGATCATTGTTGTTTCACAGCTGTAAAGCATTATTATTCTGATTCTACAAATACACCAATATGAGAAATAAAAGAAGTGGATGAACTGAAATTACCTATATTTTTTTCTACAGTGGGTGGCTCACCTTCGTGCCCTCCTCTGCACCCTTGTTAGGGGGCTCCGGGTTGGTAGGGGGGGTGGAGTGGGGAGGATCGCGGCCCGGGCTCGAGTAAGGGGTAGAGCGCATAATTACAGCCTTGTTTACCTGCATTACAGGTCTCTGGATGGGGTTTGGGAAAGGCCCGCTGGTAGGGGTGCGCATGTGCATCACCATATTGCCCTGTGGAGGGGGCACCTGAGCGCCAAAAAAAAAACAAAAAAATTGTTAGGAATGTTTAAAAAGGTATAAAAGGCACGTGTTGGGAATGTTTTGTAAATGTAAACACCTGTTGAGCATAATGGGCGGGGAGCGGGCCGACGGTCGGGGGGGCACCGGGACCAGATGGCTTCCCACTGGGGCTGGCAGAACCTGGCCTGAACCAAAAGATTAAAAAAAAAAAAAAAATTGAAGAGGCTTTATGTTTAAAAAAAAGAAAAAAGTAGAAAATCAGCAAGCTCACCTGTGTAGCGCTTACGCACCTGTACGAGCCGCCAGGTATCCCAGGTGAGTGGCTGGCTTTATCAGGGAACTGAAATCCTTTCATCTCCAGCTGAGACGGCTGAAAAACGCAAATATGTAAATGAGAAAAAAAAAAAAAAAAAAAAAAGAAACAAAATCCACAATTAAGATTCTTATTAATTAATTAATGAGGAGCTTAGAAAATCAGTGATGTGGTCACCTCTCGGCTGGCGGTGATGACGGGAGGCTGGGACGCAGGGGGGATGATGCGGCGTGGGGCGCCGACGGACAGGTTCTGTCCCTGCTGGAGCTGGATGGACTGCGGGAGGATCAGGTGCTGCTGGGCCGAACCGTAACGCAACTGAGAGCCGGGTAGAGGCATCGTCACCTACACACACACACACACAATCTATAAGTAAAAAAAATTCCTACTCATAAACTCGGGATGGTATCCTCAACCCCGTGTCCAGCAGATCAACACGGCTACAACGGTTTCAGATACAGACAGATTTTAACGACATAAAAAAAAAAAACAAATCCATACCTGAATGAGCTGCGAGTCCAACAGCTGAGACGTGCCCATTCCCGCCGCCTGGTTGATGGTGCTGTCGTAAACCAGCGCCTGGCTGCCGTTAATGGGCTGGAAGTGCGAGCCGGACTGCGGCTTCACCATCTCGGAGGGCTGCATGCCGGGGAACGCCGAGTACGGCCCTTTCAGAGGGGCTGCTCCGGAAAGCACCATCGCGCTCGGGTGGGACAGGCTGGGCTGCATGTACACCTGCGACCTGCGGGGTGAAATCCACGGATCACACCGTTAACAGTGATGATTCGAACCACACTCTCATTTTAACAACAGCTTCATTTAAAACACTACACTTTATAATAAAATTAAGGAAGTAACACAGCCACGTTACTCAAGAATGACCTTTTTATTTATTTAAAATTTTTTTTTTTATGTACCTGAAAGTAGGGATAGAATTGAACATCTCCTGGGACTGAGAGACGGGTAGACCGCCCCGGAGTCCCAGCTGAGCCTGAGCCTGCAGAGACGTGTGGAGGGAGATGGGGATCTGCTGAGCGGCTGCAGCCTGATACACACGCGCGAGGAAAAAAAATAAATAAATAAATTTAATTCATATCCCAAACCATGATGTGTGAGAGAAGTATTCTTCTCCATTCTATTCTAATTAGCTACTTACCTGCTGGTAGCTTTGCTGCTGAGACATCGTCGGCGGCACCAAACGAGGCTGGCTCGGAAACACGTGGCCGTCCAGGTACAGCGGGGGGATATGATTACCTACACAGGCGAGGTCGAAACATTTAAGATGACGCGCGTATTAAAAAGCACTGCGATCGGTTTTAATATCTCCGATCTGACCTCTAAAAACACACACACACACACACACACACACACACACACACACCGAGAGGAATAAATCTGACCTTGCATGGAGACGGATGGAGCGACAGAGGCCACGGGCATGGGAGGCATGGAGACGCCTCCAAACGAGCTGTAGCTGACTGCGCTGGACGAGCTGCAGGGAGGCTGCGAGACGGACCCGGCGCCGCCCGGAGAACCCTGCTCGGGGAGGGACTGGGAGTTCTCCCAGGCTTTACGTGCAGACTCCATCTGAACAAGACAGAGTGGTGCTGGTGAACGGCAGTGACTGTATGGACTAAACTCTGACATGTGATCCTAAAATGTTAATTAGTTCCCTACAATTTTCTCAATTTGTCATATCTGCAATGAAATGAACACACTAAACACTTCTTAAGATTATGAATTCCCTGCCAATTTTGAAACTGAACATCTGTATCGTCATCCCTGACACTAACACGGCTAGAGAGCTCATCTAAAGCTGTTCGTATACAGTGTGATGTACCTTGAGTGTGAGGTCGGTGGTGGGGAAGGAAATAGGATTGAGGTTGATGCCGGGCTGCAGGTGATCTCTGCACAGCATAGGAATGCCCTGAGCAAGGCCCGCCTAAAACACACACACACAAAACAGGTCAGTCAAAAAAAAAAAAAAAAAATTTATAGAGTAAGTAATTATAATTCATTAAACTGTAACCGGCACCACGGTAACTATAACAACCATCACCGTTACTGACACAACAGTATGTATAAAATGAACATCCCTGCCTGTGACTAACTCCATGATAACTATAATGTAACCAACACGGCAAGTGTAACACTAACACCGCTGCCGGTAACACCACGGTAACTACACTAACTGCAACATCGTCGCTGTAACTAACACGGTAAATGTAAAACCCTGGTATCTGTAACACGACTTTAACACTGTATCTGTATGTAACACCACCGTAACTGTAAAAATCACGGTAACAGTATCACCACGGTAACGTTAATAACATTAACGAATCTCCCGAAACCCACGTTGCTGGCGAGAGCGTCCTGCAGCTTGGCGACGGGGTTGGACACGGCCACCGGCGCCGAACCCGGAGGGAGGCTAAAGTCGGAGTCCTTCGCGCTGACACCGAACTCGATGGGTGGGACGGGGAGGACGTTCTCCACGTGGATGTCCACTCCGTTAACGGGCGTGATGGGACCCTCCAGACGCTCCACTCCCTCAGAACCCTTGCGGTTCTTCAGGGAGCGCTCGTTTCCGATCGGCCCGGGCTTGTGCTCTTTGCTCTGCTCCGGCCCCGCGTCCGAATCCTGCACGAGACGGAATTACGGCGATCAACGAATGAATGCAAGTATCTATAAAGAAGCGCTAAGTGTATATTAACTTTGCACTTAATACTGATATTATTCAAGCACAACCTCTGAATTTGGTTCGCTCCCGGTGTACGACACCTGCTTCGTCCACGAGTCTCCACCGGACGACTGAACCGTAAGAGCTACAACGTGAGGAAGAAATAAATAAATTGTATATACGCTGTTTAAAAATAAGTTATTCCTGTATTGAACTGGAGAGTGTATAGTGTTACCCGTGCTGTTGGTCTCCCAGATCTCAGTGCCGAGGTTATTCGTCGAGAGAGTTTCCTCTGGCTGTTCGATCGAGATGCCGCCCTGCTTCTTCGCGAAACGAGGAGGCATTTTTGAAGCAATCGCTCTGTTCTTCACCGTTACCTGTCGATGCACACACACACACACACACACACACCGTGACCATGTCGTAAATTTCAAAACATCCCACTATACCTTTTCTGATTGGATTAGTTTGTAATACTAAAACATATGCACTAAAGAGCAGTCCATAATCAATACTGCTGTAAATCTAATTTACTCGAACTGTAACGCACCGGTGCTCCTTGCTCCTTCCTCCTTCGTTCGTCCTCCTGTGGACGCCGTTGTTTTTTGGCGAGGGCGTCTTGGAATCCGTCGGGACTCGGAATAGAGACTCCTGAATCGCTTTCAACTGTCGGAAAGAGTGCAGACGTTAAGCACGAAACGTCTCTTAATGAATAAAAATAAACGTAAAGTAGTGTAATTTCTGCCCCCTCTCCCATTCCCACCCCCCAAAAACCAATTTTGCTCTTACTCGGGTAGCTGTTGAGGTCGTATTGTGAAAGAGGCTCAGACATGTCTCCCCCCTTCATGCTTCTCGCTTTTAGATCTTTATCCAGCTTCTTTCCTGAAGACTCGGTGTTGCTGGTGGAAAGGCTGTCCTCCGTCTGCTCCACGCCATACACCGGCCCTGCGTCCTCGGGACTCCTGCACAAATTAAACGGGGTTAAATTATTCCTCCTAGCGCGCTATAAACGGGTCATTTCCGTAACCGGACCGTCCGAACTCACCGTCTGCAGCTGGTCGTCACTCCGTTCTGCCAGCCGTCGTTGCGGTTCGACGAACCGCCGCTGGACGGAGTGTCCGTGGATCGAGGCATCTTTGAGCTTTCCAAGATGTCGCTCTTACGATTCTGACGGTCCACCAGAGGGCGCTGGCTGGAGAAGCTTCTCTTAGAGAGCTCTCGTTTTTCAGAGCCCGGCTCTCCATGGCCCGGTTCTACAGACGCTTCGCCACGTTTCTCTCTCCAATCGTTCAAGTCGCTGTTTTCCGATCCAGTCTCCCAGTCCTCACCCTGAGGAGCGAATTCCTGCTGCCTACTCCCGGAATACTGACCAGGCCAACGGTCTTCGCCGGTTTTGGCCCGACCCGGCCAAGGATTAGTGAAATCCCCGTTGACGTACTCATCGCTGTTCCACTGACCTCCGGTTTCTCGTTCCTGGCGTAGACGTCTAAACCGAGGGGGTTTGTCTTGGCGAGGAGGACGTCTTCTCCTCAGTGGTCGGTTGTCCGAATTATCGTTGTCGAGATGGTAGTCACCTTCTCGCTCTTCGACTCCGTTCTCCGCGAAAGACGACGCGAACTTCGGAGGGTATTTCACAGGGTCACCTTCTGCAGATTTTCTCGAGAAGGACTCGTTTGTAAAGTTGTAGCCGTTCTCCTGCATGGATCCGCCTCCAAACTGGTTCCCTCTTCCCCTCCAAGAGGAAAAATCCTTTGATCCGAACCCACGGTTGTATCCGGTGTTCAGGCGTGGAGGAAGAGACCGACCGAAACTTCTCATTTTGGGTTTTTCCCTCGCTTCTCCGCCAGCGCTCTGATCGTTATTGTAGACCTTATTGGACCTCCAGGAATCCCGATCCGCCCTTTTAGTGTCTCCAGACGTGGAAAAAGCGGCTTCTCCGTTCTCCCCGTTTTTCTGGCGGCGCCGTTTGGGCAGCTCTTCGTATTCCGAGGCCTCGCTCAGAGTCTCGCTCATGTTCCGTCTTCGCGGTTTGCCTCTTTGCAAATCCTCGGTTTTGACAAAATCCCGAGACCCTCTACCCCGGCCCGATCGTTGGATATTTCCGGTGTTGTACATTCCTCTACTGTTGTCGCTACGCCCTCCTCGGCCTCCGCCGCGTGAGTTGAACTCTCTGAATCCTCTGCCGCGGCCTCGCCCCGCCCCTCTGGCTCCAGCGAACGCCTGCTCTTCATCGATAAAGATCCAGTTGTTGCGGCGAGGCGCTGGAGGCTCTCTGCAGTCCGAGTTCTCTTTCACCTGGGAATTACCGCCATCCCAGCCGTTCTCCTTGTTGGATTCTTCACTCGGGTTGCTCAATTTCTCTACTTTCGGCCGGGAAGTTTGCTTCTCCTCGTGAGAGGTTACAGGTGGAGGAGCCGGGTGCCTGTTGATCGCCGGCTGGTTGTCCTTTTTCAGGTCATAAACGTTGGTAAGGACTTCCTTCTCGAGTCTGTACGGAACAGGCTTCTCTTCGGGTTCAGATTTGGGCTTCTCGTTCTCCTTATCCTCCACTTTCAGGGCCTTGAGCACCGGTTTCTTGATAGGACCCGTCCTCCTGAAGGTTCTGCCGCTCGGTTCGGACGGTTGGCTGACCCCGCTGCTACTGCTAGACCCCGGATCGGACCACTGCGCTCCATCTTTATCTTTCTTCCCGGAGTCGTCTTTCCTCCAAAAACCAGAGTCGAAACTCTTCTCCTTGCCCTCGCACACTTCGTCACGAGGATCCATACTGTCTCTCTGGTGCCGGTTAGAGGAAACCTCCTTCTGGTGCTCGGGTTTTAAGTACTCGCTGTGTCCTGGTGGCTGAGGCGCTTCTTCGTCCCGCTGCGAACCGAGAGAAATGTCGGACCCTCGACTTGGGCGGTAGCCCTGATGGGGAAGATCTTCTGAAGGACTTTCGACACGTTCAATCCCTCTCTCCTCGTAGGAGTCCTGCTGAGAGCACGACCGGTCACTCCTGCAAAATAAAATAACAAGAACTCAAAATCAACGTTCTTACCGTTTCAAAACGCATCCGTGAGTAAAAACAAAAAACAAAACCCGAACTGATGAGAAATAAAACATCCTGCCTACCTGTCGTCTGCCTGACTCCTCTCAGCGCTCTCGTGCTGTCTCTGGTAAGGTGGGGTGAAACTGCGTGCAGGCGGGTAGCCATCTTGGCTCCAAACCGAATAAGTGTCACCAGAGAGTGCTCTCCTTTCCTGGTGCATGCTGGGATGGCAACCCTCGTCCGAGGCAGACCCAGGGCTGTTGAGTCGATCCTGTTGCCCGGCCGGCTTAATCACGCCTGCAGAAAAAGAGCCTGTAAATAAATATTTTATTTTAAGCCGAGACGCCACGCCACGTTTTTGCCTCTGGGTTGATTAACGTACCCGAGGAGTGGACGTTCGGAGAGTAATAATCGACTGTCGGGCGTCCCTGGGTCATGCGTGGGTCCATGTAAGGGGGCATCATCATCCAGCGGGGGTCAAAACCAAGCACGTGAGGGGGGTAATAACTTCTCTGAGCAGGACCTGAACCGGACTGCTGCCACTGCTGCATCTTATACACCTGATCCTAAAAACACAGGCAGAAAAATAAACATATCATACTACTACATCACTGGTGTCACTGAAAACTAGATCAAAATCCTCAGACATAAATAAACCACACTTGATGTGAGGGGGAAAAAAAAACAGATCAAAGTGTCCACAAATGTTTGATGACAGACTACACGAGCACTAAAACAGGAGACACGCGCTCGCCTTTGAACTGCTGAGAACGCTGATCCTGGAGAATTACAGAATTAAAACTTTAAAGCTCGTCATGCCTGAGGGATTTCAGTGGCTGCCGCTCACCTGCTGCTGCTGCTTTTGGAAGCGGGGCGGGACGGCCTTCTGGTGGCGTTGAGCGTAGTCCGGACCGTCGTCCTCGCTCCTGTAGCTGAAATCGTCTCGGTAGTCCTGGCTGTGGAGCGCGTCGGATTTCTGCTCGGACACATCTGCATCAGGAACGGGAGAGGTGGAGGATAAACAATCAGAATGCACAGAAAAACAAACAGGCTGTTTTGGCATTAAAGGTGCAATAGGTGTTTGTTTTTTTTTCCTTTTTATAAATTCTTTACTTGTTCAAATAACCTGGAACAGACGTAGAACACAATATAAAAAAAAAAACAACAACAACAATTAAATCGTAGCCTTAGCAAAAGTGTATTAAATTGCTGAGAAACCACAACAGGAAAATGACTTCCGGTCCAGAATGCTCGTTTGTGTTTGGATACACTTCCCGTCAGCCATTTAATAGACACTCTATAGACCACCATAGATCCTGGGGGCGGAGCTTCATGAACATGGGCTGGAATCATTCATATGCCGAACGTAGTTAATCGTTACCGACGTAATCTTTATTTATTTATTTAAAAACATGACTTACCCTAATGCACCTTTAAACAGGGAAAACATTAAACATTACTCGTGAATCAGTCTATCGTTCATACCTTTACTTCCATGCTGCCAGGCTTCCTGGTGAGGTTTGCCCGTCTCTCTCCCGGGTGACGGTGAAAGCTCCTTATTTTCCGCTCCGTGCGCGTCTCCGGAGTGCGCCGGTCTCTCGATCTTGCCGAATTTCTCGTCCAGCTTCTTGAGTTTCTCGGCGCAGGCGGCCAGCCTCTCCTCTCGGGCTCGCCTCTCCTCCTCCTCACGCCTCCGACGCGCCCTCTCCACGGCCTCGGAGACGTCCGGCGAGACGAATTTTCCCCGAGGAGGAGGAGGAGGAGGAGGGGCGGAACGCTGAGACTCGTCCTGTTCTTCCACGGACTCGCTCGCGCCGCTGCTCTTCTGCTGGGGCTACGAAGAATGAACCAACAAATAAAACGAGATGAGATCTCGGATGAGATCGATCCTCCGTGACGGCTGAGGATTCTCAAGTTCGTTACCTGACAGTCTGTGGAGCTGTATCTGCTGCTGTTCGTTTTTCTGGAAGGCAGAGGATCGTGCTGGTGATGGTACGCGTCTTCCTGACCGTCTGAGCTCATGGATGACTGGCGGTCGCGACGAGGCTCCCACTCTCCCCTAAAAACAACAAGACGGTAAATCAACACGTCCGAGCAGACGTATTTATTCGAAATGTGTATTAAAAGGATGCGGAGACGCACCAGATCTTGCTCTTATCGCTGGCGGAGTGATCCTCTTCATCGTCGCTGAATTTGAGCTTCTCGCTGTAATCCACCTCCTCGTGAAGACCTGGAAACATGATCAAGTCTCTCATTGGATTATTAGTGACGTACACAATAAATCAGCTAACTCGGCATCGGTGGAAACGTTCAACGTTTACGGAAGGAACGCGTGTAAAACTACTTCACTGTCATTATGGCTTGCGTAATATTTCCAAGCACAGCTACGTGTTTACCTGCCCATCCGTCCTCGCAGTCGTTGTCCAGGTCGTCCAGGTCCTTCAGATCGTCGGGGTTGATGATGGCAGGACGGGAAGGCCGGTCTCCGGGACGCCGGACCGGCCGGGGAGAGGGACGAGGCGGGACTCGGGCGAATCGGTTCTCTCTCCGCACGTCTCCGCTACAAACAGAACGAGTCGTTAATTTAAATCGAAGTCGAAGATCGCAATTATTGTTCACTTCTCAGATGCTTCGATGTGAAACGTTCATTCTGAAAGGAACGGACGGTAAACGAGTGCTCCATTGTTACAGGTCGTTAAAGGTAGGCAGGTACGCACTTGACGGGATCAGGAGGAGGGTAAGTGGGTCTGAACGTGGGACGGGCATCAAAGCGCATGGGGGCAACGACAGCGGCAGCAGAGCCGTGCTCGGAAGAACTCGGTCCATCACGGGCCTCCTTGGGACACATCTGATGGACATGGAATAAATTTTTTAAAAGTGTAAAACATTTAAAACATAAAAAACAAAGATCACAGGAAACGAGCAGTGACTTCATTTTAATTATTCTTCTGATTTTCTTTATTCCTTCTTTCCCTTCTTTTCTATTTATTTTAAAACTGTACAAAAAAAAAGAAATAATAAACCATTAATTGTGACACTACTGTGCAAGCTAAAAACTCTTGCATTATATTTTGATATTTTTCATATATTTGTTATTTACACACAAACACACACACACACACACACACACACACAATACTAAAACTAATGAAAACGCACTTTAAATTAAAACCTAGTTTTCTAAACAGAAGAAATTTCTCTTCTCTTTTAATTAAGTTCCCAGGTTTATTATAACGTTTTAATGAACCCTGTATGGAACCCTTACGAAGGCAGGCAGCATGTCGTGGTAGGTGGTGGTGGAGGAGTGATGGAGCTGATACTGCAGACCCGGCGTCGTTCGGCGTGTGGGCGGAGCCGGTCGGAGCGAAGGATCCTTCGGGTCGGGAGACGCCACGTTGGCGACGGTGGCGACGGCGGCGACTGCGTTGGCGGAAGAGGAAGTGGAAGAAGAGGAGGTGGAAGATGAGGATGGAGGAGGAAGAGGAGTGGTAGCCTCAGGAGAGGCACTGGTTTTGCCCTCTGTATCGGAGGAGAGGGCTGGGGACAGAGACGGGGGCTGCAGGTACCTCCCTCCACCCTCCCTCCAACTCGTCACGTCTGAACACACACACACACAAAAACAAAACACGTGAGCAAGTGCGACTTCCGACAGAAAAGCAACACTATATAAGATTTATAAGATTTCATAAGACGAGTCATTTATACAAACGTTCTTTTTTCACACTAAATCATTTTTAAAAGCGCAACCTAACGGCATATTTGACTTCGGCGCTGAATGTCGGACCTTGAATTCACTTCTACTGGCACACGGAGCCGATAAAAGGCGACAAGGTTCTGGTTTCTTTGCGCACGTGTAGCGTAGGTCATCACACGTGTCGAGTTAATGACCTTTGGGTTTGCGTGCGGCGGTTGCGGTTAACGTTACGTATCTAACGGATGTGAACGAGCCGCAGCTCTGAGACTCACTCTGAGGGCGGAGGCTTGGTCCTGGCCCATACGACGGATCGAAGACGCTTTTTTCCTTGCCAGCCTTGTCCTGTTCTCCTGCTGCTTTCAGCGTCGGAAATTCCTCGTGAGAGAAGGGCTGCAGTCGGTTTGAGGCCCTTAAACCTGCAGGAAGAGCGAATGTTACTTACACACACACACACACACACACACACACAAAAGGAATTCATAAAAACTCTATAACGAAGAAAATTAAAAATATATATACACACACGTGTTCGAGTCTAAACCAGAAATTGAACACACTGTCCCAAAAGCGGAGAATTTTCACGAATTTGCTCTGCATCGATACAAATTACACACTTTAACACTAATAACACACTTCTCTGTCGTTCCTTACGTAAACGAATAACACCCTTGTATTAACGTTCAAGGATCTCAAGGAAGCATCTAGAACGTTTCACACACGTTCACACGTTCATGCAGATCCGGTAATCGTTTTTATAAAAAGCTAAAACACATCCTAATACACTCTTTCAAGGACGTGAACGACTTCGGCGCTGAATGTCGGACCTTGAATTCACTTCTACCGGCACGCGGAGCCGATAAAAGGCGACAAGGTCCCGGTTTCTCTGCGCACGTGTAGCGTAGGTCATCACACGTGTCGAGTTAATGACCTTTGGGTTTTTTTTTTTGTGTGTGCGGCGGTTAAAGTTATGTATCTAATAGGATCAAAAGAACATGAAGAAAGTGACAGGAAGTGGGCGTTACCATCTTGATCTACTGCCTTTCCATTTAGTTGTGCCCATTGCTTTGGTCCACCGGTGCTTGTGCTCTGTAAAGGAACGGAGTGTTATTACAGGTTATTATTTTATACATCTCGTGTTTTTAAAGAGTGGGTTTTATAATTAAATGAAAAAATAAAAATAAAAATGGAAGTAAAATGACACTATTGTGTATTTTTGCCATATAAGTGAAGTTGCATATGTCGCTTTTAAACTACTATATATAATAACATGTCGTAGCAGAATAGTAGCAATACAACCGAACTGTTATTAGAGACAAAAAATTGTATTTTCTTTTATTTTTTAAATATAATACAACTCTGCGTATCGAAAATGCTGGATTTTTAATTTTTTTTTTTTTTTACCTCCTGGCTGGGTGCCGCTGTTGGCTTCTGAAGATTGGAGACGGATTTCTGCAAAGGCAGCGGCTGCTGCGACTCCGGCGGCTGTGCTGTCGACACAACGGAACTGAAACGGACACGAAGCGATGAGAGACGGTCATGTACGCTGTAACATTACAATTTCCCTTCACTGGAACTAAGACCCGAACACTGATCCAAATTGAACACAAAGCGAGCTCCATGAAGACATGGTGTGTTAAGGCTGGAAGAACTGGAGCGTCCTGCACAGAGCCCTGACCTCAACCCCACTGAACACCTTTGGGATGAACTGGAACCGGAGCCTCCTCACATCGACATCAGCGCCGCCTGATCTCAACCTCACTAATGCTCTTGTGGACGAATGAACACAGATCCCCACAGCCACGCTCCCAAAATCTAGTGGAAAGTCTTCACCAGAAGAGAAGACTGGAGCTCTAAATCTGGAACGGGATGTTCAACAAGGAAGCACATGGGTGTGATGGTCAGAGGTGCATATACTTTTGGCCATATAGTGTATAGGATGGACGATGAACTGGATTCAGGGATCTGCTGCGCGTGACAGGAGATTAATCTGATTTCCTCTCGCGGATAAACTACCTACGCCATCTTTTATCACCCAAAATCCGATTCCATCACCATCACGTCTTCTCTTTTCTCACACGCTGGGTGTTTCACCACACAAAGTTTCTGTGTTCAGTCACTTTTACCGAGATACACACCGTCACGACTCAGCAGTCACACACCATTACCTTGAGCTCTCCAATTTATAATCACACACACACACACACACACACACACACACACACAGTTTCCTCTTCTTACACCCACACCCACAGATTGGTCCTTCAGCTTGAGGAAATATTCGCTTAATGACACTGCGGCTTCCGACCAAGGCCAAGAGAGAAACGCGGCGGCGCGCACACACTCATCTGAAAATACTTTTCATCTTTAGACCCATCTCTCTACACACCAGTCTTTCTGTCACTAGCGCTCTGTATCTCTCTCTCTCTCTCTATCTATCTTCGTCGCTCACCTCTTTTGATCGGGTTGTTCCTGCTTGTTCGCCCATCCTGTTCCGTCTTTGGGCACGATAATCACGTTTGGATCGTTTCCTCGGTTCTCGGACTTCAGGCTCGGCAGGTGAGCGGGCGGGGGCATGCGCCGGGCAGCGGCCACTTTACCAAGACTCTGTAAGCCATGTCGAGCAACAACTGCAGCGGGGAGAAATGAACAAACCCCGGTTACTGACATCGACACTTTACTTACGTAAAAAGATTAAAGGTATAATTAATACTCAAACAACACGATACACAGCTTCGTGTACTTACAATACAATAAATATAATTTTTTACACCCTTCATGTGTTTTAAATGGCTTATACAGTACAGTAGAAGGAAAAGAACAGAATAGAAACGCAGATCATTTCTGTTCTTCTCCTTCACTGTACTGTATAAACCTCAAAACTCGAAATAGAATAAAATTATAACAATTACAAACAATATAAAATAATGAATGTAATGAAAACCAGCTTAAAAACTTAAAAAAAGGTCACCAAAAGCAAAAAAAAAAAAAAAAAAAAAAAAAAAAAAAAAAAAAAAAAAAGCAACAAACGTAAGCAACAAAAAATAAGAATAATGATTTAACATCTAAATAATAATATAAAAAAATTAATAAAATTACACAATTTAATATTGTATAAAATAAAGAACCAATTTAACCAACCAAATAATAAAAAGGTGGGGGGGGGGAATGTTTATAAATAAAATAGTACAATAAAATAAACATGAAAAATAACAGAGAAAAAAAGTAAACAATATGTAAAATGTGTGGGGAGAAAAAAAAGAAAAAGAGTAAAAGTACTACAACTAATAAAAATAAGAAATCGAAACCAACGTTAAAAAAGAAAAAACAAAGGTTTTATAAATAAAAAAAGTACATTTATTTATTCTTTTTAAATGCAACAAAAAGCAGTGACGACTGAAATTATAAAAATTCAAAATAAAAAAAAAGGTACAGCAAATAAAAAATAAAAAAATTTACTTAAACCAACCTCAAGAGAAAAAAATCCCCGAAAAAAGTAAGAATAAATTAAAACAGTAAAACTCTAAAATAGTGTCAGATGATAGAAATAAAACAGTGAAATAATAAAATGCAATGAACAGAAGTGAGAGGGGAAAAAAAAAAAGGAAAACAATAAATAAGATGTAATAAATTATTCAGTTAAACAGGTGATAAAGGTGTAAAGTGCCTCAGCCTCACCTGTGGGTTTCTGAGTTTCTATTGACTTTCCCTTGTACTTGTCAAATAGGTTGAGTGAGGAATACTTGCTTTTCCCATCCTTGGACTTGGTTATTTGCCCCAAACGATCGGACATTGCGATGAAATGTCATCGAGTATGGAAATTTTTCTCTGCGCCTCTTCCTCTATACCGTCTGTTTCTATAGAAACAGAAAAAAAAAATATATATATATATATATATATATATATATATATATCCAGCATTATAACAGCGCTGATGAATTCTGGACTGTGATTGGTCAAATGTTGATTAATTCTCTATCGCAGCAGCTCTGACAGTGAAATTTAATCCACACGTCTCCGACTGCACTCGAGACCATCATCGGTCTGGTTCTTCAGCGTCTAAAACGTCTAAACCATGACGTGACGTGCTTTAAAAGGCGTTCAAAAAGAACCCACTCTGAACGACACCCTGTGTGTGTGTGTGTGTGTGTGTGTGTGTTTAATGAGAGACAGGAATGACTTTCCTAGGAGTGAGATCATGGCAACAGAAAGGTTCCTCTGTGTTCTGATGGAAAATCAGGACTCATGAGGTTACAGGATGTTCTCTCTCTCTCACACACACACACACACACACACACACTAACGGACCCCTGGTGTGTTCTCCGCTTCGGTGTGGTTCTCTAGGCAGGTAATAACACGGCGATCAAACTCGAGATCGTCTGAGCGATGTGTCCTCGTTCCTCTTCCGAATCAGAAAGCGATTTGACTCTGAATCGACTCACTCGACTCAAGTGAATCAAACCTGCCCGCGTGTTTTGGGTTTCTGTAGATCTTTCCCTTACCCATGGCTGCAATATCTACCGAGGGAGGAAAAAATAGCAATGGAACAAAAGTAAACAAAAATCGTAACAATCGACTGTCAATTTGATTTTTTTTTTTAAAGCTGGAAAACGTTACGCACGACGATCGAGTCTGACTCAAATCTGAAATCAAGAAAATATTTTCCAGGGATTTGAAACGCTGATTCCCTGAGCACCCCCCCCTCCCCCATCCCCCCACTCCCCTCCCCCATCCTCCACCCCGTAGCAGCAGCAGCGATAATCTCCTGATTGTTTAGACTGCATTTCTCTC
This sequence comes from Cranoglanis bouderius, assembly GCA_023630585.1. Classification (NCBI taxonomy): domain Eukaryota; kingdom Metazoa; phylum Chordata; class Actinopteri; order Siluriformes; family Cranoglanididae; genus Cranoglanis; species Cranoglanis bouderius. The sequence goes on along the minus strand of CM042565.1, from coordinate 16,497,348 downwards.
TTCATCTTTCTTCTGAAGTCTGAGCTTTCGCAGGACAGAAAGGTCTTTCATACGACATTCTGCTCAGACGCAGCAGAAACCGAAACCCTGAATCTGGGTATTTCGTGACGCCGAAATAAGACTCGTGAGACCTCGCAAAACTCTTTCGTTCTTCATTTAGAAATGCAGTGAGGAGAAAACGAAACAAAACTTTTTTAAAACGGTTAAGGGAGCACAGAAATCACGCAAGAGGAGAAAAAAAAAAAAAGAGAGAGAGAGAGAAATAAATAATAATTAAAAAACTTTTTTAAATCACCCGAGCACGGAGAACACGAAGCCGATGCTAATAAATGATTTGATAATTATATAAATAACCGTTTTGTTTATTTCTTGGTTTAAATCTCCAGAAATAAAATAAATAAAACGCTGCAACCCAAAACTTATTTTTTACTCGATTCAGTTCTTGCACTGAGTCGATTCAGAGTCTAATCACTTTCACTAGGGATCGGACCGAGACCGCTTCACCCCGATGCACTTGGACCCACGTGTGATCGCCATGTTCCACCTAAAGAACCGAACAGAGTTGGAGAACGTTTCGGGACAGACTCCCACGAGGAAGAAACCTTGAGAGGAACCACGTTCTGAGGAAACCATCCTCTTCGGCTTATCACCGGATTATAGCCCTATTCAGACGGGATTACATGTAAATGGGGGAGTTCTGGGGTGATTTCCTATTTTCTGTCCAGATCGGCCATGTCGGTGTCGTCCTCCGAGAAAATTACAGACCTACAGTTTCTCACCAAACTCTGTTTCTTCGTTTTTTTCCTAACATTCTCAGGTAAGAGTCTTAACGGAACGACAGCAGGACTTTCGGGCGACGCGCTAGAACCGCACGAGGGTTCCGAGCTCGGTGTGAGGATCAGGAAGAGGTTCGACGTCTAATGAAAATAAAATAAATAAAAATCACTGGTGCAGACGACGAGGAGGGAAACCAGAGGCCGAGCTCCGTCTGATCTGACTCGAGGCGACATCACTGTTCATCAGACATCGAGATACGGAAGACGGTTGTGTAGTGGGGTGGGGGGGAATAATAATAAAACATTAGATGTAAAGTGATTTGGGACACGACCCGTTCCACAAGCTCTAATTCAAACCCACAACATTTTGGTTTTAAGGAGAAATCTCGAGTGCGTTTGAACATTTAAGCAGCTGGATGAATTTTAAAAACCATGACTTGACATGTTACAAACCAGTTAGTTAAGATTTATAACCAGGTTTAATACTTAAATAGTCAAACAAAAACAGACTTCCATATATATATACACACACATTATATTCATTTTAAGGCCTAGGAAAAAAAACATCTACTCATATAGTTTAGCTAAATATAAAACTCTGACAAAACAAACTTAAAATTAATTAATTAATTACTTTTATTTGCAATAATTTACTTATAAGCTTTAAAAAGCAAAACAAAACTGTATTTGTGCCTTCAAGGCCAAACACTGCGCTAATGTTAGCTAGCTAGCTCGGGGGAGGGGGGGGGAATTATATAATCATAAATTTAGCACAAACTGTTTACAATTCATAAACTGTAAGGAGAAATTAATAAAAATAAACAAATAAAAAAGCTCAATTTTTTTTAAATCGTTTTCAAAATATATGATACATAATAACTCGATCAAACCGGCACGCGCTCACCGCCAAGTATGAGCCCGAGCTTGCTAATTAGCTAGCAAGGTTTGCTCGCAATTAGCGCGAGAGAAAATATTCACATAACTTTTACTTCAGTATTATGAACAAATATATATATTATATACATATATATATACGCTCTTAACAGCTATCAGTTATTCCAAAATCATCGTCGCAATTACTAACAAGACTTAAGAATGTAGCTTGCTATGTGTTCTGCTAAAGCTAATGCTAATACTGCGTTAGCGGTGAATGTAAACATGGCTAATCCGGGGCTGCTAGTTAGCATAGTTAGCAGAGGATGAAATTTATCGCGATGGAAACGCAAAATCGCATCGATTGTGATATAAACTTTGATTGTTTTCCGTTATATGCGTTCTTTTAAAAATAAACCACACCACCATTATTGAGAACGTGCGACGCTTTAAATATAACGGTCTCGCCAATCTTCATGCTAAAGGCTAATTTTAATAGATATGGCTCTTTAAAAAAAAAAAAAAAAAAAACAGGACCGTGATAGAACACAGCAGCGATAAATAAACACTCCTGATAATAATCCTAACCCGAGAATTGTGATATTTTAGTCATAAAACGTATAAATGTTGCACATTAACAAACCCAAGCGCGTTAGAAGTGTGTTTAAAAATCGGGAGATTAAAGATGAAAGATTAAAGATGGCTGCCGCTCGGAACAAAAGCAACAATAAAGTCCGGAGCTGAAGAGCAAAAAAGGGAGGGGAAAAAAAGGTTCATTTTCCCACCAAGACGGAGATAAAAACTCACCGAATCAACGAGTCGCGTTCAGTTTATATCAGATATTTATAAATATTTCCACCTGCTGTTAAAATCTAAAAGGATGGATTAAGATTCTTCGGGACAAATTTTCTTAATATGGGATTTTTTTTCTTTCCCGTTTTTTTTATGTTGCCTGTAGCTGCGGCTCGGCCTACTGAAATCTGCCGGAAATGACGAAGGCAGTGTGAGGGAGGCGTGCAACAGCGACGTCTGTCGGCCATCTTTGGTCATTACACTTCTACAGCGTTATTATCCATAAAAAAATAAATAAATAAATAAATAATACATTACGAAATAAATATTTTAATAATTATATTAACATGAGTTTGAATGTGATTGGTTGATTCTGAACACTGCCACATTCCCAATTATCCCAATTATTATTATTTTTGCTATTAAATATGTACAGTGGGGGAAAAAAGTATTTGATCCCCTGCTGATTTTGTACGTTTGCCCACTGACAAAGAAATGATCAGTGTATAATTTTAATGGTAGGTGTATTTTAACAGTGAGAGACAGAATAACAACAAAAAAATCCAGAAAAACACATTTCAAAAAAGTTATAAATTGATTTGCATTTTAATGAGTGAAATAAGTATTTGATCCCCTTTCAATCAGCAAGATTTCTGGCTCCCAGGTGTCTTTTACACAGGTAATGAGCTGAGATTAGGAGGACTCTCTTAAAGGGAGTGCTCCTAATCTCAGTTTGTTACCTGTATAAAAGACACCTGTCCACAGAAACAATCAATCAATCAGATTCCAAACTCTCCACCATGGCCAAGACCAAAGAGCTGTCCAAGGATGTCAGGGACAAGATTGTAGACCTACACAAGGCTGGAATGGGCTACAAGACCATCGCCAAGCAGCTTGGTGAGAAGGTGACAACAGTTGGTGCGATTATTCGCAAATGGAAGAAACTGTCAGTCTCCCTTGGTCTGGGGCTCCATGCAAGATCTCACCTCGTGGAGTTTCAATGATCATGAGAACGGTGAGGAATCAGCCCAGAACTACACGGGAGGATCTTGTTAATGATCTCAAGGCAGCTGGGACCATAGTCACCAAGAAAACAATTGGTAACACACTACGCCGTGAAGGACTGAAATCCTGCAGCGCCCGCAAGGTCCCCCTGCTCAAGAAAGCACATGTACAGGCCCGTCTGAAGTTTGCCTGAATGATTCAGAGGAGAACTGGATGAAAGTGTTGTGGTCAGGTGTGGTCAGATCTCTTTGGCATCAACTCAACTCGCCGTGTTTGGAGGAGGAGGAATGCTGCCTATGACCCCAAGTCATAACACCGTCCCCACCGTCAAACATGGAGGTGGGAACATTATTCTTTGGGGGTGTTTTTCTGCTAAGGGGACAGGACAACCGCACCGCATCAAAGGGACGATGGACGGGGCCATGTACCGTCAAATCTTGGGTGAGAACCTCCTTCCCTCAGCCAGGGCATTGAAAATGACCTTAATGACTTGGAGAGGATCTGCAAAGAGGAGTGGGACAAAATCCCTCCTGAGATGTGTGCAAACCTGGTGGCCAACTACAAGAAACATCTGACCTCTGTGATTGTCAACGAGGGTTTTGCCACCAAGTACTAAGTCGAAGGGGTCAAATACTTATTTCCCTCATTAAAATTCAAATCAATTTATAACTTTTTTGAAATGTGTTTTTCTGGATTTTTTTTTGTTGTTATTCTGTCTCTCACTGTTAAAATACACCTACCATTAAAATTATACACTGATCATTTCTTTGTCAGTGGGCAAACGTACAAAATCAGCAGGGGATCAAATACTTTTTCCCCCACTGTATGTAGACACAAAAATATCACATTTATTAAAAACAAGACAGAAACTTTATGTACTGACATGCTGTGAAGAATTAAAATTATAGTTGATAAATAAAGTCACATATATATATATTTATATACATGCTTAATTTTTCTCCTCTGCGTTAGCTGTGTTAGCTTTACTGCTCCATTAGGGGGCGTCACACTCACAGAGTCTCTCATCAACACACTGAAATCTGTCTCTTATCTCTACCGTTAAGTGGAAGCATCTTTGTGGTGTAAACATAATTATTCACTTCATTGTAGCAAGAACCAGAATGAACTGAAAGGTTCCTGTATGACGTCACTCTCTGGAGCTTTAATTGTTGATGACAATAAAACAAAAAACAAAACAAAACACGTTACACACACAGAGGTGTAAATACCAGCTGAACTGTCAGTGCTGTAGGGAGGAGGCCCGAGCAGTGTGTGTGTGTGTGTGTGTGTGTGTGTGTGTGAGTTTAAACACAGTGTTCAGGAGAGATTAAGCTTCACGTGTGACACACAGAGGCCTGTTCAGCTCTGATACGCTGCAGCTACATTATCTATCCTCTGTGTGTGTGTGTGTGTGTGTGTGTGTGTGTGTGTGTGTGTGTTTTTGTTGGTAAACAAACAAACACACTGACGACTTTATGTGAGGTCAAGTTCAGTTCAGAGTTTGTTTTAAAAAATCATCACACTGTGAATGTAATAATAATAATAATAATAATAATAATAAATTAGTGTAAATCATTAATAATTATTAGATTTGCATTTGAAAGAAAGGACTTGAAAGAAAGATGAGAAATCAATAAAGAAAGAATTAATTAGAAACAGAAAATTATAGAAAAAAACAAAAGTGAGTGAAACGGCAGGAAAAAAGAAAGAAAGAAAGAAATTGGAAATGGATTATTTAAGATTTATTGTCTTTCTGAAAAGACATTTTAACACAGAAGGATTGAGAATTAATGAGTTAATGATATAAATAATCCCACAATGATTAAAAACAACAATAAAACATTGTGCGCATTTCTCTCAGCATAATACGGCAATTTTGTTTAATGAAAAGAATTCAGCCATCCACCATAAACAACCTCACTGGATCATTTACAGTATGTTCTTATGTAAATTAATTATAATAAATAATAAATAATAAAAGTAGCATGCACAATAATACATAACATTACTCATGTACTTTCAGACACGTAGGAAAATAATAGCAGCATGAAGTAAAAAAAAAAATCCTTTCACACACAAACAGCACATTAACACACTATGTATCACATTTCATTCGGCATTACGAAAGAAAAAATAAAGAAATAATAATGCTGATAAATTAGCAGCCCAGTTCTTATCATTTTATAAAAAAAACCATTAAACATATCGTAGATAAACGTAGTTATCAAATTTTGTTACGAAAGCTCAACGTTAACTCTGCCTGCTGGAAGCTGATTGGCCGATAGCAGCCATGATTTTTAAGCGACTAGGTCATCATCAAAAATCCACCTACAGATCGGCACATAGACGCAGCATACCAAATTTCAGCTCAATCGGACTTACGGTTCCCGAACAACAGTTATCTGAATTAAGGCACACCCCCTTATTTATGACCACACCCCCAAACATTGCACATGACCTCAGAATCTTGTCCTGTATATGGCTTTCAAGTTTCGCGCGAATCCACACACGCAATCATGACTTACAGATGTTTGGGTAAATTAGGCTCCGCCTCCTTAGAATTGATTGACATGTGGCAGCCATATTGTTTACAAATCTCAACACGTTTTTTTTTTTTTTTTTTTGATAATTGTCATTATTGAGGTTCACGCTCTTCTGAGTAGTGATGTAAATTTTGTGAAAATCGTAAGGCTACTTCGCAAAAGTAGGTTTTGCATATCATGCAAATTAGCAAAATAAATAAATAAATAAATAAATAAATAAAGGCGGAAATTAGTAGGTGTGGCCTAGCTGAATTCGGCTTAAGCCGAGGAATAAAAGGAAAAAAAAAGAATGTCCAATGTTTGTTTCTTTACTTCTTGAGGCTAATAGTAGCTAATAGTAGAGTGATTGAACACACACACACAAACACACACACACACACACACAAACACACACACACTGATGTGATTTAGGAACCACCACTGAACTTCCTGTCATCTATAAACATCAGCTAAACTCCACAATGTAGCCTAGCTCTGGTACGTTATTTATGGCGGCGGCCATTTTGTGTTTCACAGTGTAGCCTAGCACTGGTATTTATGTCGGCGGCCATTTTGTGCTCCTAAACGCTGACTCACAGTGTGAAGCTGGAGCTGTCTGTGGTGGACGACAGTAACGATGCCATCTGAAGCAAAAAGGTTTTCATAAACACGACCGTTTCTACCGACTACTATCGAGTCGGACATGTTTCCAAGGTGACAGAAGATGTTTGTGGTTACAGGAGGGAAAATTTATAAATTTGCAGCACTCGTTTCATCTCAGCTAAGTAGCTAACTATCATATCAGTGAACTAAGCAAGACTTTAACAGGCTTAGCTCGCTAGTTAGCAAACATGCCTGGTTTATATTGTTTTTACAAACCTACGTAGCCTAAAATCCTAAAATCCACATCAAGAAATTAGCTAGCTAACGCTAGACCTAACGCTAGGTCATGTTCTCACTGAGGAGTTGCTTATAACGGACACGTTTAGCTAGCTAACTTTGTTCAGCTAACGAACGAGTTTAAGGCGTCTGTTTGTGCAGTGCCTCGGCTTTCGGTGCCTCGACGACGTCCTGCTGACGAGTTCCAGCATTCGAAAGTGTTAGCTTAGCTGAATAGCACTCCCTGTCTTTTAAAGCTAATCCATAATAAAATGAGTGGATCACGATTTAACGCTAACGTTAACCCAATTCCTGAATAAAGTTCTTGATCGATCCTTCAGTCAGATTATAACTAAAGTAGCGTCAGAGTCAGCATCAGGTTGCTAGGCTACAAGACTTTTTCGCAACCAAGTTTATGTTTACGAACATATGAAAAACGAGTCTATATTAGCCTTACGAACTAAAGACGCCAAAAACGACTACGTCTGATGATATAAGATGGTGTTTGAAAAATGGTCTTTGAAAATGGACGTCGAGATTCACCAAAAACCTGTAACACCAAGCGGGACGATTTTGTGAGTTTAGCGCACCGCTAAACAAAAAAAAAAAAAGATTGAACCTAAACGTCATTAAAAGCTAACGTGTGTGTGTGTGAGTGTGTGTGTGTGAGTGTGTGTGTGTGTTAACGGAAGGGGCTCCAGCTGAGTGTCCCTATAGACAGCAGCGTCTGGCAGGCGCTGGACGGCAGCCACACCGTCTCCACCAGGCTGAAATGGAGCGAACCGAGCGCGAAGCCGCACGCCATGTCGGTCACGTGGTGCTGCCCGAGCAGAACCCGGGAGAGTCCGACCAGAAAGGCCCACAAGACCAGCAGAACCCGCAGGGGCACGGCCAGGACCAGGTGGGACAACAAGAACCGAGACACCATCGCCGCCCTGCTGGCGTGAGCCGCCGGGAACGAGTACACGTCCATGGCCACGCAGTCCAGGAAGCCCGGGTTCGTTTCCCACGGTCCTCTGCGCTTCACCAGTTTCTGCACCCCGGCCACCGTCAGGATGTCGAGGACGAGCGCTGGAGGGACAGGAAGTGTTCCGTTTACTACCATCTAATACCGTCTACTAACAATTACTACCATTTACTAAGAAAGAAAGATTAAAAAAAGAAGAGAAAAAAGAACAAGAAAACGAGAAGAAATAAGTGAACAAAAAAGAGACAGGAAAGAAAGAAATAATACATGAAAAAGAAAACAAAGACAAAAAGAGTAAGCTGATGGGAAGACAGAAGTGAACAAAAAATTAAATAAATATAAAAAGAAAGTGAAAAAAGGAACAAAGACAAGGAGAAAGAAAAAGAAAAGAGCAAGAAATTGAGAAGAAAGAAGTGAATGAAAAAGAAAAAATAGAGAAAGAAGAAAGAAAAGAGAAAGAAAAAGAGCAAGATGAAACAAGAATTAGAGACAAGTGAGTAAAAAGAAAAAACAAAAAGAAAGAAGAGGAGGAAACAAAAAAGACAAGAAGAGAAAGAAAAAAAGAAAAGACTAAGAAAATGAGAAGTGAACAAAAAGAAAAAATAAATAGAAATATGAAGAAAAGAAGAGAAAAAAGAAAATGAAAAGAAAAAACAAATATAGAAAGGAAGAAATGAATGAGATGAAAAAGAAAAAAACAAAAAAGACAAGAACAGAAAGAAAAAAAGAGAAGAGTAAGAAAATGACAAGAAAGAAGTGAAGTGATCAAGGAAGAAAAAAATAATAGAGAAATAAAGAAAGGGTATATTTTTAAAGCGGTTTTATACCCAGCAGCAGGTTGATCAGCACTTCCTGTCCGGCCTCGGTGCTGCTGCGGGTCAGACACACCAACGTGCCGCCGATCCACGTGAGCCCGTGTCCGGTGAGCGCGAGCAGGGTGACGACGGAGCGCGCGCTGCCCCAGGAGGACGACGCGTGCGCGCACACGCCGAGGCACTTGGACAGGTGGATGTCGATGGCCAGGAGCGAGCTGACCGCGATGCCCCTGAGGGACGGGTTTAGCCGCATGCAGTCCTCCTCCGGCCACCGCGGCGCCTCCGCGCGCTCCTTACCACCGTCACCGGGCGGCTGCGGCGCGTGCTCGTGGTGCTGGTGCGGTTTGGTGTGGCTCGTTCTCCGCGCCGCGCCGCCATTACGCTGCGGTTGATGTAGGGAGAGGAACTCCGCGCGCCCCAGCACGTCCCCGCGCTCTCGCGCTCTCATTCGGCTCGGGTTACACGGCATCTCGCGCTCGTTAACGACTGTTTTTGTTGTTGTTTTTTTACCGAGTAGACACACCGGGTTTTAATTGTAGCAGTAGTACTGTCTAACACACAGCGCGCGCGTGTTCAGCCACACCGCAACTTCCATTGATGCTGTAGGGGACACACCCATATCCAACAGCCCAGATATATATTTATTTATACATTTATTTGTTCGTCTGTTTGTTTGTTTGTTTGTTTAGAACGTGCACTACTGTGTAGTTTTAGAACAGTTCACTATTTTACGTTTCCATTTGATCCTTGTGACGCACCATGCTCCCCCTGTCTCCAGCTCCAAGTGGAATGATCCGTTTCCATGGAATCAAGCAGCGGCATCTTCAAGAGGCTCAACAGAACGCGAGAGAAATTACAAATCAAATAATTCTACATTTTAAAAACGAAATAATAAGCAATAATGATTTTAAAAAAGAACATTTATTTATTTGTTTGTTTGTTTACTTGTTTATTTACTTACTTACAGCATACTGAGTGTTAGAAATGCACTGGGCTATAGCCTAGCATCCATTATAGTAGTAATACCAATAGTAGCCTAGTATATATTGTTTACGTTATTATTATCTTTATTCTAGCTATTTATAATTAATAACTACTAGTATACTATACTATTATAACTACTACTACTACTACTACTACTACCACTAATAAGAATAAGAATAAGAATAAGAATTGGATTAGTTTATCCATGTCAGGAATGTGTAACATGCACACTGCCAGGAAATTGTTTTGCTGTTGCAACACTGTTGTTGAAAATCTTGATGTTCAGGTTAGACTGAATTTGATCAGAGATAGAAACAAACAACTTTTAAGCACATGCAAAACAAACAAACAAACCAAAAAACAGTCCTAGCATCTACACTTTCTGTGCAGTGTTTCTGTGCTTGTGGGTTTCCTCCGGGTTCTCTGGTTTCTTCCCACCTCCCAAAATCATTCCAGTAGGTGAACTGGTGGAGCTAAATGAGTGTGTGATTGTGTGTGCATGGTGTCCTGGGATGAACAGGCCTCACATCCAGGGTGTGTTCCCGGTGTTCCCGGGATAAACTCCGAACTCTCTCTAGTTCACCGCGAGCTGTTTTAGACTCAACCATATCCAGCAGATTCATCTGACACGGTGCATTTTATATATATATATATATATATATATATATATATATATATATATATATATATATATATCACGAAAAATAAAAATATGAATAAGTTTTATCTGTAACAGACGTGAATAAATCATCATGGATTCATTCTGTAATTTGGAGGCCATTATAGTTTGAGCTTCCTGTGCTCACTGACAAAGAAAAACGACCCACGTGATGTGCAACTACATTACCCACAATGCTCTTCGACGGAGAGGGGAGGAAAAGTGACGTTTTTCAAGAGCCCTTGAAATAAAGGGACCAGAGGCTTTGTGTGTGTGTGTGTGTGTGTGTGTGTGTGTGTATATGTGTGTGTGTGTGTGTGTTGTAATCACCAGAAGCGCAGCGCTGCAGGACGACGACGCAGCAGTAGCAATGGAAACCGGAACGCACGGGAAGTAACACGGGGTGCCAAAACTTTCACACCCAAGACACCGAGACAGACAGAGAGAAAGAGAAAGAGAGAGAGGAAGAGACAGAGAGAGAGAGATGAACCTGGCACGTGCTTGATTATATTTGATCTCCTTTATTTTCCGCATGGTGCCTGGAGGAGGAAAGTTGTCCTTCTGAGATGCTGAAATGTGGAAGAAGCGGCATTTCGGAATTTATTCATCTTTTACTTTTCTTATTCTAATGGACCGAAAAAAATTGAGATGCACTTTTCTCCATGCGTGAAGACGTCCACAAAAACAAGTCTGGAATCCCAGGATTTAAAAAAGAAGAAGAAGAAGAAGAAGAAAAAGGAGCAGCAGCAGCACGACTTTACGCTAATTAAGACGGAAATACCAAATTCGGATTTATTTTATTTTTAAATAATTCCGCATTTAGGATTAATTCGATTCGAGATAAATCATTAAGGTGAGTCCCAGTGATAATGCGACTCGAATCCGACTTTATAGCTTCTTTACAACTTATTAAACGTTATGAATTATTTACTTTTCGCTTTTACGCACTTGAGGATGCGCTTTTGTTTAAATAAATAAATAAATAAACAATCCTCCTTCTTATTTTTCTCTAGAGGCACATGACGGCAGCGCGCGCACCGCAACGCTCCATGACCCCTCTTATAAACTTCTCAGAACTCACACGTTCACAGTTTGCGGATGTTCACGAGGCTTAATTGTGCAGCTGTAACGCCTCAGATCCGCAATCGTGTGTCCTCCTTCTTTTTAAAATCCTCCGCGGTAAAAAAAAAAAAAAAAATTGAAAAAAAAATTGAAAAAAAAAAAAAAAAATGATGACCTTCTCTGTAGTCTGTAGATCTGCGCTCGAACGCTTTTGGGAGCCAAGGCACGCGCGTGCAGCCGGCAACCGGAGGGTCGCTGGGTGAGGAGAGAGAGACATCATGAGAGACGCTGAAACTCCTCGCGAGTGCACGCGCGCACACTGACATCTAATCCAACAACAAATATATTCATACATACATATATATATATTGCTGTGGATTTCTTTCTTTTCTTTTCTTCGCCGCAGTGAGATGACAGGGATGGAGCACGACCCTTTCCGTCTGATCTCATGCGCGAGGATGCGATAATAACGCGTAAAAAAACACACACACAAAAAACCCCAACACGTATGCAATATTCGGTGCATGCGTTCGGGTCTCGTGCACGCTCCGGGACGTTGGTGTGGTGGATCTCGTCGTCGTCGCTGCTGCTTCTGCTGCTGCTGCTACTGCTGTTCAACGCCATGGGCTGCATCCAGAGCCTCAGGTGCAAGCCGAAGAGTTTCCGCGAGAGCGTCGCCGTGCTCGAGGTGACCACCTCCATCGACCCGAACCCCACCAGCATCGACGAGTCCTCCAGCGTGGTGCTGCGCTACCGGACGCCGCACTTCCGCGCCACCGCGCGCGTCCTCGTGCCCCCGGTGGCCGCCAAGGAGACGTGGACGGTGGGCTGGATCCAGGCGTGCAACCACATGGAGTTTTACAACCGATACGGAGCCGAGGGCATGTAAGTGTGACTCATGACCGGGTTGCCATGTTGGCCGGGTTTGTGTCATTCCTATAGGCTATGGGCTTCATGACTACAATTAACACTGAGTCACTTCACACACACATAAACACACACACACACACACCCGAAATGGTCAGCAAACTGAGTTAGGCATGTCCTGATATTCGACTGTACAACATATTGCAATAATTAGCACACATTATTGTTATCGTCGCTGCGTCACGTGGCTTTTTAGATAAGAGGTGTTTTTGAGTTTGTGCTCCCAAGATAAGGACAGACATCTGCCTGAGTTTTAAAGGCACATGCTTCATCATCAGACTCCACATTTTTTGTAACCACTGGACCTCATTTATTATTTTATTCAGTAAAGTTTTGTGCAAAAGTTGTGCGCTTTCATTGAACTTTAAACATTTTTGCCACATTTGCAAAAAAAAAACCCAAAACCCAATAACAAATCAGTGATTTTCTTTTAATTCGTGTGTGAATTGATAAACATCAATCGCTCGTATATACAGTAAAGTCAAAGAATGTTGACTTTATGTTTAGCCACACCCACAAAACTCCATAAAAGGTGAAGCTCACAGAGAGCTGAAAACGTAGAAGAAGAAGAAAAAAAAAAGAGCATAACCTTCACTAAATCTTCCAAAAATGCAGCTCAGCCACTGCAGAGCGTCGGCTACCGGAGACGCACACCAACGCTTCCTCCTTTTTTCCCTGCTGAAAAAAAAAACAATAGAAACCATCCATCCGTTCATTTTCTGTTCCGCTCATCCCACACAGGGCCGTGCGGAGCCTGGAGCATCTCCCAGGGGACTCGGGGCACGAGGCGGGGGACACTCTGGACGGGGTGCCGACCTGTCGCAGGGCACAGTCACGCACACACACATTTACACACCCATTCACACACTACAGACAATTTGGAAATGCCAATCAGCCTCCAGCGCATGCACTTTGGACTGGGGGAGGAAACCGGAGAACCCGTAGGAAACCCCCGAAGCACGGGGGAGAACATGCAAACTCCACGCACACAGGGCGGAGGTGGGAATCGAACCCCCAAGCGTACTAACCACAGTGGAAACCCTTATATAATTTGTAATGGTTTAATGGTTATAATGGGAATTATATTGGTTTTAATGGAAACTGTAATGGTCCCTGTGGGTCTCTACTGGTAATCTGTTGCCTTCTATTGGTGGCATGTTATGTCTAGTGGATACCATTAAGGACCAGTAATGGTAACGGTTTTAATGGTTAGCTGGTCGTCTGTAATGGTATTTGTGATGGTTTCTATTGTTCTATTGTTGAAGTTGATTACTTTCCTATAACAGCACATCCCCCAAGTGCTTTATTCCTCTGACACCACAGCAACTCGCCCCTGATTACAATTTTTATGTATTAAAATACGACACGTCACACTTTTTTAATCATTTTAATAGTCACACTTAGTGTTACGAAACATGAAACAAGTTAGGCAGTGGTAGCTCAGTGGTTAAGATGTTGGGCTACTGATCAGAAGGTTGTGAGTTCAAACCCCAGCTCTACCAAGCTGCCACTGTTGGGCCCTTGTGCAAGGCCCTTAACCCTCAACTGCTCAGATGTATAAATAACATAAATGTAAGTTGCTCTGGATAAGGGCGTCTGCCAAATGCCATAAATGTAGTTCCTCTTCTCACGTTATAGCAGCTAGAAACTTTCGCTCCCTCACCAACCTCTCTTTCTTTCTCTCTTCGGAAGTTAATAAGACAGAAAAAAAAACCCTCAGGTTGTTCCGCATGTTACCGAGAAACCCTAAAAAGTGTAAACTTAAACCTCTGACTGCTACAAAGCGCTGACACTGGAGACTCCTTCCATAAATGTTAAAGAAACATCTCTGTGACCCATCGATGGCTCTCAAAAATGTGGAGCGTCCGCTGTACGAGAGCCGTTACTATGGAAACGGTAACGTATTAGATCGAACGCAAATACAGCCGTCACAGCTGCTGCCGCTTACAGAATAATTATCTGCGGAAGTGGCGCATCAACGTTATCTCGCACCTCCACAGACAGCGTAAAGCAAACACCTCCAAGGTTCCCTGAGGTTCTCTAAACATAATCTCACAATGTGCGGTGGCGTGGTTTAGGATGACTGAGTTAACCGCTTTACTCTTGTTGAATTCAGAAGCCGTTGGTGGTCTTAATACAAAACTTGTGGCTGGGACGTTCAACGATATTCTGCAGCCCAGATCCTGCAACGGTTTCTCATGGCCTACTTCCTGTTGTAGAAACCACACCACGACCTATTTTCTGAGAAAAAGAAAAAAAAAAAAAAAAGCCTTTAGTGTGTCATGAGATGTCTTCAGGCAGCGAGCGACTCGGCGGGGAGCAACAGTGTTTAAAGAAAGTTTGTAATTGAGCAGAGCTTTTAATTCTTGGAAAATAAATCGAGTCATGTTTCACCAATCAACATTTCAAGGGTTGGACTATTAAGAAAAAACAAAAAACATTTCATTAGCAGCGTCAGCATACTCCAGTGCCAACCGAATCCACTTAGTTTTAATTACTCATCATCTGCATTTTATACATTCATTATATTCTTTGTAAACTCCCAGGAGCTGATGATATCTCCCCACACCTTCCCTATCAGGTACACCCTAGGTACTGGATTCTGATTGGTCAGAAGGTGTTGATGAATTTTCTATAACAGTAGACCCTTCACATAAACGGAGCATTATGAAAAAACCCCCAGAATAAAACGTGTGCAATCGTGTGTTGATACGGTGAAGTTTCCTGAAAGGAGATGTTTATTTAGTATTTCTGGAAGGAGTCTCCAGTGTCAGAGCTTTGTAACCGCCAGAGGTAAAAGCTGTAACTTTAAGTTTTCCGATATACTCGGAAATAAATTTAAAAAAGTTAGCGTATTGCTGTGGTGTAAGAAGAATAAAATGCACAAGGACGTGCTGTTACGGGAAAATAATCAACTCTGGGGTGGTAACAGTAGCTACTTTTAACTGCCGTGAAACTTTCTACACAATTCGGCTCTCATGTGCCATCTAGTGGACGTTGCTTTAAATCATCCGGGTGTACACAAAGTACGCAGCGAGCGCGTGAACGATGCCGCTTGATTAGTCCAGTGTAACCTCGGGGTTGTAGTCTTAAAAAAATAAACAACAAAAAGATAGGAAATATGACAACATACAGGCTGAACTAAAGACACCAACCATTTTAAGTCAACGTCTGAAATAAGAGTCGAACACTTTTTGGAATTTGTTTATGACTGCAACATTCAACAACCTGGAAAAATTGTTCTTTAGTAACGTGATCTACTAAAGCCATAATGTCCCTGACAGCATTGTTTTTTTTTTTTGTTTTTTTTTAATCTGGAGATTAGCATCATTAATATCAATGCTGTCATGGTTATTATTTATTATACAACAGTCCACTAATCTGATTGGACGAGCCACATACCAAGAGTGCTTGTGCTCATTATAACCGCACCGGGGTCGTGCTGTCAGCGAGTGTAGATTCTTCGGGATCTGTTTCCGTTCGCGGAGCAAAAATAAACAAATTATTTGTCCATATTGTGTCTGAAATGTCAGTTACTCGATATTAATTTAGTATTTATAAACGTGTTGTATTAAAGCTATAACAAGCCGCAATCAATCGTGCCGTAATACCGAATATCGGCACGGCCGTGATTAGCCGTGATTACAGCTCGTAACTTTTCAAAATTACCGCAGATTATCCGCAGATTCGGGCCGAGACGAGTCACGTGACGTCGTCAAAACGCGCGTTCAGCCGAACCCCTCTCAGATTCACGTGCGTCGAACACGAGTACAGCTAAAAGGTCTCGTTTACCAACAAACATCACTGCGGAAGAGCGTGCGAAACTGTTTCGCAATTTAATTGCCATTCGAGTAGAGTTGCATCGCAAATTTTGAAAAGAGCCGCAGCAAAATCGAGCATTTCTGGCCGCAACAATCACAAAAAAAAAACAAAAAAAAAAAACAACTCTGCGAAATCCCGTACGGACTGATTTTCACACTACGGCAACAAACCGGGGTTGGGTGAAGGCTAACACGTGCTTCCTCCGAGACACGTCAAGCCGGCTACATCGCATCTTTTCAAACTGCTACATCACAGCAGGGCGGCGTAACAACACTCAGAGGAAATCGCTATCAACCCTCTTCCGCATACACGAGCGATTAGGTAGTGTAGCTTCTGGATAATTATGGCTGAGGCATCGTCAGGATTCGATCTCGCTCCCTAATCTCCTGAAGATCAGGCCGAACGATTTATTTATCGCACCAATCGAGAGCCATAACTGCAGGTTTTTACTGATTAAAACCAGGAAGTGATGTTAATATGAAACGTTACAGTGTTTCTGGCTGCAATAAGTTTGCGAAACCCCGCACTGTAGCAAAACGCTAACGATGTGATAACGGTAACGACTCTCCACAACTCCCAACCGTTCGGATGGTCACACGCATCATCAGACAGACAGACTGACCGATGAAAATAGTTTTTCTGTTTTGTTTTTCCTGTAAGGTGCACTGCAGAACAGAAAGACAGCTCCTCGACCATCTCCTCGCGAGCTGCCGTTGCGCGTGTGAGCAACAAAACTCAAATCCTCGTCACACATCCTGTAAACACTAGCGTTGCGTGTGCTAGATTAAAAAGCAAGTAGGTTCTGTTTTACTTTTCACAGCTATAAGGTCAAACTCAGCCCTTCTGTGACCTGCTAATTAACAGCTCGGTGTTAAAATGCGTCCCCTCGTGCACACCGCGATCGATCGCGCTTGTCTTTCGGCGTCGGATCTTCCATTAAACGTAAAGCGAGCAGCACGAGAGAAATACTTCCCCTGATACTTCCCCTGATCTACAGCACGGCGGTTTCGTTTCTCAGTAATTCTATAAAGTAGCACTTAGTGTATGCGACAGCATCTCGCCGGCCTCAGACAGGAAGTCTTTTTTTTTCCCCCCCCGCATTCATAAAACTACCCGCTTTAGTCATCTACCATGTAGGTCGCCTTGTAGGTGTAGAATTACTGATTGTAGCTCATCTGTTGCTGTGTACGAAGCAGTAACGCTCTCGCGCGTCAGTGCAAAGTGACGTACATGGAGCACGGATAATGGTTTATTCGCAGTTAGGTGTGTAACCCAAGGCCACTCTCTGTATCTCTGTCTGTTTATTCAGAATCGAACCGGAAGCGGGTGTGGTCTTGACCAGAAACAACAAAATCAAAAATACACAACAATTCGCAGAACGTAACTTTATTCAGGGAACTGACGTGTGTAGTCGACGACGACGACGACAGCCATCTCATATCGTGTCATTTCAGCAGGTTTTCTTTTACTTTTTGGGTTTGTTACATTCCAGAGAGATCGGAGACAGCTCGCAGGAGATGCGATCACAATCTGCGAAGTCAAAATGGCGTCCGTTAAGCTACGTTTCGTGATTTCACGGGATTCACAGATTTTTCTTGTTAATAACGATGCAGAACGTTGTACAAAGTTACAATCCGATTGCAAGGTTACAAGTTAATATATATATATATATATATATATATATATAAACGAATTAAATGAGTCAGAGATCTGTTGGCGTGGTCGGTGTGAGCTTTAGGAACAAAGGCATATTTCTTTCATTAGTTTCGTACCAGTTTGAATAGAAATATGATAGAGTTATGGTTTGGAACCCAGTAAGGCAGTGTTTAGGTCGAGGCCACTGGAGTGGTGTGTGCTAAAGTGCAGTACTGATGGACGGGGCATAAGGGGTGCCAATACTTTGTACACTGCAACAGCTGGGCTACAGTAAGTGCGTATAGTAGGTGGTTTTGCTAAACTGGTCACTGAGCGTAGAAGGCAGGTGTGGGTGTACATGACTATTTATAAAGGAATAAGTATCAGATGGGCGGACATTTTTAAATTAACCTCTTTTTTAAAAATAACATTGCGTACACACACGCACGCACGCACACACACACACACACACACACACACACACACACACACGCCTTCATCTACATCCAAACCCAGTGTGAGATAAATGCGACTCCTGCACAGATATCGTTTCTGTCAGCGCCGTTCTGCTGATCCACACGGTTCTGCCAGAAAGGTCACCGTTTTCCTGCAGTCAGTAAAATCGACTCGGATGTCAATCTGGACTCTTTAAAGAAAAAAAAAAAAAAAAGAGTCCCGCTGCGGGGACGCTTAAAAGTTTTATGTAGGACTCTATTAAAGAGGTTTCTAAGTAGGACTCGTCCAGGAAGCTAAGAACACATCACTATAAAAAAAAAGTCTTAATTCAAGGGAACACGGTTTTCTTTAAAAGACGTTTTTCACGCCCACGTCCGATTGTGGGCTCGTTTGAGGGCGGGGCTTATAATCGAATTTCTTCCGAACTGTAGCTCGTCTGCGCAATAGCATGCTTCAGTTTTTGTGCACGTTTCCTTCGGTAGCGACACTCAAGTTCTTACGCTCCGGTCACGTAAATGTCTGGTTTGTGTGTCAAAAAAAACAAAAAAAAAACAAAAAGAGTTTCCGTCTCCTCTAGTGACTGTAACGACTCTAACCTCACGGTTACGAAACATGAAACAGGAAGTCAAGCGAAAAGTCGAACCAATCACGTTACTCGGCACTGTCCGGCGGAAGCGAACCAAACCCCACCGTTTTCCAGGAGGACCAGGGATTGATTCTCTGGATCCTTTCCAGGCTTGAAAAACACACTGTAGAGTTCACACACACCCAAAAAATTTTAAATATGTCTAGATTTGTTCTCCATGACGTCAAGGTGATCTGGTTCGACCCGACAGCTTTGTGACAAGTGTGAGTATCAATCCCCACTTCAACACCGTGTTTAGTTCTTTCCGTTTTCCTTTTCAACCGCTGACTGTAAATCCGGGTTTTATCCGAGAAGTCCGTCTGAAACGGCCGAGGGCTCAGGAGTATTTTTGCGCCGCGTGACAACACACGCTATTGTTACGGCGATTTACAAACCCAGCCCAGATGATCATGGGACCTTAGAAGAGATACAAGCCGTGTTTATATTAGCGGTAGATTTCTTTCAGGGACAGATGGACCTCTCTCCCCTTTCACCCGGAGTCGAAAATATTCAGCACGGCCATTACGCTGTCTTTAACTCGACCCCAAGTAGCTAAATATAAAGACGCGTCTGTTGCCTTTGGGGACTTCGGCTCCGCTGTTCCGTCAGTGATTAGTGTGACTCGGTGAACCTCGGATGCTGTGATTTTCAGATAATTTCCGGACCAGTGATTCCTTGGGAGAGGTTTAACTGCGTTGTTCCATATTTTGGATAAGTTGTCATGACTTTAGATAAATCTTCAAGCCTAATCGTTTTGCCAGATCAAGCATCTTGAGAAAATGTCTTCTCTTCCTTCGGACACTATTCACGAGCGTTTCTCTGTCCCGCAGGTCGAGCTGGGAGCTTCCGGATCTCCGCGACGGTAAAATCCAAGCCATCAGCGACTCGGACGGCGTGAACTACCCCTGGTACGGCAACACCACGGAGACCTGCACCCTCGTGGGTCCTACCAAGAAGGACACCAAGTTCACCGTAAGCATGAACGATAACTTCTACCCGAGCGTGACGTGGGGCGTCCCGGTGAGCGAGAGCAACGTGCCGATGCTGAGCAACATCTGGAGGGACCAGAGCTTCACCACGTGGCTGGTGGCCATCAACCAGGCGTCGGGAGAGACGGTGGTGCTGCAGACGGTGCGCTGGCGCATGCGGCTGCACATCGAGGTGGATCCGGACAAACCGCTGGGGAAGCGAGCCAAGCTTCTGGAACCCGTCGCTCAGGAACAGCCTCAACTGCTGGGCAAAAACGAGCCGATCCCGTCCAACGCCATGGTCAAACCCAACGCCAACGACGCACAAGTCCTCATGTGGAGGCCCAGGACCGGCGATCCAGTGGTGGTCATCCCTCCTAAATACTGATTACAGTTTTTTCTATTTTATTATTTTTAATGGAAATCAAACTTGAGGTCAATCTCGCACTGGAGGAAACGTGAACGAGGAGCAGAGAAACGTTTCGTATTACAAAATGGGTCGGGATCACTGTGCTAAATGAGGTCGCTGCAAAAAAACAAAAAAAGAAAAGAAAAGAAAAGTGTGACAATGGCTTTTCAGTGTGTTTCGCACTGGGATATACCATTTGTATTTATTTATTCGGGTGGCGTTCACTATAGGCGCAGTTTTTTTGTGCTGAGGAATGATGCTTTTGGAGTTTTATATATAAGACATAAGACATTGAATCCATGCTGCCTTAAGTTTACATCGCTTTTTACTGCAAAAAAAACCAAACCCAAACAAAAACAAGCAAAAACAAAACACAAAAACTTTCAGCCTTAAACAAACAACATGCAACGCAGTAAAGCCTCATCGATCCACGTCTCGTGAGCAGCGGTATTCCATAAAGGACTGTGTTAGTTTTATTATTATTATTATTATTATTATTTTTTTTTTAAAATTATTTTTACAGCGTACTGCATACACGTCTTTTTAAAGCACAACGGGTTTCTACGGATATGTTTCATGTTTCACGGCTAGGAATAACTCCAGGAGACAGTTTGGGTCATTTTGGCTCGATTTATTCTCTGTAGACCGGAAGGAAACTTTATCACAGCGCTGCAGAGCGAATTAGAGAACCGGTCCAAAATATCCTGGAGGTCCTTCAAGTGCAGCGATTCAAATCAGATCATCAAATCAGCCTCGGGACGAGAGGCCGCTTAGTCGCTTTCTGCTTCTGATCAAACTCGGAACGTGTCACGTTCATCACGACGGAGCGAAACAAATGAATATGACATCACACACACACACACACACACACACACACACACACACACAGAGTAAGAGCAGCGTTCTTCGTTATTCCTGCTGTTGGCCATGTAGGGTCTATTTACAAGACTTTGACTTGGAAGCTTCTCACTTTAAAATGAGAATGCGATCACTCCATGCGCTGGATTTTCGCCGTATAACGAACCTCTCCGATACGGAAGAGAAAAATTTCATTTAAAAACAAAAAAATTACACAAAAGTCATGTTTTTTTTAAAAAACAAAACAAAACAAAAACACAAAAGTCGCTTTATTTGCCCCTGCTGCCTCTCCGACACGGACCCTCTCCGACACGGACCCTCTCCGACACGGACCCTCTCCGACACGGACGTCCGATCGATACACTCATTAAAAATTGATCGCGTGCGCCGACACAAAGAAAACCGCTCTCCATTAAACAAGCCGAAGGACACAATGACGTGCACACACAATAAGTAAGGAATAAAACCCTCCGTGTTGCGCCGTTACGGTAAAATAATCAGCGACGGATAGATTTACGGAGCTGCTGCCACACTGAAGCTCATAATTTTCCCACAACAGCAGTGTTTTGTTTCTTTTATACCACAGCAGTGTTCCAACGACTACAATTTTTTAAAAAATTTATTAAATGACGACACGTCATACTTTTTTTTTTATCCGTTTCTGGTTACGTTCAATGCTGCGGAAAATCCGTGAAACAAAAATGAAACAGGAATACTAATCACAGCTTGAGGGTGTTCAGTTTCATCCTGGTTCAGTAATTCAGTTTTATCCTGGAATGCTCCTTTTTAATATTAAAAATATATATATATATATATAAATACAATATATACAGTGTATATACAGTACTGTGAAAAAGTTTTAGACACCCTTTTTTTTCAGTGCAAACTTTGTTATAGATTTTTTAAAAAAATTTTATGACGTTTACATGATCGAGTCGGTACAAAAAACATTTTAGATTCCAAAACATTAGTTTTCCGGCACAAAATGAAATGTTACAGAAAAAAAATGTTTGTATGTCATTAAAGAAAGCAGCGTATTACGTAAGAGACACTTTTCAGACAGTAAACACAATGAAGGCTGCTGGGTTTCGCTGCAGAAATAAGAAGCGAGTGCGAAAGTCAAAGTGTCCAGAAGAACTGTGGCTGGTTCTGCAAGATGCTCAATAAAACTTACCAGCTCATTTCCTTATAAAACTGCACACATTGTACCGGAGACTACTATTTTTATTTTTATTTTTTTCTCACACCAAATATTGACTTTGTTTCATTTACTACTGTTTACTGCTCTTTACTGTATTTTTTTAAATGTAGAAACATTTCATTTCATTATTTTGAAGGCGTCTTTGCTCTACAGCATTTCTTTGCATGTGCCTAAGACTTTTACACAGTACTGTTATATATATATATACAATTCAATAAATATATTCTAGAGGAAAAAAAAAAAAATAGAGTCCAAAAACTTTAGTCCAAGAATGAACTTAATGAAGTTAGAATGAATTAATGACCTGGACATGTCAAAGTCTGTAGCTGATGATGAACGGATCATAATGAAGAGATTTAGTGATTATCTGAAAGCGGATAAAACGGAGCAAAGGGGTTTTTTTTTTGTCGTTGTTGCTGTTTGGGGTGTCAGGGGTTTCCTCAGGAAAGTTCACTGTAACGATGACCAAACCCAAAACTCAGAAACGTCCCTAGAGGTTATTTAAGGTCTGAAACTCGAGGTCTTCATGAGCCTGAGCAACAGCAGAAAAGAATAAACGTCTGTTAACGGATTAAAAAAGGGGAGACGTTTAAGGAAGGAGTCTCCAGTGTCAGTGCTTTGTAACAGACAGGACAGAAGAGTTTACGTTTTTCTCGGGAACTTGACGAGCTGTGTTTTTTTTTGTTGTTGTTGTTGTTGTTGTTGTCTTATTAACATCATTTCATTTCATTTCATTTCATTTCATTTCAACAATTCATTTATAAATAAATACCAGTCTGCCAAGAGGCTGTGAGGCACACACTGCAAAAAAATGACATTTTACAAGTGAAAATATCCTGAATATAGTCAGATTTATTTAATATTTATCTATTATAAGATTATAATAAACCAAAATAAAAGCTAAACTTATTTCTATACTTTTTTTTCCTTCTAATTTTAAGCATCTATTTCTAGAAAGAAGCAAAACGATCAGCCAATAAAGTTTCGAGCTTCTTCACACGTAAAAGCGTCTAAAAACAGCCTCATCATCTCACTTTTAATTTATCATAAGAAAAATCAGATAAATTCGCCCGTATTAAAGATATTTTGACTTGTATCTCATTTTTTTTTGCAGTGTAAATAAATACAGAGCTACTAATGTATAATATTTTATATTTTCAGCCCTGTTTCTGTCAATCAGCAAAGCACTGGAAAATATATATATTATAAAAGCTATATTATAAGTATATTATTAGTTTAAAAAGACATATTTTACAAGTGTTTGAAATGATGTCTTTGTGGGAGATCATTTTGCTTCCTGACTCAGTATTTCTGAATAAAAAGAAATGTTTATTTAATAAACAGTATAAGGAACGTATTACACGACTGGCACAAACCAGCCAGTTTATTTTCACCCACAGGATGTTGTGCTAATTGTAATATTTCATTAAAATTCAGGATGTACAGAGTTTTAATATTAAATCGCTTCATTTTCAAATCTGAAAGGTCAAACTGAACTGATATGATTACCGGATTTTTACCATCAGATCTCGCCTACTTCCTTTCTGACAGTTAAACAGCACAGACTTCCTGTCTAAAGCGTCTTCAGTGCTTTCTCTCGGTGATGTGTGTGTGTGTGTGTGTGTGTGTGTGTGTGTGTGTGTGTGTGTGAGAGATAGAGAGAGAACGAGAGAAAGATGTACTCAGTGATGCTGAAATGGAGATGAAGAGCAGACTATATTCTGATAATTTTGATTTGTTTATATATAAAAACAAACAAACAAACAAACAAAAACGACTATATTATATTACACCTGAAGGTTTTGTTTTTTTTTTTTTGTTTGTTTTTTTTTGTTTAGCAGCTCTGCCATCGAACAATGATACTTGAAACCAGACGGCGTTACTGACGTATAATTAGTCAAACTGACGATGCACAATGTGAACAATTTGTACTAAAATAAAAATATAAAAAAATCTCAGTAAACTTGTGTGGGTCTCTCATTTATTTAATAAAATCACAAACATTTCATGTGAATACATGAGTGGAAATAACTGAATCATGTGCAAGAATCACATAGAAATAACTGAATCATTTGCAAGAATCACATAGAAATAACTGAATCATTTGCAAGAATCACATAGAAATAACTGAATCATTTGCAAGAATCACATGTGGAAATAAACAATCATGTGTAAGAATCACGTGTGAAAATGAATCGTGCAAGAATCATGTGACAATGAATCATGTTTAAAAATCACGTGGAAATAACTGAATCATGTGCAAGAATCACGTGAAAATGAATCATGTGTAAGAATCACGTGTTAAAAACTAAATTACGTGAAAGAATCATGTAGAAATAAATGAATCATGTGTAAGAGTCACATGTAGAAATAAATGAATCATGTGTAAGAGTCACATGTGGAAATAAATTAATCCTGTATAAGAATCACATGCAAATAAATTAATCCTGTATAAGAATCACGTGGAAATAAATGAATCATGTGCAAGAATCACATGTAGAAATAAATGAATCATGTGTAAGAGTCACATGTGGAAATAAATGAATCATGTATAAGAATCACATGCAAATAAATTAATCCTGTATAAGAATCACATGCAAATAAACGAATCATGTATAAGAATCACGTGGAAATAAATGAATCATGTGCAAGAATCACATGTGGAAATAAATGAATCATGTATAAGAATCACATGCAAATAAATGAATCATGCATAAGAATCACATGGAAATAACTGAATCATGCATAAGAATCACATGGAAATAACTGAATCATGTGTAAGAATCACATGGAAATAACTGAATCATGTGTAATTCAATTTAAGCTTGTTCAAGAACTTGCGTTATGCGGAATCATGTCACCGTTACACGCTTTATCAGAGTCGACATCGACGGTAAAAGGGACAACAGGAAATAAAAACAGCAGACAGAAATAAAAAAAGCTTAAACAAGCTGATGCATGAGTGGAAAGGAGGAAGTGAAATAAAATGAAAAGGAAGTGAGTACATTTGTGGTTTATTTCGATCACGCAAGTGTAGGGGGTGAAGAACCTTTAAAAAAAAAAAAAGCTGAGAAGGTTTCTCGGATGTACGGCCTCCAAAACGATACAGCAAAAAAAAACAACCTTACTACAGAGAAAACAAAGGCCAAAGAAATCCAGCAGAAGCAGAAGTGCGCGTTTAATTAATCCTTTTTTTTTTTTTTTTTTTTTTTTTACAGCCTGGACACTCTGCTTTTAGAGAATAATTCGTATAAAGTATGTTTGGACAAAAAAAAAAGAAAAAAAAAAGTTAGAAGAAATTACGAGCACAATTTTAGAAGAAATTTTAGATGATTTTAGACAGAAGATTGCGGTATATCGTGGAAATCGTAGTGACCTTTTTGTTGAAAGAAGGGTTTAAAACTAAAAGTTTAAATTCCTAACAAAACCTAACCGATAATTTACGTGACGGAAACAACAACGGCTCCGATCGTCACTCGGCAAACCGCGTTTTAACCGGTTCTGATTTTTCAGATTAAATCCCACGTTCAACCTCCCTCAAAGCCTCTGAAGTGCACTCGACTTGATGCTGAATAAAAAAAACAGAAAAACTCGAATATATTTGACTATATTCATGTGCTACTGTTATTTAAGCTAAAGATAGCCATGACCTCCTCGGATAATCACACATGGCTAGCATTCCCAAGTGCCGAGCTAAATTTACAGAAAGCCATTAATCGCTAGCGCACACCTGTTCCCATCTGTAATGCTTAGCAAACACAACGGATCTCTTACTGCTAATATCGGCACATGCTAATATTACGGTAGGACTTTTTGATCCAGGACATCTATAGCTACAGCCCTAAAAGCCCATACTATTCTAATATATAGCACAGCAACCATGCTAATCATGCTAGTCTACAATGTGCTTAGGTACAGTGATATGTGGTTTGGGACGAAGCCCATGACTGGAGCACTTTGGATTACTTGCCTTCTGAATATTCGACACAACAGGCGTTTATGGAAATATAAAGTAATTTGCTTTTTTTTTTTAGGTCCACTTTCATATGTAAAAAAAAAAGGGGGGGGGGCGGAGACAAAGCTTATAATATAATTAGACTGTAATTAAGTGCAGGTATTTTATAACCAACACTTTTTTTCTTTTTAATTCAGGGCGAAGTACAGAAATAAAAAAGGTCCTAGAACAGAGCCTAGAGGAACACCGACTGCCTTTTCTACACGTTTAATCACCCAAACTGTTTACAGTAGAACCAATTACACTACAGAAGTAAATTCCATTGAACATTAAAATCTAAAGAGGAAATCGAGCTGTTAATAGAAACGGAATGATTCGGTTCGTCTGGACGAGGGTTGCGTTTTTTGTCCTTTACTCTAGCTTTGGAACGAGGTTGCAGGTGGAATGAAAGTCAGTGGGTGGCGTTTTATTTATTTATTTTTCTTGGACTGGTGTAAAAAATAGTCGGCATCCACCAAGATCTTGCTTTAAAGCAAATAATCTGAATTAAATCGAATAATTTTTAAAAATTTTTTTACATGTGGCAAACAAAGGCAAAGTGTAAGTGCAGACAGTGTGTGTACGGTGTACAGAACCCATTTCGGTTGTAAAATTTATCGTGAACATTTGGAGACCTAAAAAGGAGGGTTTTTGTGCGGCGGATAATGTCCGTGTATCAGAAATGCGTGTGCACCACGGTGACCTCATTTCCTCCCCACCCCCACCCCCCCCCCCACACACAAAAGTCTCCGTTTTCCACGGCCTGACCTATTTTGGACTAGTTTATGGTGTGTTTGTGAGGTTGATGTAGTTTGTGGGCTGGACATTTTGCTGAGATCCGATAACCCTTTCTGGAGCCCGCAGAGGGATTTTAAGTAGGTCGCCTTTTCATTTTATCAGCGTTAGCCTCTTTGGCCTGTCGTCGCTCATTTAGCCTTGGCTACATCCCATAATCGATGGTACTTAACACCACGGAGAGGTGAATTTGAGATTAAGGAGTGACGTCAATATGAGGCACCAGATACACTTGGTGTCAGCGTCAATGTAAACTTCAAAACAGGGCTGGGTGATAGGAGGATAATATGGATATCATGATATGTGATGTCACAATATAGCAGCTTCACAGAAATCAGGATATAGATTTTTACTTTTAAATACTTGAGTGTATTGAGTATTTTTTTTTTTAATGCTTAGACTTTATGCCACCTTTGTATTCTCCTGGAAAATGTAGGTGTTTGCTGGACTTTCATACAGAATGTTGTTTTTTTTTTTTAATTTGTATTTTCATGGCCATGGTTGGTGTTTGATGTTGGTTTTAACGGAGAAAGTTGGTCTTAATAAGCATTTTTATAAAGTCTTATTTTTTGGTGATATTTTCATATAGAATGTTGGTGTTTGAAGGTGTTTTAATGAAGAACGTTGGTGTTTGTAGGCCTTTTATAAAGAATGTTGGTTTTTGGTGGCATTTTCATGGGCGTTGTTGGTGTTTCATTGTGCTTTAATGGAGAATGTGGGTGTTTGAAGGTGTCTTAATGAAGAACGTTGGTGTTTGTAGGCCTTTTATAAAGAATGTTGGTTTTTGGTGGCATTTTCATGGGCGTTGTTGTTGTTTCATTGCGCTTTAATGGAGAATGTGGGTGTTTGAAGGTGTTTTAATGAAGAACGTTGGTGTTTGTAGGCCTTTTATAAAGAATGTTGGTTTTTGGTGGCATTTTCATGGGCATTGTTGGTGTTTCATTGTGCTTTAATGGAGAATGTGGGTGTTTGAAGGTGTTTTAATGAAGAACGTTGGTGTTTGTAGGCCTTTTATAAAGAATGTTGGTTTTTGGTGGCATTTTCATGGGCATTGTTGGTGTTTCATTGTGCTTTAATGGAGAATGTGGGTGTTTGAAGGTGTTTTAATGAAGAACGTTGGTGTTTGTAGGCCTTTTATAAAGAATGTTGGTTTTTGGTGGCATTTTCATGGGCATTGTTGGTGTTTCATTGTGCTTTAATGGAGAATGTGGGTGTTTGAAGGTGTTTTAATGAAGAACGTTGGTGTTTGTAGGCCTTTTATAAAGAATGTTGGTTTTTGGTGGCATTTTCATGGGCGTTGTTGGTGTTTCATTGTGCTTTAATGGAGAATGTGGGTGTTTGAAGGTGTCTTAATGAAGAACGTTGGTGTTTGTAGGCCTTTTATAAAGAATGTTGGTTTTTGGTGGCATTTTCATGGGCGTTGTTGTTGTTTCATTGCGCTTTAATGGAGAATGTGGGTGTTTGAAGGTGTTTTAATGAAGAACGTTGGTGTTTGTAGGCCTTTTATAAAGAATGTTGGTTTTTGGTGGCATTTTCATGGGCATTGTTGGTGTTTCATTGTGCTTTAATGGAGAATGTGGGTGTTTGAAGGTGTTTTAATGAAGAACGTTGGTGTTTGTAGGCCTTTTATAAAGAATGTTGGTTTTTGGTGGCATTTTCATGGGCGTTGTTGGTGTTTCATTGTGCTTTAATGGAGAATGTGGGTGTTTGAAGGTGTTTTAATGAAGAAAGCTAATGTTAAGTAGGCCTTTTATGAAGAACGTTGATTATTGGTTGTATTTTCATTGGCATTACTGGTGTATGATTGCCTCAGTGGAAAATGTTGGTGTATGAAGGTGATCTAATGGAGAAGGCCGGTGTTTATTGGAATTTTTAAAGGTAACCCAGATAGCATACATTTCTGGGTCTCATCTGGGCCAACTGTGGTGCATATGGCTCAATTCTGGCAATGGCAAAGGACATATGGGCCATATCTGGCCCTCACACAACAAGCCGGTTTTAGGCTTGTTTTGTCTGGGCCCACATCTGGCCCAGAAGCCAGCCACACTCAGGTCGAGTCATTGCCGTCATTCCATACGGTATGTAAGCCAGATGTCATTTGCTATCTGGGAAATGTTGCTGTTTGACAGTTTTAATGAAGACTGTTGGTGTTTGAAGGTGGTTTGAATGTTTATTGGCATTTGTTGTAAAAGGGCGTTTATTTCTGAAATACAGTTATCGTAATAAACACCATTACCCTAATATACGAAAGGCTGCTGGTGTTTGAGCTGAAAAAAATATCAGCTTCTGAGAGTAATAGGTGGCAGGATGCAGGAGAACAGAATGACTTTGTAATTTGTAGAAAGCTGGCGTGTTTAGTGTGTATTGTTTTCAGGCTGCTGATTTTTACTGCCCTGCAGAGGACAACTTCGAGATAATAATTACCAAATATTGCAGATCGCTCCACAGCTCTGAATATAAGATTCGCCCTTTTTTTTTTTGCCTTTACAACCCATTAACTCCACACTCACACACTAATTAGGAAGCCCTTGCTACCATTTTCACACTCACTAGAATTAAATCAGGATTGAAACATGGCCCTGGTCCTCAAAAATAAATAAGTAAGTAAATAAACAAACTTCTGAAGCATAACAGGGGAGGTATGAAGTGTCTGAGTCACACCATGTGCCCTGAACACTGTGGCTCCTGCTGTAGCTCGTTATTCCTAATAAGAGAAAGATAAGAAGTGAGTGAGAGTGACATGCTCCATTACACACTCTCAACTCTGGCATCCGGATGACAATCACACTCTCCTCAGACTTACACAGCATTACTGTAGGAGCACTGAGTCACTAGCAAGACTAGGGCTGCCAAACACCAATAGAAAAGCGTTCGCCCTACTGTTGGTATCGTTTAGGAGTTCGAATCCCGATGATATGTTCACACATACGGCGACTCGCCGTGACAAACCGACCATTCGTTTTCAACGAGAGCTGGCAAGTTCTGCCGAGATGAGCGACAGCAACAGTTGGCGACTAGACGTGGGCGTGTCCAGAGACGCGACAAAGTTGAGAAGAGTTTAACTTTGGAGCGACTTACCAATGGGAATACCAATGGGAATGAAGACAGTAGAGCGCACGTGATCCGTAGCCTCCCATGCCCATGAATTTTATATACAAAAGCTCTCCCTCCAGAATGTTCAAAAGTGGAATGCTAGTTGCATTTTACTATGGCAACCAGTAGTAGGAACACCTTCTGGCGACTTCATAGCACAGCGACTGGCGACATGCAGCAATAAAAAAGCGATGTACGTGTGAACGTAGCAAAATTTTCCGTGCTCTATGGGTAGAAGTGGAATACTCTCTCTCTCTCTCTGTTGTCAATCACAGCGATACTAGCCAATCATGGCCATCTGTGAGCTCATGTATGCGGAAGAGGGCAGACAGCGCTTTCCTCCCAGTGTGTTACTTTGCCCTGTTTGTACATTTTTATTTAAACACGTTTGTATTACAGAATACATACGAAACGAAAACATTTGTACGATGCAACTCTGACGTTTCATCGATCGAGTCGACACGTTCGCTACTTAATTTACTAGTTTTCTTCATAATTATTAAATAATATATTTGTTTTTCTGTCTGTAGATCATGATATTTTGGTCATTATTCTCAGTTTAAGGCTTTAAAGTGAACAGAAATATGTAGTGGGTTTTTCTTCCCGATAGTATATTATTTATTTACATGCTTTTTGCTACACTACATCGCATCTCATTCAGTAAGCTCTATATTTCAGGAATAGGTTTTACATATTTGAGTTAATATTTGGGCCTTTACAATTTCTTTTTTTAAACAATATAAGACAGAATTTTAATTTACTCGGAGGTGTTAAATGTCCATAAAAGGCTGTTCAATGTTAGTTAGTGACATAAAATAAGCAGGAAAGTCTATTAAACCGTTACCCGCAATCATTTACATAACAACTAAGTCAGTTAAGATTTCATAATTGTGATAGAATGACTTCTCCTTGTCTGAACTTTGCCTAAATTCACTGCTAAATACTATTCGGTTATTTAAATATTTCCCTAAAAAAAAAAAAAAAAAAAAAAAAAAAAGAGAAAAAAGAAAAGATGACTACGGATGGATAATGAGATTTATTAGCCTTTCAAAATTTTTTAAAAATTATTTATATTTATTTATTTATTTTTACCCATGTACATCCACCCCCCCCCACCCCCCCAAAAAAAGAAACATAAGAAACAGCACATCTCTTTCATTATATTTTATTTGAAGCTGGTCTCATCAACGTGTTGCAGGATGGACGTTCCCCTTTAAATTAAATTCATCATTTATTCAGAACTCATGCGGTGTGTAAAATAATATCCTACTCATTTCACAAGGCTCACATAATCTTCATGGAAAAAAACATCATGTTTTAGTCTGGGTGAGGAAGCGAGAAACGTCTGACGCCTCAGTCAGAATCAGTGCATTTACCCTTTAAGCCTAATTCTCTGGAAACCCTGTATAATTAACACACTGACTAACAGCAAAGTAAGTGCAGAAGTGAACATCGGACCATGAAGCACTGGCATGTGAATGATGGTGTTCTGTTAGACAGTGTTGGTGTTTGAAGAAAAAACGTTGGTGTTAATTGGCCGTTTATAAAGAAGGGTTTTTTTTTTTTTTTGGTGGCATTTTCATAGAAAATGTAGAAGGTATATAACACATAGAAGGTGTCTTAATAGACAATGGTTGCTGTATGATGGCCTTTAATGGTAAATGTTGGTGTATTATAGCGTTTTAAAGAAGAACGTTGGTTTTTGGTGGTGTTTTCATGGTCGTTTTTGGTGAGTGAAGGTGTTTTAATGGAAAATGTCGGTGTTAGTTGGCCAATTATAAAGAATGTTCGTTTTCTTGTGGCATTTTCATGGAGAATGTTGGTGTTTCCTGAACCTTCGTACAGAATGTTGTTTTTTTTAGTAGTATTTTCATGGCCATTGTTGGTGTTTGATGTTGGTTTAATGGAGAAAATTGTTGTGCCAGATGCCTTTTATAAGAATGTTGGTTTTTGATGGTATTTTCATGGTGACGGTTGGTGTTTAAAGGTGTTTTAATGAAAATGTTGGTGTTACTAAGTCTTTTTTATAAAGAACATTGATTTTCGGTGACATTTTCATGGAGAATGTCGGTGTTTCAGTATGTCTTAATGGAGAATGTTGGAATTTGAATGCGTTTTGAAAAACATAGGTCTTTTTAAAAATTTTTTGGTTGTATTTTCATTGGCGTTATCGGTGTACTGATGGCCTTCAATGAAGAATGTTGGTGCTTTCATAAAGAATTATTGTTTGTGGTGGTGTTTTCAAGGAGAATGCTGGTGTTTGTTGGCCATTTTAACCGTAAATGTTGCCGTTTGATATAGTTTTAATGGAGACTTGGTGTTTGATGATGAAAAACACAGCTGTTACTTAAAGTCAGTGTTGTTAAAGGATTTGTGAACACTGGGTTTTAATGCGATTGAGATTTCAGACTGCGAAACTACAGAAGTCAGTTTGACTTTAAAGTTGTTGTTTTTTTGTTTTTTTTTAAGCTTTAACATGCGCAGAGATCCCAGTTTCCAAAAACGCTAATCTGATTGGAGAGTGTGAGAACAGCAGAGTTTCCAGCAACTAGCTTCTCCAACCAGCAAACGTCTGAGAAGACGACCTAGAACAAAATAAAATTAAACAAAACAAAAAAGTAATATAAATTTTCGCTTCTCCACGCATGCATTACTCTATGACTCTTGCTGCCAAAGAAGTCAACACGTAAGAATCCCTGAAGAATCTGGCCACAAATAAATACTAAAAATTAGTGAAAAGCCCCAAAATGGCTGAAAAGGACAGAGGGAGGGGAAAAAAAAACAATATTGCATTCTTTTGGTATATTTCTTTTTTTTTTTTTATTTTCTCTTTGCATTTAAAGTAGTTTTCATCGATCTGAGCAAAACTGCGTTTCCGTTATGAACATATCATCAATGTTAACTGGAATGCTGACTTACTGATTGGTATTCGTATTCCCAAAGCCCCCGAAACCTAAGAAGGAAACAAACAACAACAAATAAGCAACAAATTTTAACTTGACATCACGTCTGCAAGTGAGTAAGCGCACACACACACACACACACACACACACTTGTGTATTCAACAGAACAAAAACCTTGTCCCACCAGTGAGCGGTGGCACGGTAATTAATTACAGTGCACGCAGTTAAATTACCAACGTGTCCCACATTCACTCCGACTCAACATCAGCTTCTGCCTCGGCAACACGCGGTAAAGCTGGAGAAAGCGGCGGTGTTCGTTGGAAAAGGTCGGGCGGTGGCAGCGTGTAATTACTGTAAAGTTTCTACGATGCTCTCCCTGTCTCATCTGCCACGTCTGTTCTTTTACAGAAGCCACGTAAACATTAGATTTGGTGTTTCTTTAAAAGTGTTGTGTGGATTGGAGAAGGTTTGCGTTTTTGATGATGTTTTGATAAAGAATTCTGGTGTTTGTTGGACTTCCAACAGCGAACACTCGACTTGTTGGTGTCACATGGCGTTATTATGACAAATTATTTGATGGTCTTTTTATTATTTGATAGACTTTTAATGAAAACCGCTGGTGTTTGTTGGAGTTTTGATAGAGAACGTCTGCGTTTCGATGGAGAACACTGATTTTTGTTGGCCTTCAATAGTGGATATTGCTGTCTGATGGTGTTTTCATGGATAATGTTGGCGTTTCATGGTGTTTTACGGTAAATCATAGTGTTCAATGGAGTATTAATGGAAAAAAAAGGTGCTCTGTGGTGGTTGTTGGTGTTTAATGGAAAATGTGCCATTTGTTAGCCTTCAATAGAGAATACTGGAGTCTGACGGTGTTACTGTAGATAATGTTCACGTTTCATGGTGTTTTATGGTAAATCATAGTGTTTGTTACTGCTTTAATTGGGCGGGGGGGGGGATCTTTGGTCATTTATGGTCAATGGTGCAGTTTGATGGTGATGTTATGGAGAATACCACCCGTTGATGGTTTTCGTGATAGAGAATGCTGATGTCTGATAGTGTTTTGATGGATAATGATGGTGTTTCATGATAAATTCTGGTGTTTGATGGATGAATTTTTAAAAAAAAATCTTTATTTTAAAATGCTGGTGTTTTCAGGAGGTCAATAGTGAATACTGGTGTCTAATGTTCTTTATGTCTAAAATGACATAAAATGATAATTTTTCACTAAACTTTTAAAAAATTATGTTTTTTGTTGGTTGTTGATGGTCAATGTTGGTGTTTGACAGTGCTTCAATGGTCAACACTGGGATTTTGTGGTGTTTTGCTGATAAATGTTGGTTTAAAGTTGTTTTGGCAGTGAAAACTAGTCGCTGATGGTTTTTTGGATGGAAAATGTTGGATAGGGTTCTGAAGGTTAGTGTTGTGTTTGTTGGCCTTGAATGGTGAATGTTGGTGTTTTGTTGATGTTTGATGATGAATGTTACTGTTGGATGGTGTTTTGTCGCTCTTAATGATGGTATCCTAGTGTTTTGACGGAGAATGTTGGTGTTCGATGGTGTTTTAAATGAAAAGAATGTTTTTTTTTGGTGGTTGTTGATGGTCAGTGTTAAGAGTTTGATGACGTCTTGATGGAAAACACTGGACGTTGATTGTTTACTTGATGGAAAATGTTGGTGTTTGTTGGTCTTTGGTGGTGAATGTTGGATTGATGTGCACTGAGCTTAATGGAACACTGAGCGATAGGCAACCCTGTGCACTAATAAGCAAACTGCTGTCTAGAACACTAATGCGAGGGTCAGAGATTTGGATATACGGCTTTCATTCTTCATACTTTATTTATCAATGAGCCACTTTATCCTGGCGATTTAGTCTGGAAGATTTACAGCTTGGTGGAATGTGGGTTAATAAGGAAGCTTACAACTTTCTCATAGCTGAACAACAAAACACAGAGGCATGCGAGACAGAGAGCTTCCTCTGGTGATATTTATTTCAAACTCATGGAGAAAAACACTGAGGGCTGATGAGCTTTTATTTGAGTGATCGGGTCTTTCCTCTGGAACGGCTTTCCGATTCATTCCCTTCATTATAATAATGAACAACAGGGGGGCGTAAATGTTGAGTCTCAGACAAATGAATCTATAAAATCGCTCGCATTAGCACTAATGTCTGTAGCGCTGCTTGAAAGGGAGCGCATACTCTGTAAATTTGCACAGATCACGAGTACAAAGTGAGAGAATGAAGAAAGATAACGGCGGCTGGGAAAGAGACGTTTAACAGAGACAGAGAGAACGTCTCTCAGACTCCTGCTACGTGCTAAATTTATAAATGTTTGTCCGTCACGTCAGGGTTAAATCTATAAACTTTAGAATGACCGCTGGGTGTGAAATAGGTGGCGTGTCGGTGTGAACTCACCTCCGGAAGAACCGAAGCCTGAGAAACCGCCGGTCTGACCTCCGAATCCCGGGCCCTGCTGAGCCAGATTACCGAAAGTCGGCGTGCTGTTCTGAGTAGCCAGACTGCCGAAGGTGGGGCCGCTGGGGGGAGACGCAAAGCTGTAAATGTGGAGAAAAAAAAATTAAAAAGAGAAAAAAAAAAGTTAATATGTACTACAAAAGTTTTACATTTTCTCCCCCATCCCCCCATCACTGAAACTAGCAGACAACATTTTACCGTTACGACAAGAGCAATTTCTAAATAGTGTATTTATTTTATTTAACAGAAAAACAATTTTTTTTATAAAGGCCAAAAAAAAAAAAAAAAAAAAAAAAAACCCCGAACAAAGGGAAACAGACTTTAAAATAAATAAATAAATAAAAATAAATAAAATAGACTAATTATTTAAATTATTAATTAGTTAATTATTTACATTATTAAAATATTGTGCCTTTAATCTTCATTGTTATTAGAACTGCATGAACAAAATCAAAATTTCGACATATTTCTGTAACAGTCTCTACTTTCAGTAGTGTTATTTAGCGTTAATTTGGCATTTTATTCGAGTTATAAAGAGCTTTGAAATTTTGAGTGACTTTTATTTATTTATTATTTTAGGCCAAAGTATCATTTTGATCAAAGTTTTTATTATTAAATCTAAATCTACTCTTATTTCTAAAGCATACTAAAGCTTCCTAATGTTATATCTATACCATGCAGCTGACGTGCGTTGAACTTAGACAGAAATACCCATGACCTCTGACCCCGATATGAGAGGTATATATATATATATATTTGGCAGCTGAGCTTGAAAGTGGAGGCATGAAAGTGTTCGGTATAAACATGAACAGCTTTAACAATCGGAAATATCTGATTAGCTAACGCAGTCACTTTATTTGTTAGAAGCCAGTCCAGCAAAAAAAGAAAAAAGAAAGAAAGTACACTGGAAACAATATATAATATTGGACGAATAACGCATAAATATACTGAAATGCGCAGTTGAAAAAACAACAACAAAAAAAAAAAACCAGCGTGTAAGAAAAAAACCCCAAACGAATGCTTTCAAGTGACCAAATGTCTGAAAATATATTGATGAATATATTTATGCATAGAGAAATAAAGCTGTTCATCTTGATTCCTGTTTCACAAATGCGACATTTTGTACACTTTCTCATCAGGAAATAAATTCCCCAAACACTTACGAGTCTCTCACACACACACACACACACACACACACACACACACACACACACACACACACACACACACACACACACACACACAGGAACGAAGAAATCGGCTGGTTTTTTTGTAGAATAAAACTCAGGGCCACATAGTCAGAAAAATGCTGAGGGGTGTGTGTGTGTGTGTGTGTGTGTGTGTGATCTAAAACAGGTGCATGAGCTTGGGATTATCTTTCCATAATCTAACCCCTGCACCGGTTCACCGCTCCGAGTTAAACGCCTTCACGTGGAGCACCAGAATGCGAGGAAGCAGATGAGAGCCGGAATACACGAGAATAATCCCTTATTATAATCCATTATTATTATTCCAAGATAATCTCACGGCATGAGAGTTTCCCATGAACAACTATAAAATGCTTTTTTTTTTTTTTTTTTTACCGCAATCTACTCAGATGAGATTTTGGGTGACGTAATAAATTAAAGAAATAAATGTTGAATCGGCGAACGTGAATCACATGGATCGTGTTTTCCCGTCATGAGAGGATAAACGCCCTTCTTAATACAGTACATTTGATTTACCTCGCCATTTGGCGCGGCCTAAAAACAATTAATACGCTTAAAGTCTGATATTACACAATAAATAAATAAATAAATTAAAAATAAAACGGGCAAATATAAAAGCTTAAAAGCTTAGCAGCTCTGAAAACGCCTAAAAATCTTACACATTATAAAGTCGAAATCTCCTCTGTATTTTCACTAAAGAGTAAAGTATTGGCACCCTCAGCTGTGTTTGGGTGCACAGGCATTAGGTAAACGTTTGCGCCTCCCTCTTTAATTCCACTAAAGTGTAAAGTATTGCGTTTGAGTGTGTGCTGCCTTTACCTTGTGATTAACAGTTCAAGGCTGATTTATACTTGCTGTTAACTATGCGTACGCAAGATGGCCGCCACGTGTATCCTGCAGTCATTTGGCGTGTCGCTTGTGCACGTCCTCAGAAAATTACCGTGACGGGTCTGTGTGTCGCCATACCAACGTACATAGTGGATGCAGTATAGCACCATGTGACACCGTGTCCACAACTGACTAAACATAGTAACGTCGTGTCTCAAATCGCTTCCTTATGTATTATTCTAGACCATTATTGAGTACCAACACTAAACCAACGGTTTTCCTGTAAGTGTTTGAATCTCAAAAACCTCAAACCTACCGAAAGCTCCGTTTTGAGTACCACTCTTCGGACGTGTGGTGAAAGCGAAATGTATTTGCGCCTTAAGAGAGAGAAAGGTGGCAGTGTATCAAATGAGAGATGCCTGTTTTCCTTTAAATGCATGTAAGGCTCTACCTAATAACCTCCAAAGTAACTCCTCCTACTTTTGGTGTTTGGTGGAGAAGCGCGATATGACACTAGAATGTCAGTATTACTGCCGTGCTGAAGTGGTGCTCCTGTGGTGTTCATTTTCCATTAATGGTTGGGGGGCAAATACATTATGCAGAGCAACAGATGGGCTCCAGTCAGTAACAGTACACTTACAGAGTGACCTGCAGGGTGAATCTACAGGATAGGGAGGATGGGTGGATGGACTGGAATGAAAAGATGGATGGGAGTAAAGGAAGGTTGGAATGGATGGAAGGAACAGATGGGTGGTTGGATGGATGGAAGAACTGAAAGAAAAATGGATGATGTAAGGAAAGATTGGGGGAATGGATTGAAATATTGGATGGGAGGGATAGAAGGAAGTGATGGATGGATAGAAAAAATGGATGGATGGATGGATGGATGAACTGAAAGAAAAACGGATGGTGTATGGAAAGAATGGAAAAATGGATGGATGGGTTGAAGGAAAGAAAGAAGCAAAGGATGAATGTATTGATTAGAACGAAATAATGGACGGGATAGAAGGAAGCAATAGCTGGATGGATGGAATGAAAGAAAGATTGGATGGAAAAAATGGCTGAATGGATGGATGGATTGGGGACAAAACGGATGGATGGGTTGTGAACGAACTGAAAGAATGGAAGAATAAATGGATGGATAGACTGAAAGAAAGAAAGAAGCAAAGGATGGATGTATTGATTAGAACGAAATAATGGACGGGATAGAAGGAAGCAATAGCTGGATGGATGGAATGAAAGAAAGATTGGATGGATGAATGGATGGAAAAAAATGGCGGAATGGATGGATGGATTGGGGACAAAATGGATGGATGGGTTGTGAACGAATTGAAAGAATGGAAGAATAAATGGACGGATGGACGGAAAGAACAGATAGGTGGAAAGACTGAAAGAAAGAATGGATGATGTATGGTAAGAAATGGAATAATGGATGGATGGATAGATGGACAATGTTTGGATTGAATGAATGAAACAATGGATAGGATGAAAAGAAGGGATGGAAGAAAGAGATGGATGGATGGAAGGGATGGTAGGAAGAGATGGAGAGAAGGAAGGAAGAGATGGATGGATGGTAAGGCTTGTCATGCAGATCGATCGATAGATTTAAGTATAAAGACCGAACGAAGAAAGAAATATAAATAGGAAAGAAGGAAAATAAAGAAGGTCAGAAACATTACTGCACTGTGACGGCCTTCACCCACCTCTAACCTCAACCTCATCTGGATTCAACACACAATTTTTTATTTTTCAATTTGTTTTCCGTACCCGAATCCCCCGACGCTGGCCGCTGACGTTCCCTCTCCGAACACTTTCCCCGTGCTGGAGCCCAGAGGACTGGTGAAGGCCGGAGCCGAGCCGAACGTCGCCTGACCTCCGAACGCTGGAGATCCTCCAAACGCGGGAGGGCTTCCGAACGCCGGAGCGCTTCCAAACCCACCTACAGGAAATGAAATAAAAACCACCATAAAGAACGATTTTCACTCTTTAAGCATAAAGACATCATAAATATAACTGTTTACTTCTTACATTATCAATTTATTTAAATTATTGATCAAAAAGCCAATGCAGATCAATTATTTACACAATCGATTCTTATTACTGAAGAAAAAAAAAAACAAATCAAGAAATGTATTTATTATTAAAACTCATAACTGGTTATTAATAATTATTATTAATGCATGAAAAAACTTTAAGGCCTTTTCAGAATATGGAAGACAGACAAAGTAAACAAGCTTCAAGCTTTTTTTTATATTAAAAGAAAAAGTAAAAGCAAAAGCTTGAAGCTTTGGGGATGATAGATGTAAGCGCCATTATCAGAAATGTATATTAAAAATATTAAATATTACCTTATTATAAATAATTTTCGATATCGTCATAATCAACAATTTATTTTCAAATAAAAAACAAAACAAAACAGTGTTTATGCATTTGAATCTTATAACCAAAAAAAACAAAAAAAAAACAAAAAAAACCCCTGAGGGATCAAATTTTATTTTTAACAAACTGAATATTCATTTTATTTTATAAAATGGCCACGACACCACTCTTCATTCGATCTGCGATCTCCACTGCATTCAATCATTTGGGACAAAATGTTTTTATTTTTATGATATTCTTTTTGTGGATTTATAATCTTTCAGCACTGTATTAGCTCGATATTCGGAGATTCAGACACTCTGGTGTCCTGTTCCACACTGAGTGACTCATGGCCATTAAATAAGCGTCCGTGTGCACTTTAACCTCGGATAACACTCTAATCTCAGAGAGAGAGAGAGAGAGAGAGAGAGAGAGAGAGGCACAGAGGCGAGCGCTCGAGGCGGTGTTGTACAGAAGGCGTTCCCCGTCGCTGTGTATTGATCTGTGACTCCATTCGTTGTGGACAGAAAGCCGGGCTGCGCTCTGAAATTACAGCCAGCCTCCGCTCACACCCCGCTGAATAATTGATCGAGCTTGTGGAATCGAATTATGCTCTCTCTGGATCAGCGCCATTAACGGTTAAAAGAATGAGACTCTCCCAGAATTATGTGCGACGAACAACATGCATTTATAATACGCAGCAACACAGGATGGAACTCGCTCCCAGTTTTCCTAAATAAATCATTATAAGTTGAATACACACACACACACACACACACACACACACACACACACACACACACACACACACACACACAGTACTGTGCAAAAGTTTTAGGCGCCCTATTTTTTTATTTTTAGTACAAACTTTGTTATAGATTTTTATTTTATTTTATTTTATGACATTATCAAATCAGTACAAAAAAAACATTTTAGATTCCCAAACATTAATGTAAGAGACATTTTTCAAACAAAAAAAACAAAAAAAAACAAAACAATGAAGGCTGCTGGGTTTCGCTGCAAAAATCAGAAGCGAGTGCGAAAGTCAAAGTCTCCAGAAGAACTGTGTCTGGTTCTGCAAGATGCTCAATAAAACTTACCAGCTCATTTCCTTATAAAACTGCACACATTGTACCGGAGATAATTATTTAAATTTTTTTGTCACACCAAATTTTGACTTTGTTTCATTAAAAAATGTAGAAACATTTAATTTCATTATTTTGAAGGCATCTTTGCTCTACAGCATTTCTTTGCATGTGCCTAAAACTTTTGCACAGTACTGTGTACATATATATATATATATATATATATATATATATATATATATATATATTTGTACTGGACATGTGGACGAAAACAACACACTGCACTCCAGCTTTGACCCACTGAGCTGTACCTGTTTTAGCGGGAGTGGAGAACGATCCGAACCCCTGAGCAGCTACAGAACCTCCTCCAGCGCTGAACGTCCCGCTGGGCTTCTGCTCTCCGAACGCCGAACCTCCAAACCCGAACGTCTTCGCTCCGGTGTTCCCAAACAGGTTACCACCTGTAAAATAAACAAACAAACAAAAACAAACAAACAAAAAAAATGTGATCAACCATCACATCACAGCACACTTTCAGCTTAATAAGGCTGTAAGTCACACAGGTTATTACGCCTCAGCACACACAACTGCTCCCATGTATAAGGAATGTCTTTCTTTAATTGTAATTACACTTGTAAAAACACTTTGAGGTCCTGCTGTTATAGGAAAATAATCAACAACAGGGTGGTGTGATGAAGCAGAGTCACTGTTACCTCCTCAGAGTTGATTAGTTTCCTATAACAGCACGTCCTGAAGTGTTTTATTCCTCTTACACCACGGCATTTTGCCGATCAGTACAATTTTTCATTTGTTGTTGAAAGAAATATACTTTTTATCCGTTTATAGCTACATTCAACGTTTGTAGAACGACCTATTCTCACTCACTCACGTTATAGCAGCTAGAAACCGCCGCTTTCTCTTCCTTGACTTTAAAAAGAAGAAAAAGACAAAGAAACGCCGCTAGTCGTGTTACCGAGACGCCGTGAAGCGTCGTGAGGACGTCAGAAACTGACCGCTACAAAGCACTGACGCTGGAGACTCCTTCTGTAAACGATAAAATAATTTAAACATCCCTGTGAATGAGCGGTTACTATAGAAACGATAACGCACAAGAACACGCGCATCAATATAGAGCTTCGGCAGCGCTGTGGTATAAAAAAAAAAAAATCAGGCTGAAATGTGAACTTGGCCTGACAGATTACAAACGGTTATAAACAACAGCGTGCTGAAGAGCACAACCGCGACAGAGTGAACGCTATTCTGAGTAACGGTGCCTCCCCTCGTGTCAGCGCCCGTCTAACCTTCTGCAGCTGAGCTAGGAAAACATCCACACTTTATCCACCGCATACCAACGCAGCTATTTATTCCTCCAGTCATTAACTGTGTGTGTGAACAGCAGCGATTCCATCCTGTCTGTCCGTCTATACGCCAGGAAAGGTGTCAGAGTTGGCATACGGATCAAAAATAAAAATTCATATCACGATACACGATATATAGCTTTGGTGCAAACCGTCAGCAAGAGAGTAAGTAGTGCTGAATTAAAGCAAAACACTCATGGATAATTTTACACTACGCATGAGTGGATAATGCAACGCATTGTGCCGCATAACCCGCAGAAAACTACCAATTCAACAATGTATTTTTAAAAAAATAATCTTTTTATTTCTTTTAAATACACTTATTATTAGTCTTAGATTATGCGGCGTGTCTGCCGTACACGTCCCTGTGAATGAGCTGTTACTATAGAAACGATGACGTATTAGAACGAGCGCATTAATATAAACCTGGCGTTTATGGTACGGCCGAAACTCCTGTCCGAGCCGCGCGGTTATACAGGAATAAAGTTTTCAATTAAATCTTACAATTAAGTATGTTTTAACATCAAATCATCTTATTTTGTAATTTAAAACAATAATTATAATTAAAAAAAAAAAAAAAATTAATGTAATGAGGTCACAATATCTCCTAAAATCGTATCATGACACACAGATTTATCACCGTATCGATATTATGTTGTCGTATCGTCCGGCCCTACTTTCTAATCTCTTGATCAAAATAAGATTTCTGGCTCTAGAACCCTCACAGAACCCTGACCTGTTTGATTGGTTTGCCCGAAAGCGCCGGTGTTGGCGAACGGGTTTTTGTTGGCAGCGTCTTCGCTCGGCTTGCCTCCCAGACCGCTGAAAAATCCTCCGCCCGAGGAGCTGGAGGAGTTGGAGGCCCCGGAGCCGAACAAACCTCCGCTGGACGCTGGCTGTCGGGGGAGAAAAAGACGGACAGTTAGAGGAGAAAATCTATTCTACGCCATTTTAAACCATGAGCACAAACTCTCCCGGATAAACGCTGTGAAATAATGATTAATAAAATTTGATCTGATGGAAATAATAATAACGACGATATTTAACACTTTACCTGGCCGAAGACGCTGTTGGTGCTCGGCTGCTGACCAAACACAGACGAAGACGAAGTGCTGCCAAACGCCGCTAGAATGGGAGAAGGGGGGGGGGATGAGTGTGATGAAAACTTTTTCAGTCTCAATTTAAAATGCTGTTAAATGTATTTTTAAAATTTTTTAAAATTTGCGATACTAAGCCGTAATCAACAGGGTAATTTCGTCTTCATCAAATTTAATACATGCCCTTCGGACGTCTTCATTTGCACACGCGACCCCTGTTCCTGAAGGGACTTCCAGGTTTTAGTC
The DNA here is from genome assembly GCA_023630585.1 of Cranoglanis bouderius. Taxonomy (NCBI): domain Eukaryota; kingdom Metazoa; phylum Chordata; class Actinopteri; order Siluriformes; family Cranoglanididae; genus Cranoglanis; species Cranoglanis bouderius. Next base: position 16,453,674 of record CM042565.1, on the reverse strand, counting down.
AACGATAATAATAATTGTACTTAAATAACTCTATGTGCATTGACTCCGCCCTAATTTGCATATTCATTAAAACAAACATGCAAAACTGGAAGTGTCGTTTCGTCCATTTAAATGACACATTTTCCGCCAAGTAATAACTGTTTTCTAAGAGTTATTAAAGTTTGAACGTTTTTTTTTTACATGAGCACAAACTTTTAGCACGTCAGAGCCTAAATATTAAAAGTGATTTTAAGTGTTTTAAGGCTTTTAATGACAAACAAGATCAGAAATTATAATGTTGTAAGCGGTGAGTGGAACATATATACTTTTTTTTTAGCAAACTTCGTATAAAAACGACGGGTTCGATGATATTTAAGGTGTAAATATTGTAAATTATTCTATTATTTCATGAGGAAAAATAACACAACAGATACAAAAATTGTGTCTTCAATGTCACAAGAGAGAGAAAACAGACAGCTGCTATAACCTGGGGGAGAACAGGAGCTAACTTGTTTTGTAGATTTAATTATAAACGTATAAAAGGTAAATGAATAAAACAGTGCGGTCGTTGGTAAACTGTTGTTGTATAAGAGGAATAAAACACTACGAAGCTCATTACGAAGCTCTTACCGCTAGGCTGTCCGAAGCTAAACCCAGAAGATGTCGTCGTCGTGGCCGTGTTGGTTCCGAATAACGATCCCTGTCCGAACCCCGAGGTGCTGCCGCTCTGCCCGAAAGCAGGAGCGCTGCTCTGCCCGAAGATGCTCGTCCCGGTGTTCGCTCCGGAGCTGGTACTGCTCGACCCGAACGAGAAGGAGCTGGCGCTGGTGGAGCTAACCGAACCAAACAGCCCTCCTCCTCCTCCACTTCCTCCTCCACTGCTGGACACAGGAGCAGGAGCCGAGCTCGCCGCAGGCGTCTGTCCGAACCCGGAGCTGCCCCCAAATGCCGACTGGCCAAAAGTGAAGCCGGCGGCCGAGCCGAACCCGACAGACGCCGGCTGTCCGAAAACCGGTTTTCCAAAACTGGAAGTGGTGGAAGGAGCGCCAAATCCTGAAGATCCGAACGCAGGGGTGGAGGAGGTACTGACCGGCTGAGTGAACACTGGAGGCGGAGCTGGAGCGGACGTGCTGGCTGCTACATAATAATCGAAGAAAATGCATAATGTGTAATAAATATATATTAATTATATATAAACGTATATACATATATACACACATTCATATACACACACACACACACACACACACATATACATATATATATATATATATACATATACATATATATATATATATATATATATATATATATATATATATATATATATATATATACATATACACATATACATACACACACATACACACACACAACTTAATTTTTGGGCTTTTAAAGCCGCTCCTAAAACAGGGGAAAAAAAAAAAAACGGAAACGATTTTTTAAAAATGAAAATTAAATAAATAATAATAAATTCAAACATTCATTATATTTATGTGATCTTTCCCCCCCTTTTTCTTATTTTATAATAATAAAGAATTATATAATAAAGTTTATATATGTAGTTTCATTTTTTCGACTATTAAAGCCACTCGTAGGAGTTTGAGAGAGAGAGAGAGAGACAGAGAGAGAGAGAGAGAAGAAATTATTAGAGAAAAAAAGAGAAAAGGTTAAGAATTTTTAAAATGAAAATTTTTTAAAAAATTTAAAAAAAAAATATTCACAGAATTTCAAGTTTGAACGAATTAAAACTACATTTTTTGATATGTGACTTAGAAAAAAAAGGGATCTAAATAAATCTATGCCAATCATGGAATTTTTCATATTATTATTATTATTATTATTATTATTATAAATTTTTTAAACAAAAAAAAACCAGACAAAGTGGTTTCTGAATCTCAATTTGCGCTCTGTAGTGAGAATAATATGCTAAATATGTGGTTTAACAATATAGGCTCATTAAAATTCAAATGTATTTGCATGCTCATTAAAATTCAAGCGCAATCTTGGTGAAATGGGTGTAAGTGAGATGGGCGGAGCTGCTCTACCTGCTGTACTGATGACCGCGGTGAAGCTGGTGACGGATAACGTTGTACTGTTGGAGCTCACAGCTGGCTGGGTGAAGATGGAGCCCGGAGCGGTGGAGGCTGGAGCTGCTGGATCTGCTGCTGGTGCTGGTTGTTGTTGTTGTTGTTGTTGTTCTACAGGAGAGCTTGAGCTTGCTGTAGAAGCAGGCGTCGTTTCCTGGACGGGTTTCGACGCCGTTACAGGTACCGTCCCAGCAGGAGGCGGCATAGATGTGGCCGTAGATGCGGGCGTGGCCTCGGGAACAGACGCGGTTTGGGTCGACGCATTTTCTGCCTCTTCCTGCTTGGGTTGGGAAGGCGGAGGTTCTTCTGTGACGGACGCTGGAGACAGATTGGACGTAGAGACAGCGGAAGGTTCAGGACTCGGTTCTGAAGGAGGTTCTTCGGGCGTCGTGGCAGAAATCAACTCGGGTGGAGGAGAAGGTTCGGGTTCGGGAGGTTTCTCGGATGCAGAGGACGTTTCTTGAGGAAGAGGAGCCGCGAGCAGGGAGCTGAAGGAGGGCACGGGTGCCGAAGACGCAGACGTAAAGGAGAACGTTTTGCTGGTCAGCGATGACGCTGTACACTCAGGAGGCTTAAAAATCCCTGGGTTTTTAGACGCATCCGCTGCAGCGCTGCCGGAATCCGAGTCGCTTCCAGTGGTGACGGGTTTCGTGGAGTTTCTGAACGTGAACGGCATGCCAGGACCTGTGCTTCCAGGCGGCTTGAAGGTGAAGTTCGTATTGGGCTCGTCTCCTGGGCCAACTCTGAGACCTAAGAAGGAGCCGAGAGTGTCTTCTTGAGCTTTGGGAACCTGGATGGAGCTTCTGCCCGGTTCACCCATCGAGCTCGGTGGAGAGGTGGCAGGATTCTGGGCGATTTTACCCACCTGGGTTACACCTTTGTCAAAATGGAGGGTGGGGAAGAAGAAGAAGAAGAAAAAAAAAAAAGAAACAGATGTAAGAGCTGGATGTTTACGTAATGTAAGAAAAAAAAAAAAAAACTGTTTTGCCAACAATTCCAGCTTCTTTCAGATGATAAACGGTGATATATTTACTTTGAGAAGTGCTCGCTCCTGGAAATTGAGATGACGTGGTGCTCAGGTTGAAGGGGAATCCTGCAGGTGATCTGTAATTAACTTATGGATGTTAATCATAAGGTAAAAATGGACTTTAAGACTTTAGTTATTAATCGATAAACACACACTCACACTGCTTTGCTGCTCTGCTGTTCCAGAGACAAAGTCAAGCCGAACGGAGCAGCAGGGTCAGGTTTGGTTAGCTGACCTAAACACACACACACACACATGTATAAAACACTACTACTAAAAATAATAATAACACTACTAATAAAAGAACTAAACGTGATAAAATATTTATATAATAATTATGTAATTACTAATTAATCTCAATCAGGATGAAAACTCTTACCGAACACAAAGCCGGGTTGGGCCAGAGCGCTCTCTGTGGCCGAGGGATGAACCTTCACTGCACTCTGGGTGGAATTCTGAAGAGGATGGGGTTAAAACGAAGAAGAAGAAAAAAACCCCCACATCAATACGACATCACGAACTGAACGATTAAACCGAGAACTAACACAATGTATATTTTCAATAAAGAAGATCAAAAGAGTGCTCCTATTGACTGAATGCAACACAGACGACAGAGTACAACTCATAAATCGCTCAGGAGCGTAAGTACTGTGGTGTCAGAGACATTTAGGATATAATTTTAAGGAAATTGTATACAATGAGGGGAAATAAGTACTCGGACACTTCTGCACTATACTGCACTTCAAATTTACACACAAAACCTCTTTTAAATCTGTACTTTTTATAATTCTAAATTCTATTAAAAATAAATCAAGTTCTAGATATGAATGCTCTCATGGAAAGTGCGCCTGGCGTCATTATTGTAAATGATGTTTCCTTAGATTAGGAGGATTTCAAGCAACAAGTAGCTTCCTAAAGTTCTAAATAAACAACACTCGGTCGGAAAAGAGCCGTAGCAGGTTCGATACTATGCAGGTGGGAAGTTCATGAAGCAACAACTCATCACCCGCACAAGATTTTCGCAGATTAATGATAAGGAAGCTGAGAGAGAAGCCACTCAAAAGACGAAAAAAAAAAAAAGAGTTGCAGGAGAACCTGAAAGCAGCAGGAACAACGAATGCACAGAGAACAAGACACCTCATGCTACACTCCACCGCTAAAGTAGTTAGAAGCACAGGGATGTGCGTCTAAAAGAGTTTAGACAGATCAGATCACTTTTGGAACAATATACAGCATACCACACAGTGAAGCATGGTGGCGGTGGCGTCATGATATGCGGCTGCTTGTCTGAAAACGGAACTGAGGCATTACAAGTCATAAAAAACGTTAATGGAGAGACGTACTGGTGCAAGTTAGAGGAGAATTTAATCTCGTCGGCCAAGAAACTGAGTCTGGGGAGAAGATGGACGTTTTAACTTACAGCCAAAATAATTCAAAATAACTACTGGACATTTTGAAATCGCGAGTTCATCAGAGGGACCTTCGTAACCTTGGGGAACCCTGAGGGCGATTTGGAAAGAGGAAGGGGTGACACTGAACCACAAAAATTCTTAACGTAAAAGTCTCGAAGCTGTAATTGACAACAAAAATTTTGCAACGAATAGCAGTGTATGAATACCTTTTCCTTATCAGTTTATTTTTTTAAACATATATTTGTTTATGCTTATAAATACAGACTTTTTTGCTTACATAATACGTGAATATGCGTACTGGAAGTGTATTAAACAACAACAACAACAACAACAACAACAAAAAAAAAACAATTCAGCCGGATCCTAGTTTCATATCAGGATTTCTCACAGCTAAACATTCAAATATTCTTGATTCTTTACTAATAAAGATAAATAATTCAACAAATTAAACTTTGGGACCTGACTGTATTATTATTAAATATTTTATACGCAAAAAAATAAAACACACCAACAGATATGACCTTTGAATGACCCTCTGCGTGTTATGTGTCGAGCAAAAACACAGCCTCGTCATTAAGCGCCGTCACATGTTTCACTCTCCTGCTAGAATTTCAGACAGGTCTGGGGTATTTCACATTACCCCACCGGTGTCTCTTCACTCCCGCCACGAGACAGAACGACTCCGCTTCTGCAGCTCCAGTTAAAATACGCCGGGTTTACCGTTTTTGCGCGCACGGAAACAAAGGAAATAAAATAAACTTGTCTGGATAAGGATTCCTGGTATGAAGGTTTCTTTTAAAGTGTGATATAAAAGTATACAAATGAGATTTAGATTTAAATTTGACATTTTCTGTACATCGTGCACGTTCCAACACACAGGTGTACAGTGGGTGTAGAAAAGAATCACCCACCTTTAAAATAATCACATTTTGTTGCTTTTCAGCCTGAAATGAAGACGGACACGGTTTTTGTTTTATCCGTCTGTATTTACTCAGTGCAACTTATAACATCCAAGTGAAAGATATAACATCAACATGTCAAAATAAATAAATAAATAAATAACCAGAATCACGGAGTTGGAAAAAGGATCACCCCCTTGCTTTAATTTGCCTTAATTCTTTTAATTACAGCCTTTAGTCTGTTGGGATATGTCTCTACTAAATTTGCACATCTAGACTTTGCAATATTTGCCCACTCTTCTTTGCAGAACTGCTCAAGTTCAGTTAAATTTGATGGTGACCGTTTGTGGACTGCAGTCTTCAAGTCATTCCACAGATTTTCAATGGAGTTTAAGTCTGGGCTCTGACTAGGCCATGCAAGGACATTCACCTTTTTCTCCTTCAACCACTGCGTGGTCAGTTTTGCTGTGTGCTTTGGGTCATTGTCATGTTGGAAGGTAAACCTTCTTCCCATTGACAACTTTCTGGCAGAGGGCAGCACATTTTCCTCAAGAATTTGAAGGTATTTTGCCCCATCCATTTTCCTTCTATCCTGACAAGTGCTCCAGTCCCTGCTGCAGAGAAACACCCCCATAACAGGATATTACCACCTCCATGCTTTACTGTAGGAATGGTGTTATTTGGATGGTGAGCTGTATTGGATTTCCGCCAGACATATCGTTTGGTGTTGAGGCCAAATAATTCAATTTTAGTCTCATCTGACCATAACACCTTTTTCCATGTGGCCTCAGAATCTTAGAGGTGCGTTTTGGCAAAGCTCAGTCATGGGTAGCTTTTTTCTTGCAACCCTCCCATACAAGCCACATTTGTGGAGAATTTGTGATATTGTTGTCACATGCACACAATGACCACTCTATCATAAATTCCTGTAACTGCTTCAGAGTTGCTGTAGGCCTCTTGGTAGCCTCTCTGACCAGTTTCCTCCTGGCTCTTTCATCCAGTTTGGAGCAACGTCCTGATCCAGGGAGGGTCTGTGTTGTACCAAATACCGTCCACTTCTTAATAATGGACTTCACTGTGCTTCTAGGCATTGATGAACTTGTTTTGTATCCATCTCCTGACTTGTGCCTGTCCACAACTTTATCCCGGAGATCTTTTGACAGTGCCTTGCCACCCACAGTGGATTGTTTGCTTCAGTTGCACTACAAAATGCTCCAGGAAAGCTCTTTTCATGCTGAGCTAATCAAAATGACCACAGCTGATCAAAGTTGAAAGTCAAATAGATTTGTGTGCCATTGAGAAGGTGATTAGCTACACCTTATTGAGTTTACAAGTCATTTTTAGGAGGGGGTGATCCTTTTTCCAACTCAGTGATTCTGGTTTTTAATTTTTTAATTTTTTTCTTACATGTTGGTGTTATATCTTTCACTTGGATGTTATAAGTTGCACTGAGTAAATACAGCTGGATAAACAAAAAATGTGTCCGTCTTCATTTCAGGCTAAAAAGCAACAAAATGTGATCATTTTAAAGGGGGGTGATTCTTTTCTATACCCAATGTATATTAACATGCTCGTTATCGTTTCTGTAGTAACAGCTAGCTCACAGGGACTCGTACGGCAGACGCGCCGCATAAACAGAGGTTGATATGGTTCTATTTAACATTCGTGGAAGGAGTCTCCAGTGTCAGCGGTTGAGCCGTAACTTTTCCGACATCTTCAGGACAGAGGAGATTTTGCGTTTCTTTCCGGTTTCTCGGTAACATGACAATCTGCGTGTTTTTTTTGTTTTTTTTTATGTTCCAAAAGAGATAAAACTAAATAAATAAATAAGAGGGAGAGGTTGGTGAGAAAATGATATACAGCTGCTATAACGTGAGTGAGAACTTGTTTCATGGAGGTTCCATGACTTTAAATGTAACTATAAACGGATAAAAAGTATGACATGTCCTTCTTTGATGAATAAAAAAAATTGCCGTGGTATAAAAGGAATAAAACACTTGGGGATGTGCTGTTATGGTAAAATAACCATCTTCAGGGTGGTAACAGTAACTCCGCTTCATCACACCACAGCGTCGTTGATTGTTTTACTATAACAGCACGACACACAGTGTTTTATCCCGTACACACTTACACACAGTACAAAAAAATAAGGCAAATTATGGAGAGAAAAATAAACATGGCTGCTGTAGTTTACAGTACTCACTTTTTTGGCCTCGACGGTCGCCAGAACCTGCTGAAAGGTTTGTTCTGCAGATGAAGACATGGAGGCGCTGCAGGAAGGAAAGAGTGAGAAAGACGGGAAAACAATTAATAACTGTAATTATTTATTATTATAGCGCGCTTTCGCACATCCAGAGCAGATAAGAACACATTATGGAGTTAGCTAAATTACTCTGACAGGATTTGACCACTGTTTACGGAATAAATTAGATAAAACGGGCGTGGCTGTTAGGATTTGTGTTCATTCAGAGACAAGAGCATTAGTGAGGTTGTATTTCATGTATTTTTCTTCCAGTTAAGTGCTTCTGTTAAGCTTAGTAGATTTTAAAGAAGAAAATATCAGATAAGGTTTCAGGATTATATCGCTCAAACTTTCCCAAAATGGAAATCTTAAACTGCTGCAGGAATATTTTTGTCTCCCGTGTACCAGCTCCAATAAAACACATTCCTTTATGAATTCGTTATGGGTCATCACTGAAGCGGATCATTTACTTTACTCAGGTAAAGGTTAACAGTTGGACTAGCAGAAAAATCCACGCCGCCAAGATTACACTCCATCTCAGCACACTTTAATATTCTGCTTCTTACACATTTCTGTGCCCTTTTCCCCCCTCAGGGTCAGTGTTGGTTTTGTTTACTCGTCAAGAACTCTGAACTGAATTATAACGGAGCAGCGCGTAAACAGATTTCTGCTTATGGAGAAACAGCACTTGAGGGGTTTACATCTGAATATTCAACACATCAGCAGAGAGAGAGAGCGAGAGAGAGAGAGAGAGAGAGAGAGAGAGAGAGAGAGAGAGAGAGAGAGAGAGAGAGGGCGATAAAGATACAGAGTGAGAGAGACAGACAGAGAAAGGGAGAGAGAGAGATACAGAGTGAGATAGAAAAAGGGAGAAAGGGAACAAGAGAGAGAGAAAGAGAGACAGACAGAAGGGGTAGCGAGATAGAAAGAGAGAGAGACAGACAGAGAAGGAGAGAGAGAGACAGAGAGACAGACAGACAAAGAAAGGGGAGGGAGAGAGTGAGAGAGACAGACAGAGAAAGGGAGAGAGAGATACAGAGTGAGACAGAAAAAGGGAGAAAGGGAATAAGAGAAAGAGAGAGACAGACAGAAGTGGGGAGGGAGATAGAGAGAGAGACAGACAGACAGAGAAAGAGGAGGGAGAAAGAGAGAGTGGGGGGGCAGAGAGACAGAAACTGAGACACAGGTAGAGTGAGAGAGAGACAGAGTGAGAGAGAGAGAGAAAAGAGAAAGTGACAAGGACAGAGAGAGGCAGAGAAACAAAGAGTGAAAGAGAGAGAGAAAAGATGAGAGATGCGAACAGAGAGAGAGTAACAAACACACATACATAGAGAGAGAGAGTGAGAGAGTGAGAGAGAGAGAGAGAGAGAGAGAGAGAGAGAGAGCGAGCTGAGACAGAACTCTACTGACCCCTAATGACGAACACAGGCAACAAGGGTCATTTGGCCAAAAGGTTCAACACATGATGTTACATGTTAACTGTAGATTGTTCTTCTTAACTTCTTAAATATCATAAAGAATGGAATACTGTGTGTGTGTGTGTGTGTGTGTGTGTGTGTGTGTGTGTGTGAGAGAACCTTCCTTGTCAGTGTGTCTCTGTGCTGCTTACTGAAGCCGAATTATTATGGCTAACGCATCACTCCACCGATCGATGCACACGGGGCAGAGAGGACACCAGGGGACACTGCTGACTGTGTACACACACACACACATACACACACACACACACACACACACACACACACACACACACACACACACAAACCTCTGCTGCATCCTGTGCAGATTTCTTTCCCTCTTGCTTGGCATCACTACCCACACCCACACCCACACACACACAAAACTACAAGCTTGTGCACTATGTGTCCGAACAGAGGACGGTCAACCCAGAACGCTCATTAGAATATTAGGCCACGCCCACTCAAACAGCACTAGAACCTTGTTTTGTTCATTAATTTTATTACTTTATAGTTGAAATGCTGCTGAATGTTTCGTTGAACACTCGGACTTCTAATCGTTATCCGCTCACGTATTCAACAGTCACGTAAAGACGCAAATCTGCTGCCGATAAACCTGCGTCTAACTGACACCCAACAACGGCGTACACACACACACACACACACACACACCACACACACACACACACACACACACGTCAATAAACGGTACTGAACAGGTACTGACCCGGCGTCAGTGGAAACAGGCATGGAGGCTCCGTTATCCTTCAGCTCCTGTATGTTCACAACCTGAGGCACGTTCTTCAGCGTCAGTTCAGTCAGATTGGCCACTGCAACACAATTCACACTCATCACTCAACACACCAGTGCATTCTGGGTATTCTCTATACACTGCACATCCTCCTCAACTGATTTTCTTTCACCTTATAAGATTTATTTTAACTTATTTTATGGTTAGAAAAGGCAATTTTAGTTCATATTATGGTAAAAAAAGTATATTTAATGGACTTCATCTTAAAAAATTGTTTAGTTTATAATATGGTTTTTAAAAAAGGTTCATTTTAGTGTATGTTATGGTAAAAAAAAAGTATATTTAATATGATTTACGACAAGTTTATAATTTGGTAAAAAAAAGGTTTAAGTTAGTTTAGTTAGCTTATTGGTAAAAAGAAATGTACACATTTCCGTTTATTTTATGGTAAATAAAAGTCTCTTTTAGTTCATTTTATGGTTAAAAACATTTCTTTTATGGCAAAAATGTATCTTTTATAAAAAAAATCTTTTTATTTCATTATTTTTTAATAATATTTTTTTTAAATTTTATGGTAAAAGTACTTTGCTTTTGTTTTATTGTATGTTAAAACATATTTTAGTATATTTTACCATAAAAAAACATTTATTTTAGGTTATTTTATAGTAAAAAGAAATATTTTTTATGTTAAAAAAAAGTTTATTTCTGTTCATTTTTTGGTTTTGGAATTTTTTTGTTTATGTTACAGTTAAATTTATTTAAAATGGTTAGTTCTGATTTCATGGTTAAACAGTTATGTTTTCTTTGGGGTACAAATAAAAACGTTTATTTACCTTTATTGATGGTTTAAAAGGTTTTATTATTACAAACGGTTTATTTTATAGTAAAAAGTTATTTTATGCTAAATATGTATTTTAGAGAGAGAGAGAGAGAGAGAGAGAGAGAGAGAGAGAGAGAGAGAGAGAGTTATTTCTCATACTTGGTTTCTGGTTGCTCATGTGTCGGTTTAAAGCGGCTCTTCTTGCAGCCTGGGCCGGGGGGAGAATGGTGGGCGTGGTGTTCTCAAGAGGCGTGGCCTTTTCTGTGGGAGGAGGTCCGTGCGTCACCGTCTTGGTGGCCAGTGCTGTGCTGTCGGCGCTGTCCAGGTTTATCTTGGGAACTGTTGCAAAAAAATAAGAACAGAAATGAGGTTTTGGTCATAACTAAGCATTTCTCTGAGGTCCCCCCCCCCCCGTCGTGTCTTACAATGAGCGCCGATGCAGATCCCCGGCAACTGAGGCACTCTGCCGAACGGCGGCGTGGAATCGATGACGGCTTGAGGCTGGATGGACGAAGTGCGCACTACGGTGGGGTGGCGTGGGGGGGCCAGGACGACCTGAGGCACTTCCACTTCCACTTCCTCATGCACGGGCAGTGGGTCGTCACACTCCTGAGGCTGATACAGAGATGACGTGGAGCTCACGTCGTCCAGATCCTCGTAGTACTTGGGGGAGAGGAACGCTGATCTCGACAGGTTAGCTAAAAATAAATAAATAAATAATTAAAAATAAATAAAAGAGACCTTACAATCAGAGCATCGTTTATCGGCAAAAATAAACAGATATCATATCATAAGGCTATGAAATAAACAGTAGAGTTTTTCAACAAAATGCTGTTAGATGGCTCAATTATAAATGCCAGTTTATTGTACAATACAAACTAAAGCATGCGTCAGACAGCGACTGACAGAATCCTGGATCTTCATTCTTCATTTGAAGTGCTTTGATACGAGAGTCGCCGCTCGTACTGCTGAACACACGCGGGTTAAAACACTTCAGAAACGCTTTCGGTGAGAATTCATTTGATTTATAATTAATTAACGTTCTCTCAGTGCTTTTCAAAACGACTTCATGTCCGTGTTATCTTCTGTTTATCAATCATACACTCAAACACAGAGCTCGCGTTGTAATTCAGTAAATTCCCGTTTGGGTCACGTGACAGCGCGTCCTAGAGCTCACGTTACGTGCAAGTAAGAGTACTTCGCCCTGTACAAGTATAAACACAGCGCTGACACTGGAGACTCCTTCCGTAAATGTTAAACGATAGAGATCGACCGATTGATCGATTTCGCTGATAAATCGGCACTGATCGCTGGAACTATCGGTTATCGGCAAAAATCCACACCGATGGTTTTTCCCGGTTGCGTCCGTCGCGGGAGCGGCTGAGGAGGGTCCGCCGTCATTACACAGTACGAGAGCGGCCTCTAGAGGCGAAATAAAAACTATCAGTGACAAATTTTGTTGTGTTATTTGAAGTGTTTTTTAGTTCAGATTGGATGTACATCTTTTATTTACGTTACTATTTATTAACATGAAAAAAAATCTGTGAATGAGCTGTTACTATAGAAACGATCTGAGCTACTATCAGAGCTGCTGTTCTAGAAAATTAATCAACACCTTCATAATGTTTTGAGGGGCAAAATATTTCAAGAACATGCACGAACAGTGAAAAACAAAACAGACTGGAAATGACAAATGTAGAAAATGTAACATTAATATCACTTATGTGTCACTTTTGTTTTATATTGTTACATAAAATGACAAAAACATTGGATTTATTAAAAAAGAAGTAATTTTTTTATGTTAATATGAGCACTACATGTTTTAGAAGCAGAGAGATTACGCTGTAATCAGAACAGCTCACTATAAGGTGAAAGTTCAGATAATTGGCTTTGTTGTGTACGGTGGTGATACCTGGAGCTGTGGATCGTATAGGCGGAGTCTGACGCTTGGAAAGGAAGTTCCTCAGCTGAGACTGCTTCACCGGAGTCATCTTAGCTGGAGAAAAAAAAAAATCATTAATTTTCTTTTTTTTTTTGGCTTAATCCAAGATTTTTTTTGGTATAAATTTTGTAAAGAGACATGCTGCACTCAGTCTAAAGAGCGACAGAAATCAGGATAATGATTTATGTTAAATTCCAGAGATTAAGTTAAAGTGATTTAGCATCTTCTATTTTCTTAATACCATTAATTAGTTTGTCAGCATGTGAAGGAAATTTAGTTCCATCTGTCTAATATTTTTATTTGTAAGACACTATAAAAGAGCTTACATGGAGATTTGGAAGTAGCTTTGGGTGCCGCATCCAGACTCGCCTTCAACAAGGCGTTTTTCAGACTCTCCAGCTCGCTATCCAGACTACGACACACACAGAAAAAAGCATTCACACGGGCGCTAGGGTCGAATATAAGGAAGTACTGCTGAATAAGGCGTGACGCGGAGATCTTTACCCCTGTGAGGATGAAAAAGTTGACTGTGAGGAGGTGGACACGAGCTGGCTGGAGGTTTTGTTGTAGAGTCTCAGGCTCTGCAGGTCTCTCACCAGATGTTCCAGCTTCTGTTTCTGCTGGTTGATGATGTCCATGTTGTTGGCCAGAGCTGTGTAAAGAGCCTCTCGCTCAGGGACTACCATGTGTCTGAAAACAACACAAATTACTAGAGTTGTAAATATATATATATATACATATATATGAATAAAAAATATCTATGTCATCATTTTTACTCATAAAAATGTAAAAAGAAAAAGGAAAAAAAAACTGAAAAGGGAGAAACAAATGAAAAATCTGAATTTGTTTAACAATTTATAATTTCAAAGATTCAACATTTTAACATCTAATCAGCTGCTTACTGTCAGTCACTGTTAACAAAAAAATTCAAACAAACAATTAAAAAAAAAAAAAAAAATCACAATATCGACAATATATCAGAAAAGCATATTATGAAATAATGTACCATAATATCTATATTAAATTGTCATATCACCCAGCCCTCTGTCAGAAATAATAATAATTAAAAAAAAAAAATTAATCTTAGTTCTTTTTCTGGAAACTTTTGTGCACTACACTTAATTTTTACGAATATATTACGAAATACGTTATAATCTCAATGTACATTTCTGGGATGTTGTTGGTACCGTAATATCTATTTATAACTTTTTAAAAAAAATGTTTTAAAAAAAAATTAAATAAATGCTAATTACAAACTTAAGACGTTAAATTTTTTGACTGTTTTAATTTTTAAAAATGTTTTCCCCCTTTTCACTGTATTTGTGCACACATTAAAATTAAAGTATCAAACTTATCTTAAAAGGTTTATTTTTAAATGGTAGTTTAAAAAAAAAAAATCTAATCTCCAAGATCGGATTCGGCAAAATCAAACGCTGACGCGGTGCTTTCTGACTGTTCGGATTTGGACTTTGCATTGCATCGAACCACCGCATCATGCTTTATATATAAATATAAATCTATTTGATTTATTTTTTATATTACGGAGGATTAAGGACCACGTACTTCTGCTTTCTCTTCTTCTCCAGATGTTTTTCCCACTCCAGGTCTAACACGTCATTAACGTCCTCCACGGCGAACTTCACGTACTGGTACAGCTTCCGGATCTCCTGTTTAATCGAACACAGAGGCTTTCTTTACAACACTGACACTGTTATTATCCATACATTAAACCAGATTGCAATGCCTTCTGGGTAATATCTGCTCCTGAGGCTTACAACCAAAGTCATTATATAATAATATACTCGTATTCAATAATGATTAACAGTGTGGTCTCTGCTACTACTCTGTGTGTGTGTGTGTGTGTGTGTGTGTGTGTGTGTGTGGTGGCTTCAACCTTGAGCTGGTTCTCGCTGCGTGGATCCAGAGGTTTCTTGTAGAGGAGCTGGAGGTACCCTTTGTCTCGGTTCAGTTCTCTCTGAGCTCGAGCTTCTTCTGCTCCGGCGAAACCCTCCAGCAGCGTCGTCTTCAGAGTGCTGATGTCACCGTGCATGGACTGACACCGAAACAAAACATGTGTTACGTTAAAAAGCTCAAAAACCCGTCACTGTAGCATTTTAAATATACTATGATTTTTAGTTTTAAAATTCGTTACATTTTTTTTCTCTTATTAAAGTCATTTTCTTCTTGTGTTTCACTTGTTTATATCAAATGCTTTATAGTTAAATGAGTGAGAATTCGTTTGGTTTTTTGTTCCATTTTGGATGTTATTTATTATAGTTTTTTTTTGCAATTTGCGCACTAAACCCTACACTGAGTGTCGGTGTGTACTTCATTTGCGCACTAAACCCTACACTGAGTGTCGGTGTGTACTTCATTTGCGCACTAAACCCTACACTGAGTGTCGGTGTGTACTTCATTTGCGCACTAAACCCTACACTGAGTGTCGGTGTGTACTTCATTTGCGCACTAAACCCTACACTGAGTGTCGGTGTGTACTTCATTTGCGCACTAAACCCTACACTGAGTGTCGGTGTGTACTTCACTTGCGCACTAAACCCTACACTGAATGTCGGTGTGTACTTCACTTGCGCACTAAACCCTACACTGAGTGTCGGTGTGTACTTCATTTGCGCACTAAACCCTACACTGAGTGTCGGTGTGTACTTCATTTGCGCACTAAACCCTACACTGAATGTCGGTGTGTACTTCACTTGCGCACTAAACCCTACACGGAGTGTCGGTGTGTACTTCATTTGTGCACTAAACCCTACACGGAATGTCGGTGTGTACTTCACTTGCGCACTAAACCCTACACTGAGTGTCGGTGTGTACTTCACTTGCGCACTAAACCCTACACTGAGTGTCGGTGTGTACTTCATTTGTGCACTAAACCCTACACTGTGCTGTATTTAAACCCATGCGCTGTACTTTTTTGCGTTATTTAAACGCACCTCTGTGGTCTCCTTGATCTCCAGCGTGAACCTGTGTAGGTCTTCACTCTCCTTGCGCAGCTCCCTCATCTCGTCCGAGCTCCCTACACGGAAATCCGCCCCCTTAACGCGCGCCTTCAGCTCGTCCATCTCCTTCTTGAAATGAGCGATCTGTGGAGGAGAGAGAGGGAGAGGGGGAGAGAGAGAGAGAGAGAGAGAGAGAGAGAGAAAATCGGTCAGTAACCACACAAACGCAGAGTAAAACGCTGCACTGGTCTTTTTATTCCTCTGGATTTATATTGATTATTTGGAATAAAGTGCACGTCCTGTGAGGGACTCACCTCTTCCTGTATTCCAACCATTACAGGATCTGAGTCCTTCATCTGCTGCAGCTGTTTCTCCACTGCTTTCACAGGGGGGAGCTTTGAGACATAAATAGAGAACATCAGATCGTCTCTATATAAAAACTACACCGTTACACACTGTGGTATGTGAACTGAATGCAGCCAGCTAAGCCGTGTAGCTAATTAGTGCCTTAAAACACCATTTCTTCGGTACACACATAAAGCTCAAAGATTAAACGACGGATCTAAAAACTAAACAAATGAATGTTCCCGATGTTCTTCACTTATTCATGGTGTTTAATCAGTTCTGTCTCTTTGATTGATTAATCCAAGACGTTTAAAATTACATGGATGACTAATAAGTGTGTGAACCTGTGTTGAAGGGGCAGCTGACGGAGCGGTCGGCGCCGGAGCGGTTTTCTGTACTGCAGCAGACGGAGTGCTGTTCTGGGCAGGGGCAGGACGGGTCACTGCTCTCACACACACACACACACACACACATTTCTGAATTAATTTAGTTTCCTGGGGAAATGTATGTGTGTGTAATGGACTGAAACAGGGTGTGTGTACCTGCAGGGGGTGCAGCAGGTTTGCTGATGGTGAACACTGGTTTGGGCTGAGCGCTCGAGTCTGGAGCTGCTGCAGGTTTGGGAGTGGAGGTGAAGGAGAAGGGCTGGGTAGATGGAGCGGGTGGAGCGGGAGTCTCCGCTGTTAGAAACCTACACACACACACACACACACACACACACATAGCAGGTTAATGTGCGGTCTCACAGTCATTTTAACAGTACATTAGTAGTATAACGCAATGCCTCTATCTGAATTTGTATCTGTGTAAAATCTTTATTCGGATTTATTAAAGTTTCTTATTTGTTTTCATGCATAAATTATATACAAATCACATTAAAATGTAAACATCAGCAGTAAAAGTAAAAATACTTGCATTGTGCAAAGAAAGGCCCTAACATTTTCTCGAATATATTATCGAACAATTTATATTTTTTAAACATACAGCAAGTATTTATAACAGTTCAGAATTTATATAAGTCTTATTAAAAAAAAAAAAAGTAATGTTCGGAAAATGTTTCACTTTATTAGACCACTTTTTTTGTGTACTTGCCCCAAAAGTGTTGCATCTGTCAGACATGTTGGACTGGAAGGAGGAGCAACACTTAAAGGAGTAATAACAATCAGGATAAAATGTGTTTATTTACATCTCATACATCTGTAACAGTAAATTAAAGGTCTATGAGCGCGGACGCTGTACATGAAAGGGTTAATTGAATATAAACTCTACGGAAACATTTCAGAAACCCCGGATGCAGCGTGTGAAATATGGCTCCGACAGTTCCTCAACCTCAGCTACATCACTCCAGCTCAAAACTGGTAAAACTTGATTAAAAAAATAAATAAAACAAAAAACAAACTTTTTTTTAAAATTGGTTTAATTTCCAAAAATATTAGTGTAATTGAAACCACCGCATCCCTGACCAGGCGATTACTAAGGATGAATGAACGAATGCTGTAGATGCATCACACAGCGTTGCATGTTCATGTACCTTTGGTATCACGCATCATGTCGCCCCCTATAGCTGGAAAGCAGGAAGTGATGTGTACTTCGTTTATTTAAAAATGAGATCACAGAGATTAAGGATGTTACCTGGAGCGAGTATATTTAGATCTCAGATTCTGGGTAAGATAGACGTATTTAAAACTAGCGATGCATGACATCGTCTCACCTGTCGTTGAGGTTGACTCGGACATTAGGCGTGGCCGGTTCCGCTGGACCCTTCAGCAGTGTCATGGGAGAAGCCGTAGAATTAGCCGCAGCTGTAGCAACCTGCCCTGACGCGTTCGTGCCCTCGGTCAACGGTTTAGCGGTGAGCGCGCTGAAGGAGAACGCAGGGAGAGAGGGCGCCTCGCCTGAAGGTTTAGGAGCTGCGAAGGAGAAGCCTGAAGCAGAGGGAAACATCGAAGAGGTGGAAGAAGCGGCACCGAAGGAGAAAAGAGAGGAAGCGGTGGAGGGAAGACCGAAGGAAAGACCCGAGGAGGAGGAAGAAGTTGGAGCTGCTGGAGCGACTGTAGAAGCAGGAGGGGCGGAAGTGGAGGCAGGTGTGACGGAGGGCATTTGGAATGGCGGGAAGACGGGAGGAGGCGGTTTGGACGCGGCAGGGGCTTGAGGCGGAGGCACGGACTCTGAAATCGAAGAAATTAGCAAAATCAACGTTATATATATATATATCCTTTTTATGTCTATTAGATTTAATGAGTGTTTAAGTAAGAATGAAAAACAACCAAAGACATCCTGCTAAAATGAAAACCTTTTATTTTTTTAAATTAAAGGGGGAAAAAATGACTAAATATAGGACATTTTAACATTTACACTTATATCCCTAAACCAGTTTTCTGAAAAAGACCCAAAACCCATGACAGTCTAATTAAAAACAGTCAATAAAACAAAAAAATGACATTTTAGAGGCTACTAAGGCATTTTATAATAAATTATAAGGATTCTGTAATTATTTCAGATGGATTAGGACACAACGAATGGAAATTTTCATCTGATATTTCATTATTACTATTTTTTTATTTTATTTTGGCAAATCAGAGTTTAGCTATTTTTAAAATATCTACAATGACGACATGAGCTCTGCATGTTAAATCTGGCTATATGGATGTACATTAGAAGAAGAATATGAAAATCAATAATTTAGGTAAACATCAACGGTTATGTCTATGATATTTGTTAAAATTTTTTTTTTTGTTTTCCACATTATGATGTATAAATGTATTTTCTCCAAAGGCGTACACATTTTTTTTTACTTACTCTGTAATGGAGGTCTCTCTCCGTTCTGAGGCAGGCTGCCGGCGAACGTGACGAGCTGCTTAACGCCCGGGTTCAGGTTGATCAGGGAGAAAGGACACAGCACTCCGTCAGTGGAGAGGATCAGTAGCGTGGGAGCCGGCGGGAGCCTCTTCTCATCGGCTACGGAGGGGGGGAAAAAAAAATAAATCACGGCCGTGAGGTCATTAAGGGTCACGAGGCTCTAATAAGCAAATAAATTCAACATGCATGGATTTGCATTGCATTTTCCTGCTATTCAAATAAGTAAGAAGCTCGAGTACGAAATCTGGAAACCTCGTTATACATTGAAACGACCATTCAGTCAGTATAGTGAAAGGAATCTTTCTGAGATTAGGATCGATCATCCGGCCTCTAACTCTTAACTATCTTGCATTCATTTTAGCTCAGTGCTTGGATTGGAACTCATCCTTTGGACTTACATATTTGTATCTCGCCCTGATTGGTGTAGTCGATGGCCACTCCCACAGGAAGCGTGTCATCGCTGCTCAGAGTGACGGGAAGTTCGGCTCGGCTCGCGTCCTCCAGCAGCCACAGCTCCCAGTTTGTCTGTGCGAAAACGAAATCACGAGAACATAAGAGACAAAGTGACTGGCAATCATTTATTCCATATATGACAGCGTTTGAGGTAAGCGAGAGGATGTTCCGCAAAAAAAGCGAGCTAATAAAATCCAGGCTTATTTAATATCGCCTCGCTTAAACTAATCCAAGAGCGCCTTGTTCCTTCTGATTCAAGGTCATGAACTAGAACTGCTCAGTCATAAACTATATTTTTAACAAACGGACAATACATCAATGTGACGGTCCCTTATATTATATTTTGGCCAATTTAGATCGTCTCTACGCAAACAGGTTCCCAAGTTTCTGGCCTATTGGATTTTTATAGTGGTAACATCCAAGCATGAAAAAATATTTAACTATAGGCTGTATGTAGGCTACTTTTATTTTACAAGCTACATGAAACCTTGTCATGCTAAGTTTCTCCGAAATTATCTCGCCTATCATAAGCCAGCTACCACCCGGGGAGGGTGAAGACTTCCTCCGAGACACGTGAAGCTGCATCATTTCAAACTGCTGCTCATGCAGCATGAAACACTTGGAGGAAAGCGCTATCCACCCTCTTCTGCATACATGAGCTCACAGATGTCCGTGATTGGCTAGTGTCGCGGTGATTGACAGGGAAGAAAGGGTATGCTACCTCTCTCGGACACCCACGGCACCATCAGGGTTCATACTCGCGACCTCCGGACGATAGGGCGAATGCTTTTCCCGTAAAAACGCAACTGACTTGTTGAAATAAGCCCTTCTCAGCTAGCCTTGAGTTAGCTAGCTTTGTGGAGTACCCTTTGGATGTTTTTGGCCCAAATGTAAAGGATTAAGGAGTTAGCTGGATCGGATTGTTGATGATTTGACTCGATTTTGATTAGACTTTGATTTCCTGCGCACGCATTATTCTACAAAATGGCCTCCCCAGACCTCCAGTTCGTTCTCCGTCTCAGTCTCATCAGCCAGGCATTATTTCGACGATCAGGATTAGCTCAATTACCTTGTCCTCTTGTTTGGCGATAATGCTGACTTCGATGGAGGCGGACGAGGCGGCGAGGATCAGATCCCTGAGTCGGGGGGGGAAAATAAAAAAGATCAGATAAGATTAATCTACATGCGAACGCTCATTTCATTTCCACACTCTCACGTCGTATCCGTCTCACCAGTCCTCTATGTGGTTTAGGAAGTAGTGATGCTGTCTCTCGGTGCACGACCCAAACACGATGTCGCTGAAGTTCAGGAACCTGTCCTCTTTCTTCTCGTCTTTCTTCTGCACAAAAACACAACAAGATCGCGGGTTTAGAACGAGTCCGTGCTCACCGCTGTGTTAATACGCAGGTGTCTAAACGAGACTCACGGGAAGCGACACCATCACGAGCTCGGGCGGAGTCTCGGGAGAGCCGTCGGCCGCCGCGTACACCACGGCGAAGTTGTAGGTGCTTAACCATAACACGTCCAGCACTGGGGGAGGGGGAAAAAATACAATTAATTAATTTTATCCCCACTCACTTCATCATATCCTGAAGTGTTTTATTCCTCTTATACTACAGCAATTAACCAACGATTACAGTATTGTATTTATTAAATAACGACACGTCATACTTTTATACATTTGTGGTCATATTTAAAGTTCGGGGAAATAAGTTAGTTCCTGTTTTCACTTGTTATAGCGGCTGTAAACATGTCCCCCCCCAACAAGCTTGATGTGTTTATAAATAAACCATAAAGCGTAAAACTTCCTTTCCCCGGAAGAAATACATTTTAAAAAATGGTGGATCGGATATCAGAGTACAAAACATATCAGGTATCGGATCCTGTAGATTGGAAACGGATTTGGGAGAAAAAAAAAAAAAAATGGAAATGTTTACATATGAAGTTTGATTTGATTATATTTATACTTTATTAATTTACGCTGTAATAATAACAACAACATCTCTACTATTATTATCTCTAATATCTAATAATACTAATCAGACTGCGGGGTGGGGGGGTTCTGGAATTCTGGGAGCTTGAACATGTCATGTGTCCTTAAAATAGGAATTTTTAGCTTATATTACATCGACTAGCGAACGACAGATGATCAGTTTCACCACTGCTTCAGGTCCACTCGGCTACATCCTAACACTAACGCTGGCTAATATTAAATAGAACCTACAGCCGCCACGTTTACGTCGTTAAGTTTTCCCACATGACGTGAGCGCGGCACGATCGCACCCGGACACGGCTTCGCGGGAAACAGGAGTGCAGGTGATGTGATCCAGCGTTAAACAGTTACCTTTGACGGGATTGTCGGTGGTGTAGAAACTCGGACAAGGGATCACCTTCTTCTCCTGCAGAACCTGGAGATAAACGACACGTTAGAGACGGTCAAAGGCGAGGAACCCGGAAAGAACGTCAGCGACGTGAAGAAGCGGAATATCGAGACACTTACGGGAGTGTACTGGACCACCGTCGCGTCCTGTTTCCCTGCAGCAATCTGCTTTCCTTTAGGACTCCAGCAAACTACAGAGTGGGAAAAAAAACTCCACACATTATATTTATTAGTACATTAGTTACGTTATCATTAATTCATAGAAAATACTAAATAAAACACCTAAAAAAAAAACCCTTTTGCTGTAGTCCTGGGAAATAAGACACAATATATTAAGTCAAAATGTGTTTTTCTGAGATATCACAGATATCGTTAGATATTTTTTAAAATTAAATTAATAACCAATAATAATAACTACAAACCAACTGAAAATAGCTGATGTGTGAGAATACACGCTCACCGCAGGTGATGCCGGCGGAGGCAGGAAGTTGCGCCACCGCCACGACTTTCTCCGTCACATCCAGCACCATCAAGCTGCCGTCCGAGAGACAAGCGGCGACTCTGAACGCCTCCACGGGACTCCATTTCAGATCCTGGACCACCGTGTCCGGCTCGGAGCCCGCTTTAAAGGACACGAACGGACGCTTGTCCTGTCTGGTCTGTAGGAAATAAATAAATCAATCAAATAAGCGCGCTAGAGATTTACGGCCGAGGAACGAGCCGGCGCTGCGAGCTTACCTCGTTGAAGAAGGTGCGGACGTCGTAGAAGTCTAGCGTGAGGACGGTTTCCTGGCTGATGCCACACACGGACAGGGTGAGCTCATCGCTGCTGAGGGCGAGATGGTGCATGGGGAGGTCGAGGGTCAGCGTCTGGCACCTCACGCCCTCCACTGCGGGACACGACGAGACAGTGACATCAGCAAAACCTACATTTCCGTCCAAACTTATCGTTACCGTTAGTGAGAGACGACAGTGATGATCACGCTGACGACGAAACGCTCGTAAAAGATCAAAGCGCGTTCCCGACACAGCTCGATTGCTTTTAGCGACGCCCACAGAACTCCTCAAAAGGTTATTACACACACACAACCAATCAGCAACTAGTCACAGCCTTAGAGGCTCCGCCCACAATCCACAGAGCATCTGAGACGCTTTGTACACTTTGCCGGCCACAACCTACAGGATGGTGAATGCTGTAATCTGATTGGTTGTTCGCTCTTCCGTTCTCTCGCACTCTGGTTTTCAGCAACACTTTCGACACACTGAGCTTTCCAGACTGGGGGAAAAAAAATTTATCATCGTCCTCACAGCCGTCTCATCTCGTGCTTCAGATTTACTAGTTTTTTTTAAAATTAAATATCTCACCTATCTCGTTCGGGTTTCCGCTGACCTTCCCCGCAGCGATGATGTCATCGGTTACAAACACCTTGAGAGATCTGGCCTGGCCGACGAACGTCAGACCGAACTTGTTGGAGATGGTGAGAAGACTCGAGCGCTCCCTGGGCAAATCATCTGGGGAGTCGAAGACACGGATTTTCTTCATCTGACGGAACTGAAAATCCTGTTGGAAAGAAAAACGTACAGCATATTTACCTTATAATAGAATTAATTCACCAATATATATATATATATATATACATATATACACACATACATACATACATACATATAATTTTTTATTAAACCAGTTGTGTTCAATCTAATCATTTACATCTAATTTAATCGAATTAATGATGTGTACGATATTTAAATTCATGCATAATATTTAAACGAATCGATATATTATTAACACCTTATCTAAAAGAGTCGGTTAAAACACGCAAACGATTCGACTCTCTGAACCGACTCTTTCAGATAAGATATTAAAAATATGTCGACTCATTTAAATATTATACGCGGAATAGAAGCGGAAAATCTGTAAACGTAATATTTGTTTTATTTGTTTGTGGTGTTGTTTACAAGCAAGTCTTTGTGTACAGTCTAATTTTAATTATTTTATACGAATACATTTAGAAAGTAAATTGAATTCTGGTTAGCTCCAACGCTAGCTTGCTAACACACAACGGAATACATGTTGTCTTATTCAGCGCTTTATTTATTATTAAAATCTAACGCTAAAATATTATTACTACTCATTTATGCCGGCTAGCTAAGTTAAACTTTGAAGTTGACTAGCTGACTAGCTATATTAGCATTGCTAGCTTAGCGGATAAGCTAAATCGTTTTTTTTTTTAATATTTATTTATTTATTTTTTTTTACCTTCATTTCCCTCTCGGGAGTGTCGTCCCCCATTTTGTCAGGTTTCCGTTATCTGTCCAGGCAAATTATTGTAGTTTAAAATGTTTTAATCTATGCACGAATATTTTCATTAGCTTAGCGATCAAAGCTAGCAAGTCCACGCGCAGTTTGTTTATTCCATTTCACGAGACCGGAAAGCGAATCGCGCGCACCGCGTGTATGGAGCGCCAAGAGGGTCAAGTTTCTTCCATTAACCAACCGCTTTTATAAATGAACGAATGAATGAATGAATAAATAAAAAATAAATAGATAAATAAATATCCGAAAAGGACGAGTTAAAAATCTTTCTTAGAATTTAATCTAGAAAATATAAACAATGACGCAATTTTATTTAAAAATGACAATTATCAGTACCATATTGTAATAATAATAATAATAATAGTAATACTTTGTTTACATTCACATCAAACTGTGATTTTTCTTTGGTTATAGAAGGTTATAGAGCTTTACGTCATGCTTAGAGAAAACTAATTTAAAATAAATCAAAAGGTTTATAAGGATACACATCTATTTTTATTATAAGGATGCAAATATTTTTTGAAAATCAGTCTGATTAAGAATCAATAAATAATAACGCAAAAAACATAATCTCTTTATTTTAGTTTTAATATTTCTTGTGTGTGAAATGGGTGCTTCTTCTTTTAAGCATTTATTTATTTTATTGCTTTTTTACGCATTAATAATCTCTTATGCATTAATAATGACCCTTTTGGCTTCCCAAAAACGTGACCCCGGAAGCAAATTTTCCAAAATAAAAGTTATTTCCGTAATTTCAGTGGCTCGACATTTCAGATTCTGTCACAAGAAGGTTGTGAGTTCAAATCCCAAGGCCCTTAA
This sequence comes from Cranoglanis bouderius, assembly GCA_023630585.1. Taxonomy (NCBI): domain Eukaryota; kingdom Metazoa; phylum Chordata; class Actinopteri; order Siluriformes; family Cranoglanididae; genus Cranoglanis; species Cranoglanis bouderius. The sequence continues at coordinate 16,428,925 of CM042565.1, read as the reverse complement.
CTACATATCATTATGTTTGAATTAAATATGAATCGTGTTGTTTTATTAACATAATAACAAATGTCAAAACACTAATTTCCCTGTTTTGAAAACAAAAGTCTCAGCACAATTTCTGCAGTTTGAAATGTGAACCGTTTTCTTATTCAATCTACAAAATATAACTAGGGTTTTTTGTTCTTTAAACCCTCAGCACCACAATGATCAGCACTTTTCAGTAATTCCCCCACATAACAATTTCAAGCTACACTTAAGTGTATATAATATATATATAATTTTACACTTTTTTACACTAATACTACAGACTTAATTTTACAAACACACACACAAAAAATCCATTTTCTTTAAGTTAAAAGTTTCCAGGATATTTATAAATGAATTATAACCATGTACAACCATGTTTTTGCTGATTTAGAAGCATATAAAATGTATATAAAATAGACAGTAGGACAAAAGTCTGATCCTGAAATCAATTTTTTATTTTTTGCTTTTTCGCAGTGATCAATATTTATTTACTCCAAAATAACACAGTTTACTAGTCTGATTGTAGAAACATGTTGACGTGATGTGAGACGAGCTCCTCGAAGGTAAATACGACTCGTGTAAAGACGGGCAAACGAGCGTTTGGTGAAATAAGGAATTTTATTAGAAAGCAAACATCTCAGTATTGCATTTGTAAATGAATCGGTGAGTTGAATGACACCAGAGTCAAAAGTCAAAACCACTTCGGATTCAAACGGAAATTTCTCATTCGATCAGAGTCGTTAAAAGGCGTAAACGAAGGTTTCGTGTTTCCGAAACGTGGCCGTTTGAAGCGTCTCGGTCCTCGGTGTGGAGTTAATCCCCGGCTGTTCTGCATCCTGGGGCCAACTGGACCTCTAATATTAGAGATCCCCAAAAAAATGAGAGAGAGAGAGAGAGAGAAAGAGAGAGAGAGAGAGAGAGAGAGAGAGAGACGGAGAAAATCACCTGTAAAAGCTGAAGCAAAGCAGCGAAAATGTAAAATTAGTGCACGTTCGTTCTGATTGTCTGCGCTCTGAGCACATGGCTTTTCTTTCTTTTTTTTTTCTTTTTTTTCCGCCAGCTTTCACACCAAAATGGTAAAACGCTGGCATTAATTATTTTTCTAAGAACAAAGACTCACACACATATACACACACACACACACACGAATACACGCATCCAAATACACAATTCAGTAATCATAAATCATAAATTCAAGGTTTCAAGGGTCAAAGGTCATCAGTGAACTAAAACTGATATCCAATCAGGAGTTTCACAAACCTACTAATCGACTGATATTGTTTGAATATTGCTCAAATATGAAAGAGATCATATTTAAGAAAAGTCCCAATTTTTAACTATTGCGGATTTTCTTATCACAGAAAAAAATAACATATCATCATCATCATTCAGACCAACAAACAGGTCGAGAATATTCTTTTTCCTTTTTGTAAATACGGTCCAGCTGTGCATAATTCGTTTTATACCCCAAGATGCTCGAGTGTATGGGTCTTGTTTTTTAAAAAAACAAAAAAAACCGAGCTCTCACCCTCATCGGAAAACAATTTATATAAAAATATGTTTTTATTAAGAAGTACCTGCTGTTTAAACACTAAACAGCAGCATCTTTGTGAGTTATGATCCACGAAGCATATGAAATGATTCACGACTCACAGCACCGTTCGAATACAATACACGAATACTGGAAAAAAAAAAAGTGAAAAAGATTCACAATCAGGCTTTAAAACTCGCCGTTTGGCCTTTTTGACGAGTCACGTGTCGTCTGCGAACGAGTCGACTCTTTGAGCCGAATCGTTCAAGTGAACGTTGAGAGCCGACTCACGTCTACGAGACGTTTTTTTCCGAGGTCGTCTTTTTTTTTTTTTGTACATGTCGGCAATCCTAATACTCTCGAAAGAGTAACTGAATCAAAAAAAAAGGTTTGGGAAGCTGTGTTCAACATCGGAGCTGAATTCATTCTTCTTCATTATTGAAGCGATTTAAACCAAACAAATCTTCAGTTGCTTCGTCTGTCCAAACACGTGCACCACGTGTGTCATCTCAGGCCATGTTTATCATTAAAAACACAACGGAAACAGGTGACTTGCCTCCCCTACATCATCATATATTTAAAATAAAAATTCTAAATATTGCAAACGTTGTCCGGTTTAGAACAAAATATCAATGAGCCAAATGAGTCTAATGATCTGACTCACTGAAAAGATTAGGAATTCCCATCACTAAAGCACACACATGATTCATGATTCACCTATAAGGGTCAACTCTTTCAGCTCCTAATGTGCTCATTACCCTTTTGTTCTAAACCAGACAAAATATTAATGAGCCGTTCAGGAGCTGAAAGAGTCGACTCTTATCGATGAGCTGAATCAACGATCTGACTCATTAAAAAGAGCTGGAATTCCCATCACGACAGCATACGTATGATTCATGAGTCACCTACAAGAGTCCTTGCCATTTTGTTCTAAACTGGACATAATGTCAACGTGAAGATTCACGAGTCACCAATAGGAGTCAACTCTTGTGGCTCCCAAACAGCTTCTTGCCTTTTGCATCCCATCACTGAAGCACACCAATGATTCATGAGTCGACTATAAGAGTCGACTTCCAAAAGAGTCGACTCGTATTGGTGAGCTGAGTCAAATGATCTGACTTACTGAAAAGAGCAGGAATTTCCATCACTCAAGTACACCATTGATTCACGAGTCACCTAAAAAGAGTCGACTCACAAGAGTCGACCTATAAGAGTCGTCTCTTCGCCATTTTGTTCTAAACCGGACATAACGTCAATGAGTTGTTTGAGAGCCAAAAGACTTTTTGTTTTCAGTGAGTCAAATAATCGGACTCACTGAAAAGGGCCTGAATGGTCATCAGTAAAGTTCACAAGATGATTCACGATTCGTGAGTCACGGCTCTGTTCAAACAGACGAAGGAATACAAAATACGCAGAAACCCCAAATGGTCGTAATCAGTTTTTAAAACTCATCGTTTGTCCTTTGGACACGTCTCTCACACATCTCAGGGAAAAAAAAAAGCCAACCCCATTTTTGCGGTTTGTGCAAAAGCAATCAGCCAAAATTAGTGCCAAAATTTAGAGACCGTGAAGTCTTAATGACGGAAGTAGCATTAATAAAAATAGCAATAATAAAAAAAATTACACACATACACCTATACCTATAACTATAAATTAGCCTGTCACTCCACGTCGGACAGCGTCATGCTACCACAAACGGCGCTTTCCCACCGTTCGGTTTAGCGATCAACATTCTTCTGAGTTCCTCTCAGCATCTAGTGCAACGGTTTACATGGATTTAGAGCCTAATGCGTGTCAGAAAAATAAATCAAAGATGAATTTTGGGATATTGCAGGTGCAGATGTTTAAAATGACAAAAAAAAAAAAAAAAAAAAAAAAAAGTAAAAAGAATTCTTTCACACGGAAGAGACGAACCTAAACGCAGGATTAAATACGACTCCTATAAGAATCTGATGGTTTTACAGTACGTTTCACGCACACTGAATGAAGGATCGTAGAATCTCACCTCTCAAACCGGAGGCCTGTACTGTACATAAAGCTATTGTCTGAATCGTTTATGAACGAGCACCAGAAAAGATTCAGTCAGTTTCAGAGATTGTCAGAATCCTCAGGTATGTTTAAGTAGCTGCAATAATTTAAAAAGAAAAAGAAAAAAAAATGGCCAAATCCTTGATTCGGGAGGTGAATTTTAGCTCTGAAATCGTCACACGTCTCTCCTGCACCTTACTGAGGTTTAATAGAGGAAGTGTTTCCGTCTGTCACACTAATAGTCTCATTAAGGCACTGATACTCGTCCTATATACATATAGATTTATCTACAGCATTAGGAGTCAATATGTGTTCATTAGAAACACCGAGTTTCCTCTTCACTACGTAACGATAGACAGGAAAAGGGACGTATGATTAAATACGAATGTGAAGTTTTCCGCTTTTACCGCAAACGTAGTCGATCATCCGAGGCATTTCGGTGTCCGCGGTGTGCTATCTGGTGCTACAAGGCTAATATTTTGTTCAAATATCCGCCTCAAGACCCTCATCCGCATCCGATTCACGTGAACCGGATGGGGGGCTTTGGCTGACGTCGTGATGACGTCACGCCGCGAAAAATCGCAAGCTCCTCCGAATACTGCGAAGTTTTCTTGACTCCGCGATCGCAAAAGCGCAAAATCCCGGAGGAACTGGTTAACGCATATAAAAAATTAGAACCTCTGTCAACTAGGGGGCGGTGCAGAGCCCAGACATCCCTCGTTACCACCGGAATGCCACGCTGGACCACGTTTGTTGATTTTACATCATGTACATAATAAAAACGGTGGAAGTTGAGTAGTTCATGATGATGTGTATGCAAAGGAAATGAGGGAAAAAAAAAAAAAAGCCTTCAGCGGTGGCGTCAAAATAGACTAATCTGGTCTCGAGTTTATCTCCTGCATCACGCATGTGTTGCTTAGCTTAGCCTCCCATACGTGTACGTGCACATAGAACTACATGTTAGCTACATTATCCTCGTAGCTCCAGGCCAAAAGCCGAAAAACCACTGGCCGATCGACTGCATTGGGGTTCGAGGTGAAACCGTGCGCGTCTGATTCTTTTTTTTTTCTGGCTAAAATGTTCCTCTAAAGGCGATTTCAACAAACCTGAAGATTCTGACTGTGAGAAACCAATATTCTGATCCGATCTCTGGCTTTCAAACCACAACTATGCAATGCTCTCTCTCTCTCTCTCTCTCTCTCTTCTTTCTGGTGATGTTCTGTTCAAAATAATTTTAAAAAAATAAAATAAAAAAGAACAACTTGGATGTCTTCACTGCTGTGTCCCGGGAAAAATCCGAAGAGTGCACCATCATCTACCTCACACACTCTCTTAGGAGAAAAGGAACACTCTGCAGGAAACTGAGCATTACTGTATACTGTGATTTAGAAACACACGCGCAGGAAAAGGAGGAGAGCACTGCTATAGGTCTGCTATAGATTATGCATCGTGAATTAGAAATTAAAACTTTTTTTTAAAAAAAAATAAAGAAAAGAAAAGAAAAACAAACCCAAAAGAGAAAAACGTGTCCGAGCTCGTAGTGTTGAAATTTCACTGAAATTTCTTCGTCGGATTTTTGTGATCGATCGCGAGGGAGAACAAAAAGGGTGAAGAGCTCAAGTCACTTCGGGTTTCTCCACCACCTCCCTCAGTTCAAGTGCAAATGCAAAGAAGAAGAAAAAAAAAAACAAACAAAAACAAAAAAAAACCCAATAAAAGCCAGCATAAATGATAAAAATGATACCAGTCTCATATTAAATAATTTACAGTAGAGAACCATAAGCAAAAAACAAAAAAACAAAAAAACAAACAAAAAAATTCCAACGTTTTCTTCTGACCCTCACAGTGAAAATCAGTTGGTTTGTTTTTCTCGACAGGGCCACGACGGAGTCCGACTCGACCCCGTCCAGATGCTGGAGGGAAATAAAACAAACAAACAAAAAAAATAATCATAGAGCAGTCCGTATTTAATTTGCGACGCTGCGGTTCTGCGAATCGTATTATTATTTTCGTTTTGCATGCAAGCGTCCCGGCTTTAAACGCTCCGGTACGTGCTCTCGTATGTACGCAGTCCGTCTCTTGGGAAAATGCTCTCTTTTGTTTCGGTTTTATTGTAAATGACAGCTGAGGTTTGTTTGAAACAAACACAGGCATTGCTTCGGTTATTATATAGTTATATACTCTGCTGTACTGTACATCAACCCTAAAATCTCCTTACATCACATCTGCGGTGTGTATGTGATTACCAGGAACCGGGTATTTAACCAGTAGCGATACAAATAGCTGAAGATCTGTTTACGCCAAACTCGTGGACGATGGAGGCCTAAGGGCAGCCGTTAAACGTTTTACATGAAGCCTGTAATTTTTGGAAATTTGTTAATCACAAATCGGTATAAGAGAGATCAGGGTGAGATGTAAAACAGAGTTTTACCACAAAAACTTGTGAAAATTGAAAAAAAAAAAAACTTATTTACTCGATATTTTTAAAAAAACAAATAAATAAAAATTAAAGATACACACCGAATTCATACTGAAAAAATATTAAATTTGCGAATATTAAAAAAAAAAAAAAAATTGTATCTGTGCTTTTATTATTGAAAAACCTGTTCATCAACAAAGAAATGCTAAATAATTTTCGAATGGCCCACAAGACTGAGCTCTGATTTGAGCCAATAGAATCACACGCAAAGTGAACGTAAGCACAAACACGTGTCTTTCACGTTACGCGTCCTTTCCCCTTTCGGTGAATCGGCTTTTCCATTCCGCCGGGTGACTTTTATTCCCGTCTGGTCTGAAAAACGCAGAAAAGTTCCCAGGTGTCTATCCTATTGCCATAGCAACGGGTCAAACCGTGCTATGTAATTCATCCTTTCAGATATGGAACTACTTTTTCTGATGGTGTAGGGATACCAGAAAGCATCGAGGAACTTGTGAAAGTAACCGGAACTACTTTTTTTGCTCCAGTGTTGGAAAGTATAAAAAAATTAATTTTTTTTTTTTTTTTTTTAAAAAGTACGATTTTCTCTCACATCTGTTTCATCTGAACACTTTACAGATGTTGTGTTTTACAGTCACATTTCTTTTAACACAATTTAACAACCGCCCTTAGACTTCTATTCTAAGTACGTTTTAAATACAGGGAAAACGTGCGAGGGAACGTGTATGAATTCTTGAACAGAGAATAAACTACAGATGCGGTAAACAGAGATCAGACCTAAAAGACGCCGGAGTATCCGTTTAAAATGTTATTTTGGTATCTTGGGCCGAGATCCTGAAAGAGTTGGAGCTTTCATTAGCCTCGGCCGTTCGCATGCACAGTGTTTTCCCGACGGACGATGGAGTAACGGATCGCTTTCATTTTCTTGGGAGGTTTCGTTTTCCTGGAAAGTACAGAACATTCAGTGTATCGCGAAAAGAAATCTCTCCAGAGGAAGGTCACTGAGGTACTTTCACATCTCGTATGGTCTCGTGAGAGGTTTACAAATGACTTCCACTGCAGTTCTGGCTAAAAGATTGGTGTTTAAAGAAATGCTTCATCTCAGCAAGAGTGCGACTCTCGCTTTTCTACTTACATAAGCAATGCCTGTGTTTATCCTTTAAACCCAGGCTACCCAGCATGCACTGCTGCACGTGTTTCTGATACATGTTCCGTGTTTCGGTACTGTTTTTAATTCGTCCATATTGACTCGGGAAGAAAAATGTCACCCCTGGAGTGTGGACTGAGGAGCGCATTTTTCAAAACTGGACCTTGGTACTGTATAAAAAGAAAAGTCTGGGGCCACGCCTCTTTTATTTTCAGTCTCAGTAAAGGAGGCGTGGCCTGGGTATACATCAGTCTCAGTAAAGGTGGCGTGGCCTTCGTATATATATATATATATATATATATCAGTCTCATTAAAGGAGGCGTGGCCTCTTTGTCTATCAGTCTCAATAAAAGAGGCGTGCCCGGTGACAGGCCTAGGTGAGGAGGCGTGGCCTCTGTGCCTGTCAGTCTCGCGCCTTTTTCCTTCTGTTCTTTTTTGCCGTTTATATAAATCGGATCACATTCACAAGGTCATCTAACGTACTTCACTCAAGCTGATAGAGTATCTGAACCCCTGTACTACATTCAGTCTGGTCGATAAGGGCGCATTAAAAACAGTACTGAAACACAGCCCGGCTTCTACAGTCAAACGTTTCTGCCAAAACACCAGCAGCTTTTCACTGCCCGTTTAACCTCAGACCCTCCCCAAACTCCTCCTCCTGCTGTCCGTCATGCGCCGGACGACCCTGAACTCCGCCCTCGACCCCTAGAAGAAGAGGACCGGCCCCTAAAGTCTCCTCCACTCCCTCGGCCATGGCTCCTTCCTCCTCCTCCTCCTCCTCTTCCCCCTCCGCCTGACCCTCGATGAGCTCCGGACTCTCGTTATCCAGCGGCTGCTGAGTTCTTACAGCATCCTTACGCTCCCCGAACAGCGGCAGCTGCTTGAAGTCTGGGTCAAAGGTCATCGGAACGCCCAGATTAAGCCCCGCCCCGGAGCCACGGTACATGTCGATGCCTTCGGGCAGCATGGACTTGATCTTGGGCAGCCATCGTTTCCGGACGCGGCGTGCGTTGGTGCACATGTCGGCGGCGATCACGTTCATCTCACTCTCTTTGAAGTTGGGTGCGAAATTTTGACAGTAGACTGAGAAAGGAGAGAGAGAGAGGACAAATTAAAAACATTTAACTGCCAGATAGACCACCTGAATCAAGTAAATGAGGCGTGGCCTCTGTATCTGTCAGGCACAGTGAAGGAGGCGTGGCCTCTGTATCTGTCAGGCACAGTGAAGGAGGCGTGGCCTCTGTATCTGTCAGGCACAGTGAAGGAGGCGTGGCCTCTGTATCTGTCAGGCACAGTGAAGGAGGCGTGGCCTCTGTATCTGTCAAGCACAGTGAAGGAGGCATGGCCTCTGTATCTGCCAGTCTACTAAAGGAGGCGTGTCTTTGTGCCTTTCAGTCTAAGTAAAGGAGGCGTGGCCTGTATGTCTGTCGGTCTTCCTAAAGGAGGCGTGGCCTGTGTGTCTGTCAGTCTTACTAAAGGGGGCGCGGCCTGTGTGTCTGTCGGTCTAAGTAAAAGAGGCGTCTTTGTGCCTTTCAGTCTAAGTAATGTATATGTGAGTCTCAGAGAAGAAGGTGTGGCTTTTGTATTTGTCAATCTCAGTGGCTTGTGTATCTGTCAGTCCCAGGGAAGGAGGCGTGGCCTGTGTATCTGTCAGTCACAGTGAAGGAGGAGTGGCTTGTGTGCTTGTCAGTTTTGTAAAACTTTAACAAATTAAATTGTATCACATCATATCGAGTTGCATATTATATTGTAAACACACCCTTATTAAAAAGTTAATGGATTTGGATCAACTCATTAATAAAGGTTTATGAACATTTAATATAATTATATTTGAAATATTTAATCGAACATAAAACTCGAACATACGTTTCACTGCGTTTAGAACTCGGCTATCCAGAGGCTTTCTGCTCGGGTCGCTGGTCGAGGAACGGATTCCAGTCCCACAGCTGTTCGCCAGAGTGTTTCTGTACACACACACACACACACACACACACACACACACACACACACACACACACACACACACACACACACACACACACATCCACCAGGGGGCGCAGGGGGGAACAAAACACATGAGCAACCATCTATCAGCACATTTCCATCTAAACACACACACACACACACACACACACACACACACACACACACACACACACACACACACACACACACACACACACTGGGGAAGATTTAATGTGATATTCATATTCAGGGTTTTTATTTAAAATGTAAAATTCAACAGGGGCAGAAAAGTGTATTATTATTTGGTAATCATTTGGTTTTCAGCCAAAAAAAAAAAAAAAGGTCTTCGATGGATATTTTTCATCTTGGGTTTTATTTTCGCTCTGTGCTGGGATTTGAATTCATAATCTTCCGGTCTTTGGGGCAGAACTTTAAGCAATGAGGCACTCCTTCACCTGAGAACTCCTCAGGAAGTCTCTGTAGCTCGGGGGAACGTGTTTCACACCCGACTCTCTGACAGAGCTTCTGAGCGGCGCGATCAAACCTGTGATCTTTGTTTTACAAGACCGACGCCTTGCCCCTTGGCCATCACACACTGTACGTATTCCAACATGTTTCTCAAACAAAACCAGCCATAAACTATAGACCATGTGCTGACAAAAAAAAAAATTATAAATAATATAATATTATATATATATATATATATATATATATATATATATATATATATTATAAATAAATAAAAATAGTAGTCTCCGGTACAATGTGTGCAGTTTTATAAGGAAATGAGCTGGTAAGTTTTATTGAGCATCTTGCAGAACCAGACACAGTTCTTCTGGACACTTTGACTTTCGCACTCGCTTCTTATTTTTGCAGCGAAACCCAGCAGCCTTCATTGTGTTCTTTAATGACATACAAACATTTTTCTGTAACTTTTAATTTCGTGCTAGAAAACTAATGTTTGGGAATCTAAAATGTTTTTTTTGTACCGACTTGATGATGTAGACGTCATAAAATAAAAAAAATCTAGTACTAAAAGTATGTTTGTACTAAAAAAAAAATAGGGTGCCTAAAACTTTTGCGCAGTACTGTGTGTGTATATATATATATAAAAATGGTGTTACTTGAATATTCTATAAACTTTTCAGTCTTATTTTGCCTCTGTCCAAACTTTTTTTTTTTGAGTGTGTTAAAGGCATCAAATTCTAAATTTGTTTATATTTACAAAACACAATTAAGTTGGTCAGTGAAAACATTGAATATCTTTTCTTTGTACTTGTATCGCATCTTTCAAAACGGAAAATTGAGGCGAGGCGGGGCGAGAGCACCTACACAGCAAAATCCCCGGTGTTGACTTGACTCTTTTCAGAGTTTAACTGTGTGCACTTGGTCATATATAAACACTGTAGGTGTTAATTCAACACTGTAGGTTTTTGTTGTGTAATAATGTGGGATATGGGGAAGGGGGCGGGGCTTCCTGGGAGTCAGTCAGTTAATATGGGAGAGTTCAAAACAACCGTCAACCATTCCAGTTCTTACACAAAGTGTGTGAAGGTTGCGGTGAATATCGCATGCTGAGATCGAGTAATAATGAGAGATGCATTATCTCTCCAGTTGAATGGCGTTAAGATGAGAAATAAAACCGTTATTGCATATATTTTCGATCAGCTACATCAGTAGGCTGTACATCAGGGCTACAGGACCGTTGCTATGGTTACGTCTCGGGAGACGTCATCTGTTCCTGTTGGTTTTTATATTAAAACCGTTATTTCCAAACTGTCGATTTATACATTTTTCATTTGCAGAAATGTAACGTACTCAGAACTTTGAGCAACTCTGCTTTAGAATGTTCCGGATTTAACAGACACCAGCCAGCCAATCAGAGACGAGCAGTTTTTTTTTTTCCACAAACCTGTCGAAGAAAGTAGCGAGCAGTCGCCTCAACAGGACCTTGTGTTTAATGCCGGCACACAAGTGGCAGTTCATCAGCTGTCCTCTGGTCATGAACACTCCCGTACCTACGTGCGCACACACACACACACACACACACACACACACACACACACACACACACACACACACACACACACACACACACACACAGTCCATAAACAGTGCTCTGTTGTCCACAGTAGTGTGTTTGCGACTCTGGTGGCACAAAATAACCCCAGAGAGCTGTACAGGAACACACTGCACAAGGTCCGTTACATCACCCGAGCAAACAACTTGTGGGCAAAATGACGCACATGAGGTAAATTTAAATTGGGTCACTCCTGAACGTGTCATTTAAAGCATCGAAATAATCTTTTACACCACAGCATTGTTAGAATTCTGGATCCTGATTGGTCAGAAGGTGTTGATTAATTTCTGACACGTTATCGTTTCTATAGCGACTGCTCATTAACAGGGACTTGTACGACGGACGCCCCAGGTGAAAATGACGAGACGTTTATCTAACGTGTATGGAAGGAGTCTCCAGTGTCAGCGCTCTGTAACAGTCAGAGGTAACGCTGTAACCTGAGGTTTTCCGACATCTTCAGGACGGACGAGTTTACGCTTTGCTTCGCAGAGAAACTGGTGATGTGGCTGGTTTATAGCTGCGATAACGTAAGCGAGGACAGGAACTAACTTCTTTCGTGGACGTTCGACAACATGAAGCGTAACTATAAACGGATAAAATGTTCTTTAATTAGTTTAAAAATTTTTATTTTTTAAAAAACGCAATCATTGATATAAGAGGAATAAAACACTTCAGGATGTGATGTTTTAGGACAATAATCAACTCCGGTGTGGTAACAGTAACTGCGCTTCATCACACCATCCTCTGTCATTTATTATTTTCCTATAACAGCACGACACGGTGTGGTTTATTCCTTATTACTGCGCTAATATGGAGTTGCAAAAGGCGTCCCTGTATATATAAAAGATAAAAAAACGGTCCACTCACCTGCGACTAGTTCGAGTTTTTCCCCCGGGTCGCCCTCTGTGTAGAGTTTGGGGTGGCAGCGGTAGCCGATTTGGCTAATAAGGCTAGCGGGCAGAGCCACCAGATCACGACGTAGCAGGACACAAGGACGACTTTCCAGAGGCACAGGAACCATCTCGGGTTTATCCGTCACTGAGGGACAGAGAGAGAGAGAGAGAGAGAGAGAGACGCTAACTATTATCTTAACATATGCTATTTAACCATCTGTGTAACTTAGTTATTAACAAAGGAACATCTGTGACACACTCTGAGCCTCTGATTTACCAAGATCCCAAATAAAGAAGCTAATTTCTTTACAAAAAAAAAAAAAAAAAAACACACACACACATAAACAATAAAATCTCAGACATGATGTCAGATGCAAAACAGGAGCAGGAAATGAGAAATACTAAGGTGAGTTTTTTCGTGAGGTGTGATTATTTTCCTTCCTCATAGCCACGACGAGTTCCCATCCCAGAAATTCTCGAGGACTAAAATTGAAACTCAGATTCATTCCGCCTGTCCGTAACGACACGTGAACCATAACGCAGACCAGAGAGAGATTAAATACGGGAAAAAGAGCGCACACGTGACTGACGTGCCGTTTAAACGCGGTTCGAATAACGAGTATAAAAAAAAAAAAGCTAAATTAACCGATTTGCATTGACCCCGCCCACTGCTTTGTCCCAATTTGCATATTCGTTACGGAAAACACATAAAAATAGACAAGAAGTGCTATTCTTCTCATGTATTTTTTTATCTCTCTGATACGCAAAACTTTAATAAATCGGCTTTATCAGATGTTACTCATTTTTTCCATTTTGTCATGAGCGTGTGCAAATTCTCACCCCTGACTGTACAGGCAAAAATGTACACGTACGTATATCTAGACACGTTTATACGATAAGCATCAGCCGATACTCTGAATATAAAATAAAATGCACAATAAAAATAAAAAAAAAACACGTCACTTCCTGTGTCACAGTGTGATTGGCTAAAAATTCAACATGTTTATTTTAATGACAGTTAGTTCTACTTTTTGTCTCTGATCCTCTTTTAATTGACCTCCACACACCCACACACCCACACACACACACCCACACACACACCTACACACCCGCAGCTCTCAGGTATCCCACACTGTGGTGACCCTGCCATGTCTGAACTCATTACAGATCGAATGGATTACAGGAAGATCGGAAATCCGAGGCTCCAGAGTGACTGATGAGACGCCGCACTGACTCCTACTGCTTTCTTTCTTTCTTTCTTTGTTAATGCAGTCCAATTCATTTATATCTATATTTCAATATAATATCTAAGCGTAACCAAAATAGTAAATTATTTGTTTATATATTTATTTTTTTGTGCCATTTTATTTTCTATTCTTTTCCGATTTTAAGTCATTAAACTGTACCAAGTTATACATTTTTAACCGCTATACAATTTAAACATAATCAAAATTGATTTAGCATTCCATCATATCGAACTCCATTCTATTAATTAGACCGATTAAGATTTTAATGTATTCTACAATTCTATAAACTACACTTTAATTTTTAAAAAAATTGATTGTATTAATTCTAATTAATTCTGTTCGGAATATTTTGTCCACATCGGTTTTCAGACGTGAATCATAAATACAGCAGAAAACTCCCGGCTGTGTTCCGTCCTGTCTGTAGTGCACTAAATAGGTTATATAATAGACATCCTATTTCTTTTAGTACAAACTTTGTTATAGATTTTTAAAATTTTTTAATTTTATGACGTCTACACGATCGAGTCGGTACATAAAACATTTTAGATTCCCAAACATTAGTTTTCTAGCACAAAATTAAATGTTACGGGGGGAAAAAAAAAAATGTTTGTATGTCATTAAAGAAAGCAGCGTATTACGTAAGAGACACTTTTCAGACAAAAAAGAAAGTCAAAGTGTCCAGAAGAACTGTGTCTGGTTCTGCAAGATGCTCAATAAAACTTTACCAGCTCATTTCCTTATAAAACTGCACACATTGTACCGGAGACTATTATTTTAATTGTTTTAATTTTTTGGTCACACCGGATATCGACTTTGTTTCATTTACTACAGTTTACTGCTCTTTACTGTATTTTTTTAAAAATGTAGAAACATTTAGTTTCATCATTTTGAAGGCGTCTTTGCTCTACAGCGTTTCTTTGCATGCGCCTAAAACTTTTGCACGGTACTGTATGTAGCGCTAGGCATTGTCACAAAGCAGCTTTACAGAATATACATTTATAGATTTTAAGATTTAGATCCCTAATGAAGAGGCCAGAGGAAAATCTCCGTTCTGTACTCGGTATTAGATGAAGCACTCGTAGAAGTCTTTAAAAATGAATATCGGCGCAACTTTACTCAGTTTATTCTCATTTTATTAGCTAATATTTAACCACGATTGCCTGTGAAGACTTCAGTCTTCATGATACAAGATACGATATAAATAATGCCCTGTTTTTAGGTTTCGACTTTCACCCAGTTTGGCAAAGGAGGTTTTTCCATTTTACTGAATCTCTGATTGAAATCTTTCACTCGTATTTTGACTCATGGCATAACGGCCTGCCTTAAAGTCCTGCACATTCATTAAGGAGTTTCATTTTGACTCTTAACTTCGCACCCCACGTCTACGTCTCATTTCATTCCCAAGAAGGTCAAGAAGCATGAATCCTTCACTTGCGTGAACATGCAAACAATATAAAATAAATAAATAAATAAATAAAAAGAGTCAGAAAACACAAGTCTGGTATCATGAAGCTAAGCCAGAACGTACGCATCATAAACAGTTTATAAGACATGTCACAACACGGTCTGTTCACTACAGCGACCTGGCTCGCTGACAAATATCCAGGTTACTCGATTTATACGAATCGGAGTGCAGAAAAATACAGAAATCTCCATTTCCCTTGAATTCTTGATTAGTCAGAAAGTGTTGATTCATTTCGTGACGGCGGTGCAGCTGCAGATCGCAGGTTTATATTAATGCGCTCGTTCTAATACGTCACCTATACGTTTCTATAGTAACAGCTCACACGGCGGACGCTCCACTGATAATAGACAGATTTTTTTTTTTTTAAAAACGTACGCAAGTTTTCTGCGAAGAAGACGTTTATTTAACGTTTATGGAAGGAGTCTCCAGTGTCAGCGCTTTAAAACAGTCAGAGGATGAAGTTTTCTGACATTAACCGTAATCCACACCGTTAAAGGTAACTATAAACGGATAAAACGTATCACGTTGTCCTTTAATTTAAAAAAAAAGAAAAAAAAAAAAGCAACTGTTATATAATAAAGAATTTCGGGACATGCTGTTATTGTTAATAATGTTATAATGTACGTTAATAATCAGGTTCAGGGTGGTAACAGTAACTCTGTTATTATTTTTATTTTTCTATATTCAGTCTGCACTGGATTTTGAGTTTTTTTTTATTACTGCGTCCAAAAAATGCTTGATTTTACAGAGATTTTTGTGCTTTTTCCCCCCCGGAAAACTACTCGAATCGGCGAAATCGCAGTTGCAAATTCAGCTCTGCACTCTCTTTTGCAGTGACGTTTGTTGGTAAATGAGACCTTTTATCCGTACTCACGTTCGACGCACGTGAATCTGAGAGGGCTTCGGCCGAACGCGACGTCGTGACAACGTCACATGACGCGTCTCGGCCCGAATCTGCAGAAAATCTGCGGTAATTCTCGAGTTTGCTCGATTCCGTGTTCATTTCTGCGATTTATTCCTAAACTGATAAACAACTTTAAACTGTAGTGAAAATTTTCAGTTAAAAATCGTAACTAATTGAATCCTTTCTGCACGAATCCACAGACTTTTAAATTGCTTTTAAATCTTCGAGTATTTTTTTTTGTTAATTTTGCAAACGGGAGAGGATTTCGTTGGCTTGAGTTTAAACCTGACACTGATCACGCGCTCAGACGGGTTGAAGATTAAATGTGATATTTACTTGCGTAAGAATTTGCCGTGCGGCTGTACAGCTGTGCGAACGTGTCCTCGCCGATGCCGTCGTAGTTCTCCTCGTCAAACTCCTCGTCCTCGTTCTGATAAGATGTAGGGCTGTCTGTGGTGGGCAGGCTGGACGCTCCAGGGCTGGAGCGCTCACCGGGTATGACGGGATACATTCCCGGCACCCCGGGGTAAAAGAACGAGGTTCCTCGCCCTACAGAACACCTCTTAGCTCCTCCCAGGAGGCTGAGCGGTGTCTCGCTGCCCTCCGTCTTCACCCTGCGGAGTGAAGGTGACCAGCTGGGAGGAGCCAACATGGCCGCCGCAGCCACCGCTGCGGCCGCCGTTGCCACCGCTACGGTGTTGTTCGCGTTGCTGTTGTTGTTGGGGCTCTGAGGCTCCGAGCCGGGCTCGTCTGTGGCAGCGGTGGCCGAGTCACAGTGAGGCGAGTTAGCCTTGAACATGAGCTCCATGCCTCTCTCGATGATGTGCTGGATCTGCAGGTACCCGGCCGTGTACATGACCACGAGCTGCTCGCTGGCCGCCATCGTCAGCTTCCCCGTGTAGCAGAAGGACAGAATTTGCTGGAAGCAGGCCGGAGTGACCGAGGAAGGCAGCTCGAATTCTGATTTGGCGCTGCCGCTGAACAGATCTCGGAAGTAGAGGCTGCTGGCGGCGAGGACGGCGCGGTGCGCCCGAAACGCCTGCCCCTTCACCACGATGGACACGTCGCAGTACAGGCCCTGCAGGCGCTGCTCGTTCAGCGACACCAGCACGGCGCTGCCGAAGTTCGGGATCTCCACGTGCAGCAGCTGCGACATGGCGGCCCGCGTTCACACAA
Source organism: Cranoglanis bouderius (assembly GCA_023630585.1). Lineage (NCBI taxonomy): Eukaryota > Metazoa > Chordata > Actinopteri > Siluriformes > Cranoglanididae > Cranoglanis > Cranoglanis bouderius. Next base: position 16,412,031 of record CM042565.1, on the reverse strand, counting down.
ACACACAGCGGCTCATCTGAGGAGATAAACAGGGACACGGAGTCAGGGTGAGGATCACGGCCATTTTTATTACCACTTAAACAAGCAAGTTTTCTGGAAGGAGATGTCTATTCATTTAACGTTTCCGGAAGGAGTCTAGAGTGTCAGCGCTGGTGTCAGAACGACTGTTTACAAGCTGCTCTTGCAGATGTTCCACAACGTAACATTTCTTTAACAAGATAAAAAAAAAAAATATTATCATTGAAAACTGCTGCGGTGTAAGAGACTTACAAGGGACATGCTTGATTAGGAAACTAATCAACGTCAGGGTGTTAATGGTAACTCTGTGACTTTACAGCTTAATTACAAGTGAAAGGAGAGAAGGGTTTGTAGACGTGAAGGTCATTTCTTAATTTAAAAGTGTGAGTAGAGGAGGGTGTGATGGGAAACGACTCGGAGCGTTATCGGTGTCCTGAATGATAACACACACGTCGTTCTGTTCTCATCACGCCTCTGCACGTCTAATATATTCACATCAGATTAGAGACGGAGGCACGGCGGAAAAAAAACAGCAGGCTGAGAGACAGATGGAATTGGAATAAGTGAAAAAAAACCGACACCCTGTGTGACACACACCGAAACACGCAGCGCGACGAGAAGAAAGAGATTTTTTTTACTTAAGATCAGATTATTATTATTTATTTATTTATTTTTCTCCAGAAACGAGTACGTAGAGAACAGATTCCTTTCTAAACCTTTCCAACAACCAGACTTAACACGTCAAGGTTAGACTCACCTCCGTTTACTTTAATCATTATAATGTAATGTAATAAATTACCCCGCCCCCCCCCCCCCCCCGATTTATATTTCCTACCTTACGCTTCCTTTCCCACAAATCTTAGACCGCGTGTACAGAACAGAGGTGCAAGGGTGAGAAAGGAAGTAAAATAAGATGATGCGAGATAATATTTTTGGTTATTTATTGGTCTATTTCCATCAAATGCATCTTCCTCTTTGTCTACCGTGTCTCAAAGTTCGTTTTACCGTACGTTTCCAGGAGATTCTTTAGGATCCAAACTCATCACCGCGTCCGAAAACTTCATTTGAATATCGTTTCTTCCAGGTGACATCACAAGACGCGTTATGCTTTGTAAGTTAAAGTGCGACGCGAGCGGGCGGGCGAGACGACCGCTTTCGATAGCCGTAACAAAAGCTCAGAAATTTAACAGTGAGATGTACTTTTTAAAAAAAAAAAAAAAAATTGACAAATAAAATCCAAAAATGCTACAGCAAGAGATTAAAATCTATATCACACAAAAAAAGTTATAGATGAACATAAAGTCATTTATAAAAACGTTCATTTACTTTACACATGTATTTCTAATTTCATTTAGATCGTGATCACTTGTAGGGGGGCCAATTAGAACCAGGGACCCCCCCTCCCCCTCCCCCCCCCACACACACACACCTGGGTGGTCTGTAGGGGGCGGAGTTTCCCCGTAGCCTCTTCACCGGCACCGCCTTAAAAAGAATCATGCAAAAACTATGAAAAACACAACACCTGATACTTAAACCTCAACCTCCAGCAATCTCCGTCAGCTTCACGTCTGACTACTTAAAGCGTAAAACGATAGTAACTATAAAAAAAAACAATATGAAAACACACACACCCATGCGTGTGCGCACACACACACACACACACACACACACAAACACACAAACAAACACAAGAGTGTGTTCATCTCAACTCTCACACTACTACACACGCTGGAGTGGAGTTAATTCTCTTGAGAAATTCTCTGCAGTAGATTTCCAGGAACAGTAACTGAAACGCTGCCATCACTCACACACACACACACACACACACACACACACACACACACACACACTTTCCCCCCTACTGCACTTCTAACAATCCCTCTATCATAGAAGTCTGACCTGCCAAGTTCGCTCTTCGGTCGCAGCGGAAAACCTCGGACGTGGTCTAACTCCTCGCAACACACTCTCTCTCTCTCTCTACGTCTGTCTGTTTCTTTCTCTCTCTCTCTCTCTCTCTCTCTACGTCTGTCTGTTTGTCTCTCTCTCTCTCTCTACACGTCTGTCTGTTTATCTCTCTCTCTCCCTCTCTCTCTCTCTCTATGTCTGTCTGTTTGTTTGTCTCTCTCTCTCTCTCTCTCTGCAGCTGGGTTCCAGTGCATCAGCGATGAAAAGGGAAAGGGTTTGTGTGTAATCAATGCAGCATCTATACGTCGCAGAGAGAAAGAGAGAGAGAGAGAGAGAGAGAGAGAGAGAGAGAGAGAGAGAGAGAGAGAGAGAGAGAGAGAGAGAGGAGAAATCAGGCTACAGTTACAGAAAAGGGAGACAGAGGACGGAGAAGGAGGGGCTTCGAGACAGAAGGAAAGTCATTTAAGGACAGTACGAGTGAAGAAAAGCAATTCGACGGGCTTCGCACTTCATGCCGAAGCCCCAGAGACTCGGCTCTTCTTGGAATACAAAACTCCCAGACTGCGGAGCGCAGAACGCACACCGGGCCACACTGAGGTTAATCACAATTTCAACCAATGAACCAACAACACTTCATTTGACAAAATTTCATTTCACCACACTCCAGCCAAATCGCTTGGTTCATCGCAAAGTAGCTTTATTCACAGGAACATCTTAAGATAACTAGATGACGTTTATAAATCATTGACCGTCTACTTCGGTAAACGCACGCAGAATCGTATTCGGACTTAAAATGCATTCCGGGGTCCTTCCGAGCACGAGTCGACTCTTTGAATCGGCTCCTGTAGGTGAGCACTGAGAGCCAAGGAATTTCATTTAACGTATGTCAAGGCCATCAGGATCAATGGAAATGAAATCACTGACACAAAAGGGAATACACAGATAGGCTAATTAAATATTTTATGGGCTGTAATACTACGGGGCGGCTGTGACTCAGGTGGTAGAGCGGGTTATCCACTAATCGCAGGGTTTGGCGGTTCGATTCCCGGCCCACATCCCGAAGTGGCCTTGAGCAAAACACTGAACCCCAAGTTGCTCCCGATGGCAGCCTAGCGCCTGGCATGGTGTGAGTGTGTGAAAGAGAAACAGTGTAAAGCACTTTGTAGAACTGCTAAGCTTAAAAGGTTATTTATATATATATATATATATAGTCCAGAACATTTACCATTTAATACAATGCAAAAAGGAAGGTTATTACGTTAATCAGAAGCTAGAGGGAGATTTCACGGAGCATTTTTAGCCGCAGACAAAGAAAAATAATCACCAGGCCAGATTTAGAGTTATTCAGGAGCCGAAAGAGTCGACCTTTAATGACTGAGCCGAGTCGTTAAAAAGAGGTGCAACTTTCCTTTAATAAAATGCACGCATCTGTATTAAGACCTCTGAATTATCTACAAACAAGGTGGACAGACCGCCCCCCCCCCATCCCCACCCCAGGAAACATCCAGAGGTGTGTCTCATTCTCTCTTATTCATGATTCTGACCTTTAACTTAAGTGCATTTCTCTTGCGCAATATATTACATCCAGCGCCGCTCTCTGACTCGTACTGTACGCTGTTAAAAAGCTCACACTGACCCGCAGCTTTCCGGAGGACTGCGAATCTAAATGGTTGGCGTTAACGAACACTACGCTGTGATCTTGAAGGCTTCATTTATTTGCCATTTTAACGCTCCAAAGTACTCCGTGCACAACAGACCCATTTGTCAATTGGCAAGCCGGACCTTTCAGCCAATCATATGTCTGAACAAACGACATGCACATCTACGGTTTACGTCATAGGTGCACATACGCCTTTCAGAATCTGCAAAATGTTAATAATATATATATATATTTTTTATTTAGTACTGCCCTGAATAATTTACACCGATCATCCTGTTCAAAAGTTTACACTTTTAACACTTTTACCAGCTATTATTGTGTCCTGTGGACTATATGTAAAGATATCTGTTATGTGAAATAGCTTCTTCAGGGCAGGACTTAATAAAAAAAAAACAAAACAAAACAACATGCAATTTAAACGAGCCCTCGTTTAAAAAACAATATGAACATTTTACAGATTCTGCAAGACACAAGAGCTGTGATTTCAGCTACACTGTGACATTAGAATTCATATTTTCTCACGATAAACAGACAAATCCGATCGAACGATTCCCCGGACAAATCCTGTGGCTCGTGTGGTTTGGCGTTTCTTCCCCTCCCCCTCACGACTTTAGCTCCTACGTGCGACCGCATGCCAAATTACTGTTTGAAGCAAAAATGGAAGAAAAACTTACCATCATCTTATCCTGCCATACACATCAAAGTCTCATTAAACACGTGTAGAGACAGAGACGTAGCTAGTACAGTTAGCTTGCTTTGCTAACTGAGAACAGAGCTAGTGCGATGCTGAGCACGCAACATGGAAATCAATTACCTCTTTTTGTGTTTAACTAGTTAGGTTTACATATTCTATAGCTACTACCGTTTTTTAAAATCGGAACGAAAAAAAAAAAAAAAAAAAAAAAACGCTGGACAGGCCACGCCCATAAGCGACAACAGCAGCGGTTGCTACGCGCTCAACAAGGGACCGTCTACAAGCGAGACGCACCTGAATTTTGATTCATCATATGATAATGTGAACATGGATGGCAAACTCACACACAGCTCTACCAGAGTCGTGAGAAATGTGCAGCGCTCGATCAGAAACTGGATGTGCCGTATGGCGTGTTTGTTTTTTCACAACCTCTCTTCGGCACGCACACATGCACACACAAACACACCCCACTCACACTATCTGCGCCAGCATAAAGAACTTAAAAACCCTCCACAGCTTCCTCTGTAAACACAAAGCAGCTGTATAAGAGCAAGGCCAAATCTGAGCTGCTCTCTATGTTGGTTTTTTTTTTGTTGTTGTCTCTGTGCATTTCTGAGAGATCTGTCTGCGCTCGCAGACGCTTCCTTCGGTGAAACGTTCCTCCGTCGTGTCTACAGATCTGGCATTTGAAAGAAGACAGAGTGTCACTTTGTACAGACGTATGATATCAGGACACGACGGCTGGGAAAAGGACTCGGAACAAAAGAAAGACACCACGTTTCGCATATCATGTGGCAGTGGCAGATGGGACGGTCCTGACGTTTTCTGCCAAATAGGATGCAAATGTAGTAAGACGAGATAAAAGCATTACACTACTCAAAAAAACAACAACAACAACAACAAAAGAGACAGAGATAACACTTCAATCACTGCTTTTATTTCCAAATTTGAAAATGAACAACCCTAATTATACAACCACAGAGAAATAAAGACACGTGACATCCCAAAGCTGCTCAGAGGATAGAAGAGGTTGAAGAGAGTTAAAGGCAAAATGTGAGAAGAGATTGCAGAAAATGTTGGATCGGATGTCGGACACAGAAAGATGAACAAATCCGATCTGATTCTGTGATAAATCTATCCTGACATCTATATTATTTATACCGCAGCACTGTTCAATTCTGATTGGTCATAATTTCCTGCATGGTTTATATTATAAATCCATAAACAGATTAAAAAAACAAAACAAAAAAGTGTGTAATCGTTGATATGTCGAGGAGACGGTTATTTAACATTGACGGAAGGAGTCTCCAGTGTCAGCACTTCGTAACAGTCATCCTCAGGACAAATTAGTTTACCCTTCTTTACGGTTTTGTGGTAACTTAACAAGCTATGGGTTTATTTTTTGCCTTATTAAATTCAACAGAGAGGGAAAAGTGTAGCTGGAGAGGGGACGGCCGTTTACAGCTGCTATAACGTAAGCGATAACGCAGACTAACCAGTTTTCTGAACGTTCCATAACATTAAATGTAACTATAAACAATTTAATGAATAAAAATTGTAATGGTTGACAAATTGTTGTGTTATAAGGGAAATAATCCACTTCAGGACTTCGTGTTTCGGGGTTGTAACAGTTACTCCACATCCTTTGTCTCTGCCATTAATTCATGTCCTATAACATTACCACATAGTGTTTTATACGTAATACATACTATTATACCGATTAAATCTATTACGGATAATTATAATTAGTTTCCCATCACTAACACCGTCGTTAAAAGTGTATAACGTGTCAAAGTCCCCCCCCATTCAGGCGTTGAATGGAACGTCCCGTTTCCATGGCAACGTGTGAAGGCATTTTCAAGCGCGCGAAACAGAAAGTGGCCGGATTCAAATTGTGAAGACTCAGGGTTGCCCTCGCTAAAGTTTTCTTCTATATATTACGCGTTATATATTAACGTATATAACGCAGGCCTTTGTGATATGAGCAGTGTTAGAGAAGTAAAGCTCCACCCCCCCCCCGCCCCCTTCCCGTTAGCCATGCCTGTGGATCGCGCGCCAGCCCCTCCCGCGCGACATGCCACTCCGCTCGCGCCTTCTTGTCTCGCTGCCAGCGTGCTCACACGGAGCTGCAATGCAGTGCCCGGTACAGAGTCTGCAGACATGCATGGACGTGCCAGGCTCGAGCGCTCAAATAATGTGGAGAAGGAAAGAAACCGCACGAGCTCTCGAACTTGAACAGATGCAGAAGCACGCGCTCGCACACGCACACACGACACAAACACGCGCGCGAGCGCGCGCACATAACACACTAAATATAGCCTTTGCACATATCTGATAACAGTATGGAGAGAAAATGGCGGCCACCGTGAACCTGGCACGCGCATCCTTAGAGAATAAAGAAAAACCGCGAGCTGTTGTGATGCAAAGGAGCAAAGTTTTATTCCAGTAAATGAAAAACATTACCCTCTATCTATCTATCTGTCTGTCTATCTGTCTGTCTGTCTGTCTATCTATCTATCTATCTATCTGTCTATCTATCTATCTATCTATCTATCTATCTATCTATCTGTCTGTCTGTCTATCTATCTGTTTATCTATATATCTATCTGTCTGTCTGTCTATCTATCTGTCTGTCTATCTATCTATCTGTCTATCTATCTATCTGTCTATCGGTATACCATTAAGTGCAAAAGTTTGTGCCCCCCATTTTAAATAAAACTAAAACCCCATTTTAGTTTTAAAAGATAATAATACAGCTGAGTGCATGCGAAAGCTCTTCAGAGGATACGAAAGCGTTTGGAGGTGATTATAAAGTCACAGGCCTAGAGAATATTTATCACATTCAGAAATGGAATTTTAAATGGTTTATTTTTCACTATGATGTCTTTAATAAACACTTCTGATCATTTTTGTTGAAGGAACACGCTGTAAATTACATTTCCTCACTGAGTTTTGATGTGCAAACTTCTGCACTCAAATATACAGTACTGTGCAAAAGTTTTAGACACATGCAAAGAAACGCTGTAGAGCAAAGATGCCTTCAAAATAATGAAATGAAATGTTTCTACATTTTAAAAAAATACCGTAAAAAGAGCAGTAAACAGTAGTAAATGAAACAAAGTCGATATTTGGTGTGAGCAAAAAATAAAAAATAAAAACAGTAGTCTCCGGTACAATGTGTGCAGTTTTATAAGGAAATGAGCTGGTAAGTTTTATTGAGCATCTTGCAGAACCAGACACAGTTCTTCTGGACACTTTGACTTTCGCACTCGCTTCTTATTTAAAATATAAAGTGTCTCTTACGTAATATGCTGCTTTCTTTAATGACATACAAACATTTTTCTGTAACTTTTAATTTTTTTGTACTGACTTGATCATGTAGACGTCATAAAATAAAAAATCTATAACAAAGTTTGCACTAAAAAAAAAAAAGGGTTCCAAAAACTTTTGCACAGTACTGTATGTCTGAATCAAATATACAGTTTTATCGGGTACACACACACACACACACACACACACACACACACACACACACACACACACACACACACACACACACACACACACACACACACGCATCTTTCTATCCTTTTAAGGAACTTCCATTGCTATAATTATGACTGCGGCTAATCAGTGCTTTGCTACACCTAAACGTCACCCAAACCTTAACCTCAGTAACCAAAAGGAAACCTTTCAGCTCTTTTGGGTTTTAAAATAAAAGCTGCAAAGTTATTTTCACGTAGGGGCCAGCAAAACGTCCCCAACAGGTCAAAACTGTTCAATATTCCTATCCTTCTGGGTCCCCACAAAGATATAAAAACACATTAGAAAGCAATCTGCTGTAGTGTGCTTGAAAACATGTCGCCTAATTTTAGGTGTTCAGTAAGTGCTCTCTGCTGGAAGTATGAAATGTACAGATATATCAGTTGCGCACACACACACACACACACATTTCACAAATTTAAATCTTTAAAAATAGTTCTATATATAATAGTTCTAGGCTATAATTATTCTGGAGTAAAAAAAAAAAGAGAAAAGAAAAAGAGTGTTACATAAAGGTGCAATTAAAGTTGCATTAGAAAGCTAACTTTAGGTGTTCAGAGCTGTACAACCTAAAGGATGTGTTAATGTTATCCATTTGCAGCGCTGCACGGCATATTAACCACATTCTGCTCGGCTCCACGGACCCTCTCCATAAGAACAATCCGGCTTTATAAATATTCAAACACTGCAGTCACGCCTGAGTGCACTCACACACACACTCACACACACTCACACACACACACTCACACTCTCACACACACACTTGGCTCGATCCCAAACGGCTCCCTTCAGGACCAGTAGCGCGCTAGGTACGTAAAGGGATTCATTCTTGCTGCACCTCCTATAGGCTGCAGGAAGGAGTTTGAGACGCAGCTTTAGGTTCTTTGATCTGGAGGAACCCCCTGGCAACAGTCCCGCCAATCAGAGCTCTCTCGCTGCGTCTCGAGAACGCTCTCTGTGTGCGCGCCGGATGACACGATACGTGGACGGTTCAGATGACACGCCTCGGGCGTTACTCAGATCCGTTACGGACGCGAAAGTTTTTTGTTTTTGTTTTTGTCAATTCGCAAATTTGAGACTTTTTAAGATCGTCACACTGAGACGCGATCCCTATAGAACCTGGCGCGAATTCTATAACAGACGATAACGTGCGATAACACGTCTTCTCCGTGTCGGATTATGCGGTGAAGATCCTCTAACGATAGATCTGTGATTAACGAAAATGACTACCTTCTGCATACGCCACTAATCCAGGCTTGCTTAAAGAGAAACGTTTTCTCCCCCGTCCGTTAATCACGTTCTGTTTATCGTCATCGCCGCTACCGTACTTGTAGCTGTCCAGTGAGTTTGCCGTCGTCCTGTCGGTGGATTTTAGACGAGCTTCGTTGCATCGCTGACGCTCCGAGACCTTAATAAATAACATGTCTCACACTGCCAGATCATTGGTGTCGGCCATCTTTGATCACGGTGCCACTAAATTTGATCGTCGGTCATGTGACTGCATCAGGTTAGGCGTTCTAAGACGTTACGGCCAAAGAATTCTTGATTCCGGTGCGTAAACTTTATGGTTTACGAACATTATACGAAAATTATTTCCATGGTGCGTATAAACGGTTAAAACTGGCACTTTCTGCTGACAGACAAGCCACGTTTGCTTTTTACGCAGATATCAGATGTTCAACTGTGAAGTTAACATTCTAGTAACCAGGCGTGGAAACGCTGACGTTACCTTTTAAGGTTTATCTTTCAGCGTTTCAGTTGTGTGCAATGCAGAATAAATGACTGCATGTTTCACTGTTTTACTGTATGCACTCACGCACACGTTTTACTCCCGGCGGAAATCAGGACCTAGCTTGATGAGTACACACAAACGGAAGCTCTTCTAAATGATTTCCACAAAGTGGTACACGATTCAATTAAATCTCGGCTGTAAAGACGTAATGTTCTGGCCGAGTTACTCCGAATAAACCGAAATGACACTTAGCGTAAAAGCTTACAAGTCAAAGGAAAGCCAAGTCAATTTGTAATAAAATAAAACGTTTCTGCAATCAGGATGTCGGACATTTTTGTCTCGAGACAGGAGGACACCCAGAACTAATCGATGCCGCGGTGTCACTGATGCTTGAAAACTGTGACCTGCTGCAAGAACACAACTTCATCAGGCCGCTGAGGATCACGGCATCGCGTCACTCTGTCGCTAACATGGTTTATGAGCTCAAAAGTGTCTCGCTAAACTCAATCCACCAGAGATAAGACGGCGATGTTCCTCTGTCGTTCGGGCAGGACAGACTGTCCTCAATCCTCATGAGCAAGAACACAAACAGAATATCCAAGACAAATAAGAGATGCTGGAAGGTGAGACAGGCTAGACAAAGAAAAATGGACCAGAGAGAGAGAGAGAGAGAGAGAGAGAGAGAGAGAGAGAGAGAGAGAGAGAGAGAGAGACCGGTTGGGCAGAAAGGTTTAAATATAAAGATGACCTAGAGACAGAGGATGGACAGAGAGACATGATGGAAAAGGACATGAACAAGAAAAAAAAAGCTGGAGACAGGCCAGAAAAAGAGAGACAGTTTAGACACAGAGAGACAGTTTGGATGGAGAGAATCTCTGGATAGAGAGACAGTTTGGACAAGGGAAGTTTGGACAGAGAGACAAAGAGACAAAGAGAGAGAGAGAGAGAGAGAGAGAGAGAGAGAGAGAGAGAGAGAGACAGCTGGGACAGAGATAGTTTGGATAGAGACAGAGACAGCTTGGACAGACAGAATTTGGACAGAGAGACAGACAGCTTGGACAGAGAGACAGGCAGCTTGGACAGAGAGAGACAGTTTGAACAGAGAGACATCTTGGACAGAGAGAGAGTGAATAGAGAGAGAGAGAGAGAGAGAGAGAGAGAGAGAGAGAGAGAGAGAGATGGAGACAGCTTGCACAGAGAGAGACAGCTTGGACAAGGACAGTTTGGATAGAGAGAGAGCAACAGCTTGGACATAGACAGTTTGAACAGAGAGACACCTTGGACAGAGAAAGTTTGGATAGAGAGAGAGAGAGGGAGAGACGGTTTGGAGAGAGAGAGAGACAGCTTAGGCAGACAGAGAGAGAGCCTGGACAGAGTTTTGACAGAGAGAGAGAGAGAGAGAGAGAGAGAGAGAGAGAGAGAGAGAGAGAGAGAGAGAGAGAGAGAGAGTTTGGACAGGGAGAGAGAGAGAGGGAGAGGGAGAGAGAGACAGTTTGTACAGGGAGAGAGAGAGAGGGAGAGGGAGAGAGAGAGAGTTTGTACAGGGAGAGAATGTTTGGACTTTGGACAGAGACAGACGGCCCAGGCAGAGAGACAGAGAGACAGACAGTTCGGAAAAAGAGAGACAAAGAGTGCCTATTTGGACAGAGAGACAATCTGTAATAAGAAAGACGGTTTAATTTAGACAAAAAAAAAAAAAAAAAAAACTTTCGGTGACTCAGAGTTGTCTCATGTCCTTGTTCTGATGAGCGAAAGCTGTGTGTGTGTGTGTGTGTGTGTGTGTGTGTGTGTGTGTGTGTGTGTGTCTCCACCGTCCTCTTTTTAGAACTGTGATGCTTTAACACAGAATAAAAGGACAATGCAGCAGATGAGGCGAGACGGAGGATAAAACTGAGACAGACTTCACTTCAAAACTTTAACATTTTGGACTTTGAGTCAATTATTCAGGCTAGACAGACAGACAGACACAGGGACAGATAGACAGACAGACACAGGGACAGATAGACAGACAGACACAGGGACAGATAGACAGACAGAAAGACAGATAGACAGACAGACACAGGGACAGATAGACAGACAGACAGACAGATAGACAGACAGACAGAAAGTTGCTCGATATGTTAATACAGGTTTATTTTTGTTTATGGAGGCAGAGATAAATATTGAGGCGTGTTTTCTGTATAAATGGAGCACAGAAGCTTTCAGTGCGCATGTGGTGTACATATGAACTTCTGCTTTATCCAGTGCACAGAGTCTCATCTCCCAAAAATAACACTGTATTAGAACACGTGTACATATTCTCACACACACACACACACACACACACACACACACACACACACACACACACACACACACACACACACCGAGTAAAGAAAGCATGAATGTTTAAAGGAACAGTTTGGCCAAGTTTAGTCAAGCACTTTCAGACTGAGTCAATCAGGAAAGACACGACATACGACACTGTGCTGCTAACAAATAATAGGCTACCAGTTATGGCTACCAGTTTAGCATCATGCAAATAGCGTATCCAAACCATCACACACTCACCTCAAACACACTTCCTCAGTAACACCACTTATACGGAAAAAATATTAATACGCAAATCGAGCATGATCTATATTCTCATCTGAATCGCTTCTAGCATTAAGCTCCGCCTTCATGCTTTAGGCCACGCCCCATATCGAGATGGCTCTGCGACTTTTTTTTTTTTTTTTTTTTTTGTCAGCAACCACATCAATAGGTAAGTCTGAGACGCTGAACTCCTCCACAAAGCGGACCGAGGAAACGGCGCTGGAGGAAGAGTCACACATTTGGTGCAGCACGCTAAACTGGAGGTCGTGAGCTTCCAAAACTTGTTAGCTACGTTAGCATCACAGCTGCAAAACAAGCGAAGACAACTTGAAACACCAAACCTGGCCGACTGAATAACTTTAATTTAAAGAGGAAACATTGATATGATTTGCTAAGTTTTAATAAACGTTTATGTTTTATATTATTTGGTTTTTAAAATAAACCATTGCCCACTCAATCATAGTGATTTGTGTTTTCAGTGGTGCAACAAAAAAATGCTAATGACACTCAAATTCCAGTTTCCAGACCCGCGTTATAGTTTGTCTTTTGACCGATTTATTTATTTATTTATTTATTTTTAAATTCTGCGATTTTATTCTCTTTGACAGGCGACAAAAACGTCATGGCTTTCATCTGGTATTAAAAACGAGGGGTCAAAAGGTCACCTGTGCAGCGTTTATATTGACGATTCTTGCTATATGACTCTCTGCTAACTTTCCAAATGCGCTTTAAGATAAATGACGGAGATCAGACGTTTATATTCGTCGGTCCGGGAAAGTGCTAGAACGTTTAAAAAAAAAAAAAAAGAACTCGTTTGTAATAACACTATTAAGTCTTATTATTATTATTATTATTACTTCAGCTGTCCTCGTCACCTGTGCGCACGCTGACCTTACAGGCGACGAAGTGTAACCTTTCCTGGAAATTATCATTATGTGCATTTCCATAGAATTGTTAAGCGATGATAAGATTACTGAAACTCTTTCCAAACACCTCGACAGAATTCCCCTTTAAACTCTCGACGTGTTAAACAGCAGCCGCCCCTGCAGCTTACTCAACCCGAGAGTCTCATCGGTGGAAACTCATTAGAAAATATAACGACCCTTCAGGTAATGGATTTTCTGGGTTTTTTTCCCCTTCCCACTTCCCACTTCTAAAGAAGAGTCGAGATAAAAACACGAGCACTTAATAAAACTCTTTTATTACCGGCTACGGCATCATTAAAGTACAGCGTCAAAAAACTGGCACGAGTTTGTTTGTTTATTCTTTAAATCCGTCTAAAATGTGGTTATTTATTACATTTTAAATTTTTTTTAAAATTATTATTATTATTGTTCATTTATTTATTTATTCAATTCTTTTATTTTTTAAAAAAGTACTTATTTATTTATTTAAAAATGCAATTATTATTTTTTACTTAAACATTTTTTTTTTTTTTTTTTACCATGTACGATGGTAAGACGAATAAAAACTTTATTATCGTTGTTGTTATTTCTTTTGTTTTTTCTTTTGCACTGTTTATTGCAAACGGGTGTCACAAAAGTGCCGAAGGGTTTAAGGGGCGACTGAGATTTTGACTTTTGTCACATGTCACACTTTTAAGGATTTCTGTTTGACTCACTCTCGAACGAAGACACTTTATATTCATGAGCCCTGATACGCAAAATTAAACACGTTTAAAAAAAAAAAATAAATAATAATAATCTAATATTGAAAAAAAACAAAAAAAAAATAATCCTAGGGTTTTTTTTTTTTTTTTTTTAAGAATGTTAAATATTATTTTAGAATTTAATATTAATATAGTATAATCCTAGTAATAATAATAATAATATAATTCATTATTAATTAATCTAATATTCTTTAACTGTTGAATTAAAATCAAATCTCTCAAACTAATAAACATTTACATTTGATTTCTAATCTAATGAAAGATTTTAATCCAAGAAAAGATGTAGAAATTCTACTATTCTTTTATTTATTTATTTTTTAAAAAAATGTTGTTTATTAAGGAGCTTTTCCACATTCTTGTGAAATTAATTTACCGGAATTTAAGTGAAAAGAAGAAATTGCTGCCAAACATTAAATATATATATATATAATTTAAAAAAAATAAATAAATAAATAAAAAAAACACGCAGTGCATCTTTTTATTATAAAAGAAAATCTGTTTAGGTAAATCTTAGACATTTTCATTGGTTTGGTTTTAATGGTTACATTTTACAATCGTTACTTATTATTAAGTAATATATATATTACACAAAAATACATAAAGTTATATTTAATCAGTAATATTTTGGCCGTATATCCGTCTATACACAATATAAGACTCCTTGATTAATTTTTTTTACAGAGTGCAGTTATTATTCACATAACAAATGTTCTTTTAAACAAGCAGAAGAAGAAGAAATGAGCTTCCACTGGGGACCTTAAATCATGTTTAAACACACGGAGTCCAATAAAAAGTTTAGATTTCATGGGCCGTGTTGGATTGTGTTACAGTTTGTGCCTGGAGGGAAAAGCAGCGCATAAAAATCACGTTATGAAGACACGCTGCGTGAGAGCCGTGCACGTGAGAGCCGTGCACGTGAGCAGATGTGTGAGATGCGACGCGGGTTTCAATAATACTGTGGATAATAAATAAAGTAGATTTAAATGAGCAGGAAAAAATTGAATAGGATGCAATTCACAGTTATTTTGATGACCTCCGTGAAGTCACAGTAAAATAAATAAAACCCTCGTTTAAATATTCATAGTCATAAATATTATTTGTGTCATAAACATTAACGCTTGAGGTGGGGTTTTTATTGTTTTTTTTTAGCTCCGTATATCAGATTTACTGAGGTTCCATCCAACAGAAGAGCTTTCAGGAGTTTTTTAGCTTTAAAAACAAAAAAAAAAAACAAAAAAAAAAAACCCAGTGACATCAGAGGCTCGGGAACAATCGTCATGACAACGGCTTGAGCAACTACACGACCGCGTGATGATAACTATATGATTATAAAATAACTCGTTATCTCCAGGATTCTGCGATCGCAGAAAATAACGCAAAATCAAAGAAACTCCGCAATATTCGGAGGAGCGTGCGATTTTTTAAAAAAAATTATCGCAGGTTTGGGCCGAGACGCGTCACGTGACGTCATCACGACGTCCGAATCCCTCTCAGATTCACGTGCGTCGAACACGAGCGCAGCTAAAAGGTCTCATTTACCAACAAACATCACTGTGAAAGAGCGTGCAGAACTATTTCGAATTCGCAACTGCGATTTTGCGGTTTTCCGCAAAAAAAGCTACATTTTGCACATTTTGAAAAAAATCCGCAGCAAGTTCGAGCATTTCTGGCCGCAACAATCACAAAATAATTCCACGAAATCCTGTACGGAATGATTAGCGAAATTAAATCAACACAAAACACAAGACAGCTTTAATGACGAGGCGGAGTCACTGTTACCCTGAAGTTGATTATTTTCCCGTAACAGCGCGTCCCGAAGTGTTTCAGTCCTCTAACTTTTTTAATTTTTAAAGCAGAACACATTGAACTTCGTTCCTTAGTTAGTTATTTGCGTCATAGCAGCTATAAGATGTCGAACTGTTACAAAGCGCTGACACTGGAGACTCCTTCCATAAACGCTAAACAAACTGTTTCTCCTCACAGAAAACTTCACCGTATCAACGACTACACGCGTTTTTTTAATCTGTGAAATACGTCTAAATCCGTCATGGTTGATAATTTTACCTCACACATCACTGCAAAATAAATAAATAAATAAACAAACAAATAAATAAATATTAAAAATGTAAAATCACAACTTAGCAAACTGTATAAATATCTTGTATATAGTTGAATTATTCTATTAGTTCCCCTGCTGAAAAAAAAAAAAACCCATAGAAACCATCACAGAAATTCTAATGGTTTCCACTACAAATACCATTACAAACCATCAGCTAACCATTAAAACCATTACCGATATTGGTCCTTAATGGTATCCACTAGACATAACAATCCACCAAAAGAAGGCACCGAATTACCGGTAGAGACCCTCGGGGATCATTACAGTTTCCATTAAAACCGATACAACTCCCATTATAACCATTAAAACCATTACAAATTCTATGAGGGTTTCTATTGTTTATTTGTTTTTCCCAACAGGGTCCTATTATAATCATATATAAGATTATTAATCCTATTTCTAGACGCTTATTTTAAGCTTTTAAGTTATTTTCTTGATCTAATGGCAAATGATTGATATTAGAAAAATGATCTGCCAATAGGAGCGAGCTTGAAATGAGTTCAAATGGTCTAGAAATAGGTTTAACGATCATATATCTGGTTACGTTAATCTGATAACAGGAAATACTAGATAGATTAGATAAACAGATGACATTTCTTGATCAATTCTAGATAAATTGGACTTTATATGTTCGAGATATTTTCACGTTTTTTTTTTTGCAGCGCGTCAGGAAACCGTGGAAACGCAGACGGGGTCTTAACACCTCACTGGTGTTAAAGAAGTTTTGAAAAGTTATCAGATGATTCGGATTAAGATATTAAAAAGTGTCTAGACATTTTCTAGACACTTATTTTAAGCTGTTAAGTTATTAGACACACACTACAGGACGTAACGCTGGCAAAAAAAATAAACAAACCTCTATTCGAGTATTCGGTTTTACATCATTTTATACGTTACACTGAACTTATATTCTGTTAAAAACACACAATAATCACTCAGATTAACACCCCCCCCCCCCCCCCCCACACACACAGCAGCTAAACCAGTGAAAACGTCCTGTTCTGTTAACACACACACACACACTCCTACCAAACTCTCTCTCTCTCTCACACACACACACACACACACACACGCACACAATTTTGATATTTTATGAGTTTGTCACACTTACACTCACAGTGGAAGTGACTCAGTGGTGTGTGTTCATTCACACCCTTCACAAAGCTTTCACTTCTCTGCTGAAGGAGTGAACTTTCGTTTATGGTTAAACAATGGAGGGAGAGGGAGAGAGAGAGAGAGAGAGAGAGAGAGAGAGAGAGAGAGAGAGAAATCCAACCACACACACACACACACACACACACACACACACACACACAGTCTCACTTCGATCCCACACACAAACACAGACGCACAATTGCTTTCTCTCCGTCTAGCTCATGCACACCTCTTTCTCCTTCCCTCCTACACACACACACACACACACACACACACACACAAACTGGCGTGATATCTATACCATGTGATCATGCCAGGCGCCATGCCAAAGGCCAGCCATGTCACTTACCAGAAATCTCACACAGAGCGAAAGGGGGGAGGGGTGAGACAGAAGAAAAGAGCCTTTAATTTAGCCTAACACACACACACACACACACACACACACACACACACACACCGTTTGAGTCACTGTGCTTTCACTTGGCGTGCTCGATGTTAGTGTTATGTCTGAAATTCCCAAAAATGTGTGTTGTTTAATGTCACGCATACCTTCAGTGTGCTCTCACCGCCCGCAGCTTGTGTGTGTGTGTGTGTGTGTGTGTGTGTGTGTGTGGTCATGCTTTCCTTTCAATTCAATACACCAATGTGGCCAACACGTTTTTCCAGGAAAGAAAGACTCAGTGACAGATTAGCTGCTGTTTATCTTCCGTAATATTGTACACGCACACGATACGTACAAAATGGCCGACTTGGCAAAAATATCTACATCGCGGTATATTAAATATCACGATGCATCTTTCCGAGCATAGCGGGGGTCATAGGGTGTCATTACTTATAGAATCTCACTAAATTATTAATATCGTTAAAATGTCACGTCGTGTGCAAAAGTTTGTACCCCCCCCCACGCCTTTTCCACGCAGCGTACGTGTGTAAAAACGGATTTTATGGTCACTACACGCAGTAATATGGATGTTTATGATAATCTGATGGTTATACACAGTACTGTGCAAAAGATTTAGGCACCCTATTAAATTTAGTACAAACTTTGTTACAGATTGTTTATTTCACGACGTCTACGTTATCAAGTCGGTACCAAAAAAAAAACATTTTAGATTCCCCAAACATTAGTTTTCTAGCACAAAATACCATATAATGTAAATAAACGTAATACAGTGCAAGAAAGAAGACAAATGAAGCTCCATGACGCACATAGTTCATGACACGTGAGTCGTGTTGTGTGTAGAAACGCAGGGGAAATTCTGGTGTAAATTTCACATCACCACTGAGAAGACCACGAAGCGTAGGCGAGGAGACGTGATTGGTTTTTTTTGTTTTTTCAAATTTAGCTACGGCGGTGCAAGTCATGACCTACCATAATCAAAAGTTGTTAGATTTATTATTAAGTTTGTATAATAATTATCTGGTCACTTTGACCCTTTGGTGTCTAAGGTATTTTATTATAAAGGTACCGTAAACGTTATGGAATTAAATCTGTGGCAAAAGTACTGAACGTAACTTTTCAAGAAACGAATAAAAATATACGACGAGGAAGAAGGAAAAACCGTCTGAAACTGAGAACGGTGACCTCGGTGGGAAAAAAAAAAATGTAATTTTGTCTTCAAATAAACAGTTTTCTAAGCTTCCTTAGATGTTTACGTTCGCCATTCTGACACAAATATCGTGTGTGGGCGGGGCTCAACAGCGCTTTACTCTCATTTGCTAGTTCGATTTGGATCGACGGCTCGAGTCTCCAGCTGAGGAGGATGACGACGACGAGGATGATGATGACGACGCGACGTGCCGCTCCTGAGCGCTCATCCATGAAAAATAGTCGTATGAGACCCGAAGCTCAAATATTAATTAACTGACTGAGTAAGTGAGTCATTTCCACTACAAAGTACAAAACACTATAATTACACAGAAAACCGCATCCGGAACGTTCTCCGAAATTCGCGATACTGAAGTCTCTACTTCCAGGTCAGGGAGCCGTCCATCCAAATCTCCCCGGCCAATGAGAGCGAGTCACTGTTAAGCCCCGCCCACACGGGAGGTTTGTGCCAGAACTCCCTTTCCTTTCGGCTGTTCCCTTCAGGGGTCGCCACAGCGAATCATCTGCCTCCATCTAGCCCTATCCCCTGCATCCTCTTCTCTCAGACCGACTACCTTCATGTCCTCCTTCACTACATCCATAAACCTCCTCTTTGGTCTTCCTCTCGGCCTCCTGCCTGGCAGCTCTAACCTCGGCATCCTTTTACCGATATATTCACTCTCCCTCCTCTGAACATGTCCAAACCATCTCAACCTGGCCTCTCTAACTTTGTCTCCAAAACATCTCACATGTGCTGTCCCTCTGAGGTACTCGTTCCTGATCCTATCCATCCTCGTCACTCCCAGGTTCGTGCCAGAACGGCGAACGTAAACTTGCGGAGTGCAAACGAAAAGTCTGGCACAACATCCTTCACCCTTTTCATCACCGTTTCTATATTATTGATTCATTTAATTACTTCTCCCTCAGTATATGTTTATTCTTTTGTTTTCTAGCTTTTCTAACCCTTAATATCCTTAGTTATTGTTTAAGACACCACTGAAAAGTGCTCGAGGCTTAACTTCAGCTCTTTCACTTGGGCTTCTGTTTCATTCTTTCTCAGAGTCATTCGCGAGAATACGATTCCCGAGGGTTAATTAAACTCGAAACCTCAATAACTGAAAAACAAGTCACCTGTAAACGACGTCAGCTCGTGTGTTCTGGAGGGGGAAAGTTCAGGAATAAAAAGCTGTATAACTGTAATAAATAGACAGGTTTGGATTGTACACCTTCAGATAAAATGTTCAGGAAATAAATCGTGTGGAATTTATTTTATCCCAATATCTACAAAAAGCCCTTCGGGGGAAAAATATTGTTCTAGTCGCCTCGTCCTGATCCCTGAATCCTAAAACTCTGAGAGACGGAGACGGAGCAGACACCGAGTTAAATATAATATTACAGTCTGGGATAAAATCCTGGGCGATTAGCGTGATATTAAATCTGAAATTCGTCCCGTTCCTGCCCGTGTACGGTATAGCGAGTCGTATTCGAGGATTACACGCCAGTATCGAATGACATAGTGCACATAGTGAGAGGCATGTTGTTGCTATTAATACAGACCAAACAGGTTTTCAGGCACTGCGTCAAAAAACACGCTGAATATTACGGGCAGGACCCGAGTCGTGGCCTTCAAGATCACGGCACCGGAATCCCGAGGGCAGACCAACAACGTTTCCTATTTAGGTTAAAAAAAATAAAAATAAATAATGCTTAGGTAAAAAAAAAAAAAAATCAAAAAACATTTCAACATGTGATCAAAAGTTTTGTGAATAATTTGTGATCACGCATGAAATATTCGAAATAGAACCACGTGAATATAAACGAATCCTGTGTAAAATCTCGTGTGACGTGTGTACGTTTCACACGTGAACCATGCGGTTATTCACGTCATACTCACAAGTTCAAAGACATCGGGGGGGGGGGGGGATCTTAAAAGTTACGGCTGACTGTTACAAAGCGCTGACACTGGAGACTCCTTCCATAGATGCCTTCTTAGATAAAAACGTCACCATAATCGACGGTTACGCACGTTTACGTGGAGCGTACGCAAGCCCGTGAACGGGCTGTTACTATAGAAACGACAACGTATTCGGACGCGCGCATTAATGTAGACCGGCGCCGCTGTCAGGGCCGCCGTTATAGAAGACTAACCGACACCCTCCGACCAATCGGAATAGAGAATTCAGCAGCGCTGTGGTTTAACACAAGCGTCATCACTTGGTGTTTCTTTAACTGCAAGAAATATGGATTCGGGGCGTCTCTGTAGAAAACTGAACGTGTTAAATGTGATGTGGTTTCGCTTCCTATAAAAACACAAAGTGCTACAGTGTGTGTGTGTGTGTGTGTATGTGTGTGTATGTGTGTGTGTGTGTGTGTGTGTGTGTGTGTTTTGTATCCTGAATTGCTGCCATTGTCGTGTCTTTGTCTCGTCACGTCTCTCTTATCTCTTGACAGCGAGAGAGAAAATGAACGCTCGGTTCTACACAGTTCCCCGTAGAGGACGCAGCGTGAGGTCGGCTCGCTGTGAATAAACAAGCGAGAGCTCGGCGTACCGAGGCCACTGGGAGGTAAAGCTGTTTACTGCGGTCTCGCTGAGGTTGTTATAATGCGTCATAAACATGTCATAACAGCCCTGCTTGGAATAGTTAAACCAGTGTGCCTTCTGACGTACCACATAATCGAAGACGAATAGCACACAGATTCAGAACATGTTGTTACTTAAACCTCGTCGACATGGTGAAGTTTTCTGTGAGGGGAAATGCGTTTGTTTAACATTTTGTGGAAGGAGTCTCCAGTGTCAGCGCTTTGCAACAGCCTGTAACTTTTTGGTAAACTGAGGGAGCGGCTGTTTATAGCCACTATAACGTTAGCGAGAACGGGAACTGACTTGTCTTCGGGGACGTTCCACAATATTGAACGTAACTGTAAATGGATAAAAAGTACAACGTGTCGTTATTCAACGCATAAGAAATGTAATCGCGTGGCATTCTCATGGCAAATCGCTGTGCTATAACTATAAAATGGATTAAAAAAAAAAAAAAGTGGTTTGTTAATAAATAAAAATTGTAACTGCTGGCAAATTGCCGCGATATAAGAGGAATAAAACACGCCAGGACGTGCCGTTATTGGAAAGTGTAACTCTGCCTCATCACACCGTGGCATTGTTGATTATTTTACTGTAACTGCACCACACACGGTGTTTAACTCCTTACTTGTCGAGCAAAAAAAAAAAAAAAAGAAAAACTCTTGTGTTTTTTAAGCTGCTTTCTGAATGCTTTACTTCAGGCGCTGCACCAAACCAAGGAACGTAGGGGTAGTGATGATGCGATGAATTTGTACAGCGGCAGTCATGTGATCCACCTGAAGCCTACGTAGATTGTTAATAGAGTCAAATCAGGTGTGTTCAGGATGACCTTCAAGGTCTAGGAAACGACTGGATGTCGCAGATTAAAAACAAAAGACAAAAAAAAAAAAAAAAAAGGTTTCAATTCAAGGCCCCAAAGTTGCACTGATGCTGACTGGTCCCCCGGTTGGACGCCTGATCGGACCTCCAGCGTCTTGCATTAAAGAAAAAAAAAAAAACAACCCAACAAAAGTACAATTGATATGAAAATGTGAGGCGTGTTCCCTTCAGCAAGAGGCGTTCCACGCCCCCAGGGAAGATTTACGAGGATTAACCATCAGGTACGGCACGTAACGTACACTTAAACACCTCTCCGTTTGGCACGTTCCCTCCGGCCCTCTCATGTGGAATGCTGCTTGGTGTGCAGCTATGAAGGGCAACCGGGGACACGATGCAAACATCCAGCTGGGCCGCGTCATCTCGATCCTGGACGGCCGCCAAGCCAAAGACGGCGCGCTTTGAGAAAGAGAAACACGGCCTTGTATGTTGTGTGAGAACACACGATAGCCGAGCAGATGCCAAGATTCCCTTCGGGTTCCCAGAACCCAGGATGAAGACTCGCCTGATAATCTCTTACACAATATATTGCGATATTCAGAACGTTTAAAAAAAAAAAAAAAAAAAACGGCACTGAGGCTCTATGAAAGGGGCTGAGGGAACGTATTTCGGATTACTTATGAGATATTTCTAGACAGAACACCAGGCAGATGTCAGAGCTGATTTTCTCTGAGCTAAAGCAAAAAAAAAAAAAAAAAAAAGCTCTCCGCTGAATATGCCATTCTCTCCGAAGCCAAAAAATATAAAATAAATAAGGAAATAACTGCAAAGCAAAAGCAAACACACACACACACACGAGTTCATGCAGATGTTTACTCAGAGCGACTCGGAGGAGTCTGGTGTGTATAAAACGCTGCTCGGCTCATGATTTACTCCATACCGCGCTTTGGGGTTCTGCTCATAATCAGCCCGGCGGTTTATTCCGATACTCCGCAAACGCAATGGCGTTATCGTGGATGCTTTACGGTTCGTTCGGGTTCGGTTTTAACCCTTTTGATCTTCCTCACAGGATGAAAAACAGAAGAACAAATACGCTTTGACGTAACGCTTTGGATACACGTGTACAGATCCGGAGAATTTTTATTTTTATTTTAAATTCAGCTGGATAAAAACAAAACAAAACAAAAAAACATCCAGTATCACTAGTCTTATAATGGATTGCTTTAAAAAAAAAATAAAAAATGTTCAGATTATGCATCGTTAAGACATTAATAACAGCCAATTATACGAATTATTACACGGAAATATGACGAGATAACTACTTGACTACCTTTCACTGCTGGAGCCGCCGCCGTTTCGAGCGTTTCCGCATGACGTCGCGGCGGTCAGGTGGTACGCGTCGGAGCTCGCGAGTTGTAGTTACGAGTTCTACGAGGACGTGAGCGCTTTTTACAAGTCGGAATCATGTAATTACGGTAATTACGACGTGGCGTGAACGCAGATTAAGTCTCGCCTCGTAGCTTCAAACTTCAGACACCAAATGCAATCTCTGGATGAATTGTCCCTTTAAGGAATGTGCGCACACACACACACACACACACACACACACACACACACACACACACACAGGAAAAGCTTGATGTGTTCCTGCTGCCTTCACGTCCTTTTAACAGAAATGAAAATACAAATCTACAAATTTGACTTGGTTTGTCGTTAATGTAATATGGTAATATGAAACATTAAATAGATAGATAGATAGATAGATAGATAGATAGATAGGCAGACAGACAGACAGTGAAAGAAAGAAATCAAGAGGGAGGGAGAGAAAGAGAGAAGAAGGGAAATG
This sequence comes from Cranoglanis bouderius, assembly GCA_023630585.1. Taxonomy (NCBI): domain Eukaryota; kingdom Metazoa; phylum Chordata; class Actinopteri; order Siluriformes; family Cranoglanididae; genus Cranoglanis; species Cranoglanis bouderius. The sequence goes on along the minus strand of CM042565.1, from coordinate 16,388,131 downwards.
CCATAAACAGCACATGCTAGTCTCATAGGAAAGGCAGCATTGTGCTCAGTCACATGGCTTCAAAACCAGACGGCAGAACGCAATTGTCAGCACACACACACACACACACACACACACACACACACACACACACACACACACACACATGGTCATGGGTCATACACTCTCTCCTATGACTATGGCTTCCTTCCTCAATATCAATCCGCAAGCTGAAACACATGCATCTCGTGAATACAGACCCTGACATGTGTCTCATGGAGCTGGAATGAGAAATGTGTTGCTGATCATCATCACAGTCACGGGAGGTTTGGTGTAAAGGGGGGGGGGGGGATTCTAAACTCACCACTGAAAGGAAAAGTTTGGCGTAAAATAAAATGTAAAACATCGCTCCAGAGCTCCAAAAACTGGGCTGTAAGCTTTAATGACAACAATACTCGAAAGATATACAACACTGCATCATCTACTGCATGACAACCGCCACGAAGGACATCACGCTCGTCATTACGGTGTTTATTACATACAGGATATACAACTGAAGCGAATACTACGATCATACAGCTGTAAAATGACATCAGTATTAAGCTAAATTATGTCACAATAATAATAATAATAATTTTTTTTTTTTTTTTTTTAAAAGTCCAAATGTATTTTTATAGACGGCGTTGTAGGTTTCCAGACTTTCTTCATTATTATGATATTTTTCTTATTATTTTGAGTAACAGCAGAGTTTGTGTGTGTTATAATCATCAAGTGTGATATCAATAATGTTATTATGCAAAAATACCTTTTTACTATATCATATATAACGTAGGAGTGTAGTTATTTAGGAATAACGTATCGCAGTCCGGATGCTTACATTCATTTCCTCGGAGGAAAACTTGGGAACGTTTGTCCGTTCAACGTGGACGTTTGTCTTGTGTTTGGTGAAGCCGGAGCAAATCAGACATCGTCAGGAACGTACTCCGCGTGGTTCGGCGCTAAGATCATGCATCAGTGCGTGTTGGAATTAACATTAACCAAGCTCAGTAAGTGATGGAAAACGGTTGTTTACCGTTATCTTCTGTAAACTAATGCAGTTTGCTAATGTTACACGATACAAAATTATTGTAAAGTGTTACTCATCACATGGGTCAGCTGATTAGATAGCTAGATAACTAATGTGAAGTGCTACTTTCCTGATTATATCCCATAGAACATTTAGAAATGAAACGGAAATCCAGACCTGGCATTTTCACGTATCGGAACGCTAGCTGGCTACATGACGGAGACACGACGCTGGCTCAAATTGTGCTGCATCGTGCTGAAATAGTGCACGTAAAGAAACACAAACAATTCAGTGGCAAAAATCTCCGAAAGCGGGTTAGATCCGAGCCCGAGGGAACGACATGGTCCGAATTTTAACGCTGACATTTTTAACCGCACGATTAACTACGATCTCGCAACCTCGCTGTGCATAAAGCGCCTCCCGCTGTTGTTTCGAATGTCCTCTACAACTGACCGGGAACGTCCGAGGAACGAAAGACGTCACTTCCTTAATAAACCGACGGATATCCGCCGAAGCGGTCTGAATAATTTAGCTAACAAACTGTCTGCAAAAGACAGCAGTTAAAAACAAACAAACGACAACAACAAAACGTTCAACTGAGTTTGACGATACTTTTCTTTAACACCTACAAAGACAAAGAAGATTAAGGTTTTTAAAAAAAAAAATAATAATAAAAATACATGAACTCAATGGCATCCATTCAGTAACATTTAATTTGTAAAAAGCGTAAAAAAAAAAAAAACATCACCGTACCGACGATATCTCAGAAAAGTATATCACATAATCGTTTATCACGATATCGAGATCATATCGATATATCGCCCAGCCCTATTTTGAAAATGTTCTTAAGTATCGTGATGCATCCACGACCCGACATATTCATTTAGTTTATATCCGACACAGGAAGTAGATATATACAGTAAGATGAGCTATAATATCAACACATACAAGCAGAAAGCTGGAAGTGATGCGGGCGGTTATATAGTCCGGTCGGTCTTCGAGTGATTAGTCATTATCACACAGCGAGAAACACAGTGGCGGCTCAGCTGGTGTTAGATAAGGTGTGTTTATTTCGGGGGGGGGTGGGGGGGGGGGGGGGTTGATCTAGCTAGCACTGTTTATCCAGTAAAAGTAACCAGGACTTTCTCTTTAGGGCTATAATGTAAAACAAGGTCAGCATTTAAACAGAAACGGGCAATGATCCGTCATCAAAGATATCAGCTATACTACAGATATTAGATTACATATCAGATGGAAGCATTATTAATTCTTCACCTTTTTTTTTTTTTTCCCTCCATTTGATTGTATTCCCAACCGTTTTGCATTTCTTTAACGAGTTCACGTCTGATTCTGTATCTGCTCAACGTTTATTAACTGTTAATTCTCAGTAATAGATCGGTTGAACTATTTACCCGGTCTTTTTTTTTTTTTTTTTCTTTAAAAACTTTAAACATTATGAGTTCGGTAAAGAGCGAAATCTCTCATGGTTGTGGGTCTCAAAGGAATATTTCTACTTCTGTACATCATTTCTATTCACAGTTTATCTTTCATTTATTTTGGGAATAAAACGTGCAGGTATCTTTTCAGATGGTTCTTTGGTTTGTCCTTAAAGTGTCTCGGGCTCGTTAGAGATGAACTAAATGAAGTTCCTCTTTCTGACAGTAGAACCATTAAACCCTGCACAGAATCCCACAGGAACCGTTTATCCTCCTTTTAAAAACGTCAAACTGTCGTCAGGTTCGGTTTTTCTACAACAGCAGAACCCGCACGATCCTCATGTTAAGGTTCTAATGATTTAAATATCTCGTGGTCGTGGCACCGAAAGTAACGATAAACACACCGTGTCGTTAGGTCGGTCCGCCTGGATTAAAAGAGTCAGTGGGAATGACTCATCTGTTTATTTTGTTATAAAACTCGCAGGTATCTTTTCGAACGCTTCTCCGATTTGTCCTTAAAGGTTTTTGGGTTCCTTGGAAAACTAAAAAGACGTTCCCCTTTCTGAAAAAGCTCCGAGTAAAACCAAGAACCATGCGGCTTACTTTTAAAACTTCGATCCTTATCGTCGGGTCAGTTTTCTAAAAGAGCAGAACCCGCACCAGCCTCGTGTTACGCTTCTAATGATCTACACCTCTCGTGGTTGTGGGTCTAAAAGGAATATTTAACTCCGTCTGCCCCGTGAAAGCGTCGACATTCCGGCACAGTCTGTGAGAATGACCGAACTATTTATCGTCCTTTTCCTTTTTTTTTTTTTTTTTTTTTGGGACGCAAACATGCAGCTTTCCTTCCGAAAGGTTTCTTTGATTCGTCCTTAAAAGGTTCTCTTGCACTACAGAAAGCTAAATAAATTAAGTTCCCCTTTCTGAGGGGGGAAAAACAAAAACCTCCAAGCAGAACCATTAAGAGGATCCCAGAGGAACCATGCAGCTTACTTTTAAAACTTCAATCCTTATCATCAGGTCAGTTTTTTTTTCTTTTCATGTTCAGGTTCTAAGCAGATAAATGTCTCATGGTTGTGGCTCTAAACTCTAATAAACTCTAATAAACTCTAATAAACTCTAATAAACTCTAATAAACTCTAATAAACTCTAATACATTTCCATGCACGGTGCTGTGAAGTCAGTCGGCCTGGATACACTGTCAACATTCCAGCACAGTCGGCGAGAATTATTTAATTATTTATGTATTTTTCTGTTTCTTTTGGGACGCAAACTTGCAGCTTTGAGCTTTCAAATCGGGAAAACAAAATAAAAATAAAAACAGAAATAAGAACGACATGCATGGCAAGCATTCGAAACAAAAATACTAATAACAATAACAACAGCATGAATAATAAACTCCGCTGTTTGTTTGTTTGTTTTTTTCGTTGTTGTTTTTAAATACTCACATAAATCAGTGAAGTAGGAAATTAAACATGGCACCCATCATGCGTCACGCAGGAGAAGCCAGAAACGGCGCGCGCTGAAATGCTGATTGCGTCACTGCGGCTCGAACCGCGAGACCGAACTTTGCGCAAAAAAAGAAGAAAAAAGAAAAAAAAAAAAAAAGGAAAGGAAAGGAAAGAAAAAAAGAGGGGGGAAGGAGGAGGAGGAGGAGGAGGAGGGGGGGGGGTGGAAAGAACGGCGACACGCGCGATTTACTTCGGGTCACTTCGCTTCACTCGGTGTGCACGCGCGCTGTCCCGCACGCTCGCGCTCTCCCCATCTCTCTCTCTCTCTCTCTCTCTCACACACGCACACTTCAATTCAATTCAATTCAATTCCAGAAAGCTTTATTTGCACCAGTGCGTCACAATCCCCTGCTTTAAAGTTCTCCCTTCACTTCAACTTCTCTCTCTCTCTCTCTCTCTCCAGGAAGTGATTTGCGGCTCCTCACATGGAGAGCGTATGACATCATGCTACAGTCCTGTAGGGAGTGTGTTTGTGTTTTAAAGGCACAGCTCCGAGTGAGTCTGTGTGCTCTTAGCTTCTCTCCTCTCTCAGGGTGATTGTCCTTCCTACACTACACTAGGTGTGCGCTCAGGTAAAGCGTTCCGTGCTCAGGGTGCAGGTCATGACCCCGTAAGCTCCACGGCCGCTTCCTAACGGTCCGCCGCTTCACACCCTCCTCACACACTCCTTTAGCCTTTTCTACAAAAAGAACAAACCCCTCCGCCCGAGTTACCGCTGAGTAACACGCAGAAGCTGATTATTTTCCTATGACATCATGTCATGTCATTTTTATCCAATTATAGCTACATCCAGACCGTACAAGCTTTCATGGAGCTTTTTTGTGATTGCTGCAGCCGAAAAATGCCGCACGTGAATCGAAGAGGGCTTTGGCTGAACGCGCGTCGTGACGACGTCACCTGACGCGTCTCGGCCCGAATCCCCGGAAAATCTGCAACATTTTATTTTGGAACGTCCACGAAACAAGTTCCCGTTCTCGCTTTAAGTCGCAGCGGCCGTAAACGGTCATCCCATCTCTTTTCTCTCGCAAAAAAAAAAAAATAAAATAAAATAATACCCAGCTCGTCATGTCACAGAGAAGTTACCGAAGATGTCGGAAAGCTTAAAGTAACAGCGGTACCTCTGACACTGGAGACTCCTTCCGTAAATGTTAAATAGGCGTCTCCTTACTATACAGTCGGCGAGTTTTTAAAAACGTCCTGCGTCCGCCGCACAAGTCCCTGCGGATGAGCTACTGCTATAGAAACGATCGCTTAAAATGAGCACGTTAACGTAAACCTGTGATTTGCATCTGCACTACTGTCAGACCTGCTGTTATAGAAAATGAATCAACGCTTTCGGACCAGTTAGAGCTTTGATCCAGGTACTGAACACTGGGCGTGAGGCGGGAATGAGCCCGGGTGGACACACGTTCACACGCGGTGGGATTATAAATCAGAAGCGAGTGAGTCCACAGGAGACAGTGGTGAATAAGAGTCGTGGGATGAGCACAGGATTTCTTAGGTACACTGACGGATTCCAGGACAGAAGCTAGGGGTGCCAATACTTTGTGCAGAGCACCACGAATGCTACGATCATTAAACCTACACGAACAGTGTAGTGGGAGTGGCAGGTATAGCTGATAAACCAGCGAATCGGTGTATGTACAGTTCTTGCTGGATCTCAGGATCCATCTCTCTATAGAAGGACACAAAATGGTCGAGCGAGCATCACACTGAATCAATCAATCTCTCTCTCTCTCTCTCTCAGCCATATTACAGTGACTATCAGAAAAGAAACCAGGCCTAGAATGACTGGAGTGCTGAAAAGTGGTGAAGGAAAGTGTGACTGGCTGTCGCCCATATCGTCTCGCACGATCCCATAAACACGCCAGCGTCAGTCTAGCACCATCACACGTTCCTCTACATCCAGAATGTTTCACGTTGTCTCGTGAAGTTATGAGATTAAGATTTTATACAACTATTACTTTAACATTCTGTGCTCAACCTGCACTTTATCGTCCTTTTACATTTAAAAACAAAAATGTTTTTTTTTTTTTTTTAGTGTTTTAGTCATCACTTACACCACAGTATACAACATGCGGAATCCTACGTTCTGATTGGTCACGAGGTGCTGACGAATTTTCCTTAACGAGGAAATTACAGGTGTATATCGATCCTCTTGTTCGTTTCTATAGTAACAGCTCGTTCACGGGGACTTGTGCGGCGAACGCTCCGCGTAAACGGATTAAAGATACTCGAGCAGTCGTCGATATGGTGACGTTTCCCGTAATTTATCGGACATTTACGGAAGGAGTCTCCAGCGTCAGAGGGACAGCTGTGACTGAACAGAGTAGTTTTCGCTTCTTTGCGGTTTCTCGGTAACATGATAATTTTTTACATTTTTTTTTTTGTCATTAACTTCGAGCGAGAGAGAGAGAGAGAGAGAGAGAGAGAGAGAGAGAGAGAGAGAGAGCTTGCTGAAGGAAGGACTGTTTATAGCTGCTATAACGTAAGTGAGAACAAGAACCAACTTGTTTCATGGAAGTGAATGTAACTGAACAGATCAAAAGCACGTCGCTATTTAAATAATCCAAACCGTAACTGTTGAGAGCGTTATGTATATATGTTGTACAAGTCATCGGACCTTATCTTGACAGGTCTGGGTCAATGATCATCGGTAATTCTCGCAATTATCATCAATTATCATAATTAATATGACAGGCACGTCATAAACTGATTCAACTGAAAATCTAAGATGTGGTTTGAACCTCAGTATACAGTACGTGTAAATGATAGTATTGTTCCCACACACACACACACACACACACACTTGTGATTAGAAATGTGTGTTCCTAAAGTGACATACCCTCCCACCCCACTACCCCTTCGTTCCCACATACATCAACGTACAAACACACTGTACATCATTTCCATCTTCCTAAAGTAATAAGGAGTGTTCCCACAACTGACAGACGTTAAAACATGTGCAAATGGTGTTCAATCAGAAACACACACACACACACACACACACACACACACACACACACACACACACACCCCTCCCTGGCCAGTCAGAATTAAGTACTTTAAATCACATGCTTCCTCCTCATAGAACTGTTCCCAGAATTACACACACACACACACACACACACACACACACACACACACACACACACCACAAATGTTACAAAACACACAGTACTGTGCGAAAGTTTTAGGCACATGCAAAGAAGCCTTCAAAATAATGACATTAAATTTTTCTACATTTAAAAAAAAAAATACCATAAAGAGCAGTAAACTATAGTAAATGACAAAATAAATAAATAAATAAATAAATAAATAATAGTGGTCTCCGGTACAGTGTGTGCAGTTTTATAAGGAAATGAGCTGGTAAGTTTTATTGAGCATCTTGCAGAACCAGACACAGTTCTTCTGGACACTTTGACTTTCGCACTCGCTTCTTATTTCTGCAGCGAAACCCAGCAGCCTTCATTGTGGTCATGTTTGGGAATCTGAAATGTTTTTTTTTTTTTTTTTTTTTTTGTACTGACTTGATAATGTAGAAATCATAAAATAAAAAAAAAATCTAGAACAAAGTTTGTACTTTAAAAATAAATAAATAAATAAATAAATAAATAGGATGCCTAAAACTTTTGCACAGAACTGTATGTGTAAATAGTGTTCACAAACAAACACACACACACACACACACACACACACCCTTCCCTGACCAATCAGATTAAATTACTCTAAATCACACACTTCCTCCTCATAAAACTGTTCCCACAATTACACACACACACACACACACACGTTAAAAAATGATGGATCATCATCACTGACAGTCGGGGTGTCGTCCTCGACTTCTAAACACGAAACAAACAAAATATAAATGCATGATAAAGACTTTACAGTATGAAATATTCATACTTATATGTTATGACTTCAGTGTGGTTTGTGAGATTGTTCTGGGCTTAGCTCACTACACAGTTCTAAGAGACCATTTTAAACGACCTAGTAGGTGGGAGTTACGTGGATGTTTGTATGTGAGTGTGGAACTTACGTGTGTGTATGAGTGTGTGATTGAACATCATTTACACGTTGTGTGTGTGTGTGTGTGTGTGTGTGTAATTTTGGGAACAGTCCTATGAGGAGGAAGCGTGTGATTTAATCTGATTGGTCAGGGAGGTGTGTGGGTGTTTGCGTGTGTGATTGAACGCTGTCTTCTCCCTCTCTGATCTTCCTAAAAAGTTCTTTGTATGGTTAAAGGTTCTAGATTGCTGTTGTGTTTTACATAGAACCTTTACAAAAAAAAAAAAAAAAAGGTTACCCCTGATGGACAAAATGAAGAAGAACCCTTCTGGGTTCTAGATAGAACCTTCTTTTTCTGAAGACTGTAGATCAGAGCTGGGTGATTTATCAAATAGATCAATATCATGATAAATTATAGTCCCCTTCGAAACTATTGGAACTGCAAGGCCAATTCATTTGTTTTTGCTGTAGACTCAAGGCATGTAGATGAAGACATCTACTCTTGGTTTGAGCCTTCAGTTTCACCTGTGAAGACTGCATTTGTTGTTAAAAAGGATAAGCCTACATTAAGACCAGAGAGCTGTCTACGGGAGAAAAGCGAGACATTATGAAGCTGAGAAAAGAGGGGACATCTAACAGAGGCAGTGCACAAACATTGTGTATAGCCAGTATAACAATTTGGAATGTCCTGAAAAAGAAAGAAACCACTGGTGTACTGAGCAACAGACACCGAACGGGTCGGCCAAGGAAAACAACAGCATCTGACGACAGAAACATTGTTAGAGCTGTGAAGTAATACCCAAAAACAACAGTCAGTGACATCACCAACGACCTCCACAGGACGGAGTGAAGGGTATCACAATCCACCGTTCGAAGAAGACTTCGAGAGCAGAAACGTAGAGGCCGTACCTCAGGATACAAACCGCTCATCAGCAGTAAGAATCGGAGAGCCAGATTGGAATTCGCAAAAAGGAATACAGAGATGAGCCACAAAAGTTCTGGAACCGAGATGAACCTCTACCAAGGTGATGGAAAGGCCAAAGATGTGGAGAAAGAAAGGATCTGCTCATGATCCAACACATACAAGCTCATCTGTGAAACATGGTGGAGGTAGTGTCATGGCTTGGGCTTGCATGGCTGCTTCTGGAACAGACTCACTGATCTTTATTGATGATGGAACTCATGATGGTGGCAGCAGAATGAATTCAGAAGTTTACAGGAACATTCTGTCTGGCAATTTACATAAAAATGCATCCATATTAATCAGGAGGAACTTCATCATGCAGCAAGACAACGATCCAAAACACACTGCTGACTCAATGTTTTTAAGGTTGCAAATCCTTACGGGAAGCAGCTGATTTGATGTTTAAATTTTGTAGTGTGTCTTTAAAATGTGTAGTCTTCCTTCTTTTATCGTTTTCTTTATCACAAACGTTTCATCAGACTCAGTTTTTCAGTGTATTTTAATGCAGCGTTACGGTTTTGATGGCAGTTTGTTGGCGAACATTTACATCGTGATACATAGCGTTTATCATAGAGGAGTATTGAGAGATATAATATTACCGTATCACTCAGCGCCAGGTGGTAATATAGAGAGAGAGAGAGAGAGAGAGAGAGAGAGAGCTGTACATACAAAGGCAAAAAAACAAACAAACAAACAAACAAAAAAAACAAAAACAAAACAGACTATTTTAAGTTTTAAATAAATTTATTTTTTAAAAAAAGATGCAGTTCCTGAGGGTCCAGTGAACTTGAATGAAATGGACGTTAACAGTTTATGAACAGGGCACAGCAGAGACACACTGACGAGGCTGATCACGTGTTCATCTAGAACGTGCGACGATGTGTTTCACGCTGCTGGACCCAAACCTCACCCGAGTGCCTTCGTTCAGGGAACAAAAGAAAGCGTCCGGCCAAGCATGAGGCATATGACGCCTTGATCCCCGAACAATAGCAGATTGTGTGAAGCGGTTTCGCTCTCATACCCGACGTGGGGCGTCAGACTCATGGTCCGCTTGGCATCGAGCGGCGTAGTAAACTCTCCGTGTGTGTGTGTGTGTGTGTGTGTGTGTGTGGTCATGTGATTAAAAAAAAAAAAAAAGCATATGACATTTTTCTTCACTTAGATTTAAGGAAGAGTTTGGCGAAAAACGTACACAACGCTCCCTCTTACCTCAAATGTCATCCATTCTTTCTTTTTTTTCCACTCGAGCTACGATTACTAAAGCTAAAAAATAATAACAATAATAATAATAATAATAATAATAATAATAAAATAACGGAAGCCCTATTCGGACGGGGATTAGTTTCACATCCAGAGGTAAATATCACTGTAGTATCTCTGGGATTTTAGTCCCGCCCGAATCATGTGACCTACCAATGATCGAATTGTGTGGCCACGCCCCCTACAGCAAGCGCTCAGAACGATGAGGTGTGTGTATGTAGTACGTATAGTAAGTTTTTTTTAAAATCTGAATCGATCATGATTGCTCCAGATGTCGTGGAAGACTAACCCCGTCCGAATACTGCTCGAGTCACCCGAAATCTTTTCCGTAAAACTCCGCCCCAAATCCTTTTGTACGTTTTTCCAAATGGCATTGATAAGCTACATCGCTTTTTAAAACAAATTGACGAGTCCATGTTTGCACTTTGAGGTAAATGTTTACCAAAGGAAAAAAAAAAAAAAAAAAAAAAAAAGATTTTGGGTGACGCTGCCCTCGTTTACTTTGTAGTGACTTCGGCCTCGATTTGATTTCATCAACTTCTCCTTTAAAGCTACAATTTCTGCTTCGAGGTTAACTAACGGCACCTTTAAATGCGACGTCAACAACGGAGCAACAACGGCGCATGCTGAAGTAATGTATGGGATGTGAAAGAATTGGCGATTTATTTATTTTCCCCCCACAATGTCGGTCAGCGACCCACTGAAAACAAACAAAAAAAAAGTCCGGAGTTTGTCATGCAGTAAACAGTTGGCACGTTAGTATTAGTTAGTGTTGTGCTAAAAGTATTTAAAGGAATAATTTAGTTTAAAAAAAAGAAAAGAAAAAAAAAAGTACACGATCTTCCACATTACGGCAAAAGTATTCGATCAGCCGAGACGTGTTTGGCGCGTGTGTGACGTTTGACTCTTCAGTGTTGCGCTGGAGCCACGAGGCTTATGTAGGTAACTCACAATGGAAGTCTATTTCAAAGAAAAATCACAACACACACACACACACACACACACACAGTCTGATTTCCTGTCATCTTTAAACACAAACAAAACATTGCCGTGTAGCTGAACGCTGAAATGTTACTGGGGCGGCCATCTTGTAAATCTTCTTTCCTAAGAGATCATGACACTTCCTAAGCCCCGCCCATTAACTTTCGAAGGTGGAAACGCGTCAAAATGCTGAGAGGAATGCGGATGAAACTTTAAAAAAGTGTTAATAATATACAGTCTACGAAACGGTGGCAGCGGTTTACTGGCGAAGATGCGAACTGAAAAGGAAAACGTTTAGAAAGCAGTACTGTCCTTGAAACTCGATGCGTGTGTGTGTGCGTGTGTGTGTGTGTGTGTGTGTGTGTGTGTGTGTGTGTGTGTGTGTGTGAGTGAGAGAGAGAGAGACTTTCCTGTGGTGGAAAACGTAACCCAACTGCATTAAATTGGAATTAAATCTGAATCAGTGCTGAACCGAATCATATCAGTGCTGAACCGAATCATATCAGTGCTGAACCGAATCATATCAGTGCTGAACCGAATCATATCAGTGCTGAACCGAATCATATCGGATCAATAGTGAATCGAATTGAAATGTACCGAATCATTGCTTGTTTAACCGTATCGTAACACATCCTGTACCATCTGAAAGCGTGAGATTCACACCCATAGTTAATACGGATTATTATTTGAAGCACGTTTATGAAGAACTGTATACATTTTGTGTGAGACGGACTTTCATTATGAGCTTCCTGCATTAGCCTCAGACCTATAATTCAAAACTGAAGACGTGAACCTCACACCCCAAACGCGTCTCGGCTGATCGACTACACTCGGCGCGTGATGGACGTTGCGTAAACGTTACTCTTCCCATTTTTTCAGACTCTCTACATGTCCACAAAGACCATGAAGCACCACCCGAGTCCTCCCACCAGGAACATGGTGATGTGCATGCTGTATATGAAGATCTCGTTCAGGACGCCGAAGTCCATCCTGCGATGTCCCAGGAGCAGCAGGATGACCGAGAGTTTGTACTGGAGGCGCAGGACGATGCGCACGCACACATACTCGAGGCACAGCAGCGTCGCTAGCGCCACCCACAGGAGCGACGTGAACAGGCTGCAGCCGAAGTAGAGGAGAAAGCGCACGAAGCCGTAGGTCCAGCGCGACTTCAGGTACAGGTCGAAGTTGCTGTAGTTGGTGCGGAGCAGCTGGGAGGTGCGCGCCGGGACGCAGGCCGAGTGCATGCACGTGCTGTGGGGGCCGTGGAAGGAGCGCGCCCGCCTCGGGATGGGGATCACGGGCATGAGTGGGCCGGACGAGCCCCTCGCAGAACGAGTTCAGGACTCGGTCGACGCCTCATGGGTCGATGACATGGCAGTGTTACGGGACGTGTCGTGAGGTTTGAAGATTTGTGTGCGGTTACAGGATGAATACCTGTCGCTCTCATGTCCGCTGAGTGACTTCTCGGCTCGCTTCCATTTCCGTTTCCACTTCACGGCAGAATTCTGCACAAAGAGATGTTCATCAGATACGAGATGAGATTTGAAAACCGATAAACCTACGTTCACACTAGCACTCGTATTGCTTGTAGGCGTGGCCTGTCCACACACACACACACACAATCTCTGATGCTTCCTTCCAGGCTTAATTTTGTCTCTATTCACATTTAATGACAGGATGTAGCCTACATACAGGATAAGATAAGAAGAAACCATGGTTAGAAGTTTGTCTTCCATTTTTTTGCGTGTCAAATAGCAAACTGGGACTAACTGCAGGTAGGAACTAAAGTTGTGAGTGGGGAACTGAGGAAACGTCGCACCACATGTTAATTGCGGGTTACATGTTAATTACTGAAATGTCACGTTATAAAACCGTATACTATATTAGGGGAATAAAAAAAATCAGTCTAATATGTTGATTTTGCGCTAAAATATAAAACAAAAACTACACTAGAATAACTGAAACTATTTAGTTTTTTTCCCCCCCAAGATTTTTAAGATATTAAAATCTTAAAGATATTCAAGATTTCAAATATTAGAATTATTATTTTACCTTTATTACAAATTATTTATTGGTATAATTATTCACATTATTTAATAAAATAATAGGAATTTTACGTTTTAGCCCCAGGATAACTATAATTTGTTACCATAGTAATAGTATACAGTTACCCGCTTATTAGTTAGCCGTAAAATAAAACGATGACTTACCGCAAAATATTTTTTGTTACTTGATAAATACGTATCTACTTTGCTTGTTTTAATTTAATCCTTTACAGAAACATTTATTTCTAACATAAATCAAAATAAACCTGCTAGTTCTTTGTGCTAGTCGTCATGCTAACAAATCCGCCTCTCTCGCTACAGAGCAGTGGCTAGGATATCTCCAGCCAATCAGCCAATCCTAGCGCA
>CM042565.1:16329512-16369512 GCA_023630585.1 Cranoglanis bouderius | reverse complement strand
GATTCTTTTTCAAGATTCATTTATTTTGACGTGATTCTTTTTCAAGATTCATTTATTTTGACGTGATTCTTTTTCAAGATTCATTTATTTTCACGTGATTTTGTTCAGTGATTCATTTGTTTTCACATGATTTATTTTGACGTGATTATTACACACGATTCATTTATTTTGACGTGATTCTTTTTCAAGATTCATTTATTTTCACGTGATTTAATTTAACGATTCATTTGTTTTCACATGATTTATTTTGACGTGATTATTACACGATTCATTTATTTTGACGTGATTCTTTTTCAAGATTCATTTATTCATTCACCTGATTTTTACATACAATTCTTATATTTTCACAGTTCATTTATTTTCATGTGTTTAGTTTTCACACAATTCATTTACATGATTAATAGTTTTTGATGTTTTTTTTTTTTTCTCCAACATGATTCATTTTTTCATGTGATTTTTTTAAATGATTCATCTATTTTCACATGATTCATTGCCCCTGCCCCCCCCCCGCAATGAATCATTTATTTTATTAAATGACATTGTAAATCATGTGTTTCAGGACATATTGTGTTGACACACATGACTCACATGATCACATGTGATGTCGAATGCATGTGACTTTTCCGTAAGAGACGGGACGGGACAGGAAAACTTCTGCACTCAACTCTTCAGGTCAGATGTATAAATATATATTTACACTAACCCCATTTCAGTGAAAACACTGAATATCTGTATGTATCACAAATCACAGATCTGTGTTTTTATTGCATTTTATTGCATGGAAATGGGGTTAGTATATATATATATCATGTCTATCCACAATGCTATGATGGTGCTGAGGTACTAAAACAGCCCCGGCATTTGGGCCGAAGCCTGATTGGAGATTTGAAACACAGCCAAAGGGGTTCATGGCCATTTACAAACGTCGCTCCTCTCGGACAGATGCAATCCTTCAGGGGTCAGAGAACACAAGATTAAGCCATAAGATGTCCAAATCCTCTTAGCAACCCCAAATCCACTGGGGGAAGATCAATTAATTCATTAACTAAGTAGAGGTCAGAGCCAATACCTGATGAGAGACAAATTAAATCAATTACGAGCGGCTAATAAGAAGAGAGGAGGGGGGTTTAATGAAAGGCCGTTTAATTAAGGTGGTGATGAGGAGCTGGAATTAAAGCCTCAATTAATGACCTCCCTAAAGACCTGTGAAACACACACACGTGCTGCAGAGCTGCAAAAATATAACATACAAGCCATAAATATCTCTCTCTCTCTCTCTCTCTCTCTCTCACACACACACACACACACACACACACACACACACACACGTTCTTACTCTCAATCTGAGACTTGTTAACGTCTAAAAGTTCACAATCTGCCTGAACGAACTGAAGTTCACGCAGCAGAAATCAGACTCGAAATGAAAGTTGTGTGTGAGTGATTGTGTTTCGCCTCGTTGTGATACACTCCCACTCACAAACTGTTCATTTCTTCTACTGCTCTACGTTTTGATTAAAAAGCATAGCCTCGGTTATGTTAACAGAGCAGATAAATGTCAAATGGACGTAAATGTAGCTATGCAACATTAGCTAACGTTAGCCTAGCTAGCTAGTTCATGTTTGCTAGCTAGCCTGATATTTGAAATAGATAACCCGTGTAGCTGTACTGTTCGTGTAATGTTTATTTCATAGAACCATCTTTGCACATTTTCATGGGGAAGGGTGCCAATAATTCTGAGAGACTCTGCATACACACTCCACACAATATCTATGAAGCAGCTGTTACCATTAAATCTGCCTTCAGTCTCAGCACTAGTTATTTATCACAGCCCATTTGAGTCACTTTGCTAGCAAAGCTGCATATTTTTGCATATATTAACACTGCTCTGCGCAAACATGAGGGAAGTCTGTGCGCATGTTCGATCAGAAAATATGAAAATATTATTAAACAAACGTGAAAGTCTATTCTGTAGAGACAAAGTTTAAACATCGGGGTGTGAAAACTTTTGCATTCAGATGTACAGTACATACAGTAGGTGTGTATTTGTCACGAGTCTCAGAAATTGACATTTGTCGTAACTCCAATCTCAGCGTAAATCCGTCAACATACCGACCTCGACTCGAAAACCCGCAGTTCGGACTCGGAGCTGGTCATGCAGACGTTCAGCCTCCTGACCCGAAACGCTGCAGATGTTTCTGCAACTCTTTAATCCTTAAGTCCCCTTATGCCACGGATTAAAGCTACGTCCTAAATCAGAGAAATACACAGAGGATGAAAACTTCCCTATCCCTTCACAGGACATTGTACGTTGCATAGTATTTTCTTCTTTTTCTTTTTAAATCCTAAATACTTACTAAGGACCACAATAAACATCTTCACAAAACAGCTGTGCAGAAATCCAGGTCCAGAACATTAATAACTTCGATCTAAAACGGACTCAAACGGTACATTTTCGGGACGTGTTTGATTTCTAAAATTTGCTCTTGAGTTACAAGGCTAATGAAGCTAACGAGCAGTGGAAGCTCATAGCTACCAGTTTAGCATCACAAACATTTGCCAAATCTGTGTCTGGCACCAAACTGCATGCTGATGACGGGAGTGGTTCGGCTTCCTGATGGAGTTTCACATAATTTTACGAAAAGAATAAACTAATTACCCGCCTGCCTATAAAAATGAAGCCACTATAGAGGTTTTAATTACTGGTTGTCGCTTTAGGCAAACTTTTGTTTTATAACAGTCTGTCAGTGTTTCTATGGTTACAGGGAAATCTCTAGTCGGTGGTTATGATGAATAATAGCAGTTAGGTCGAAGTATCCAGTCTAAGCAAAAATAACTAGCTAGATAAATGCTAGTTGCTGCTAGCTTCCATGTATAACCTTGTACTTAATGTGTGTTAGCTTGATACTCAGCTTTCGTGATTTAGCGTGCAATGCTAAACTGGCTGATATAAGCTTCACTGACTTGTTAGCTAACGTTAACCTCGTATGTAGCTAAAGTAACTAAAGATGCTAACTTTAGACACTTTGCACACGTCTCGTCTGATGGAATATATTTGATGAGAATGTTGTTAAATGTTGTGTGAATTTATTTGTAAGTTTGTCCTTGTCCAGTTTTTTTTATTTTTTATTTTTTTTTAAAAGTCTGCTCTCGGGTAAAAAAAAAAAAAAAAAAAAAAATCACACGCTATAAAAGATTATGAAAATCAATTTATGCAGATTTAAAATCATCGATCGCTCATGCATCTCGTATTCAGTATGGATTTATTTCGCTTGGTAATATTTACATACCCAAACACGTGCATTAATTATAACCCAGACACACGAGTTCACAAACACAGTGAGTTTCAGAACAGGTTCAGTAGCGACTAAACCACCGGTCCGTTAAGCTCGTTAACTTTAATTGGCCTGTTTAGACAGTGAGGTGGTCAGCGCTATCTTGTAAACAAGCAGCACTCTAAGTTCAGAGTTAGATCCCCGCCGTCCCACTCCCGACCGCTGACCACCATTAGCCTGATTGGCCAAAGAGGTGAACGAGGTTGAAGGTCGCATCAATCCGCCCTATAGGGCGTGGCCCGGGGTCAAGCTAGGCTCCTCTATGCTGAGTTATGCACACACCTATAGCAGGGTCTTTCTATATTACTGCCAGAAAATCCATCATTTCCCTCCGGCTGATTTACCGCCATCGAGCACTCGCGGCTTTTGAGTGAAACGCCAGTGTGAACGTTCCCAATGCATGCAGATTTATGTAGGTATTAATTCAGCGTATTTGGACAGAGTGAACGTCAATAAGGCTGACAGATCAGCAACAGACTCATGGCATGTTGCCTTCTACCTTTAATGCTGCTCACATGATTCATAAGAACCCTTAAACATTATTTTTTAGCTATTTTAAAATTTATATACAGGTATACTAAAACTAACTTTAGTTAGTTCTGCTATCTAAAGAAATCTAGGTTGTGACTCAGGGTCACTGCCTCAGAAACATAAATTCGCACTTCAAATCATAACCATATGATAATTTTGTAAATACCACAGCAGTGTTGAATTCTGGATTCTGATTGGTCGGAAGGTGTTGCAGCTCTGACGGTAGTGCAGCTGCAAATCACAGGTTGATATTAATGCGTTTGTTCTACTATGTTATCGTTTCTATAGTAACAGCACAGCTGTTGAAATGGCAAAGTTTTCTGTAAGGAGATTATTTAACATTAGTGGAAGGAGTCTCCAGTGTCAGCGCTTTTGTAACAGTCAGAGGTAAAGCTGTAACTTTTCAGACATCTTCAGGACAAGGACAGAGGTGTTTACGTTATTTTTTTTTTTTTTGGGCAACATGACAAGCTACGAGAGAGAGAGAGAGAGAGAGAGAGAGAGAGAAAAAGACAAAGTGAGAGAATGACTGTTTATAGCTGCTATAACGCTATAAAATTAATATATAATCGTTGATAAACTGCTGTGGTATAAAAGGAATAAAACACCGGATGTGCTGTTACTGGACACACCACCCTGTCGTGGATTATTTTCCCATAAGATCATGACACAGAATGTTTTATTTCTTATTTACGGGGTTTAGAAGAAGAATTCGAGCTTTGGTATTTCACACAGACACGACAACCCTGATCCAATTCCTTAAGCCTTAAAGCCCCGGGGCTTCTCTTTCGTCTCCTGACACCGGAGCTCGCTGAAAGTGCAATCGGACGTTCATTTAATGTTAATGTCCAAAACCTAAATGTGTGGTGAACCACAGCTTGGCCCCGAATAACAGCGTCGGTTTTCCGTGCCGCGCCGTCCATCACCGGGCCACGGGATCGGCCTTTATCAGGCCGCATTAAAGTTACAGTGAGTACAAACATACAGCCGGCGGCTCAGCACTCTTCCTTTAACCCGTCCAAAACACAGCTCGGATATCTCGGGAAATAAATACCTCAAGTGCTCATGAGCTTAAAAAAAGTCAGTACAGGCTGCTGAGCTGCACCCATTACATCATCGCGGTCTGTTTGGGAATTACGACTACTGCCATGTGAATAGGCAAAGCTGGACTGAGAGCATCGTTATCAATCTCAGATCTTTAGAGCTGAGATCTGAAAAGCCGATTTCCCACTTTAAGGTTTAATCGGAACAAACAGGCAGTGACGTCGGTCAGTGATCAGTATCGGTACTCAGAGCGTTCCCCCCCCCCTCCACCACCTTTCTCCCGAAGAACACACAGGGCTCTAAGTGTCTGATTGATTACCTCCCGCTGCAATATTTCTCCGCTCGCTGGCAGGAGATTACGGACGGCAATTTGTGTTTATGAGTTTCCCGAAATTCACTTAACAAGTGGCCCCCTATTAAAAGGTCAACCCGGGAGGTGGTGCGGCGTTGTTTTATTATTATTTT
The DNA here is from genome assembly GCA_023630585.1 of Cranoglanis bouderius. Lineage (NCBI taxonomy): Eukaryota > Metazoa > Chordata > Actinopteri > Siluriformes > Cranoglanididae > Cranoglanis > Cranoglanis bouderius. The sequence continues at coordinate 16,364,140 of CM042565.1, read as the reverse complement.
TTCTTTCACTCTGTATTTCGATCCTGTTCCTGTTCGATAGGAAACAGAACCGAACGGTGACCGCCCACTTTTACAACAGCGTTGTTTCTGGAAGTTTCTCTCCTATCGATTCATTGCAGAAAAAAATCTTTTAAGCGTCAAACCAAACCAAACCAACCGCCTAGACGATGAGTGATGAGCTTCGAAACATTTTTTTGAAGCTACAATATAAAAAATACATGACTGTGTACATAAAAAGGGACTAGAGATCCCATAATGCATTGTGATGTAGTTAAATTCAGTTAGATAGATTTAGCTTAACTAGGTAAGTGTTTAAATCTAAGTCTAGATAAGTACGTAGCTTGATTTAGAGAGATTTAGTTAACTGGATAAGTGTGTAGCTAACTTTAGTTAGTTCGATATTGTTAGCTAGTGTATAAATCTAAGTCTGGATATGTATGTAGCTAAATTTAGTTAGGTAGATTTAACTAGCTAGATAAGTATCTAGTTATATTTAGCTAGATAAATATAGGCCAATTTACTTAGACAGGTTCAGATAGCTAGATATGTGTCCAGCTCAATTTACTTAAATAGATTTAGTTAGCTATATAAGCATCTAGCTTAAGCGAATGCTCTTGGTCTAACTCGTTGGTTGCGAATAAATCCTAGTTTACTATTGACATGGGACGTGGAACGTTAACCTGTTAATGCGCTAAGCTATCTAGCTAAACAGACTACAGTATCAGTCATGCTAGGTAGATATGCTATGTTCACATGTCCTTATCTTGCTAATAAACGTCACCACATGCTAGCAAATAGCTACTATCATGAACATTAGGTAGAGGTATTCGGTAAATTGTTTAAAAGCTTCGGTATTCTGTAAAAGCTTGTTCACTAGCTAGCTAGAATTTTGCTTAGCGAGTGCCTCTAAACGTATAATTAACAATTTAATTAAGAAGTTGTGCAACACAAATATATCATATTGGTTCCGGGTCTCAGTGAGTTCCTCTCACGTTTCTTGCTTTGCACCGAGCGACCTCAGCTCAGCCGGTTTGGGGTTTCATTCTGTCCTCCATTATTGATAAGAGTCGTACTATTATTCTCCTCGGAGGATCCCGTTTCGGCGAGGATGTTTTTAACAAGAGACACTCGTCTCTCTCTCTCTCTCTCTCTCTCTAACACACACACACACACACACACACCCACACACACACACACACACACACACACACACACTTCTGTAGTGCTACAGGTGTTTGTGTGTAAGAGAGCAGGGATGTGGTTGGTTCGATGTGTAAGGATGGCAAGAAAGAGGAGAGGTCTACTGGTCAATGCTGCTGGTCAGTGTGTCATACAGTATGGAGGATGATGCTAATATACATATAGGTTTATAGGATTTCAAAGTACAAATGTATATGAATTTGCATAAATATGTGTATCCGTACACAATATGGCCAAAAGATTATGGACACCTGACCATCACACCCATATGTGGTTCTTCCCCAAACCGTTGCCACAAAGTCTGACGCACACAGTTGTGTATAATGTCTTTGTACGCTGTAGCATTACAATTTCCCTTCACTGGAACTAAGAGGCCTGAACCCTGTTCCAGCATGACGATGTGCACAAAGCGAGCTCCGTGAAGACATGGTGTGTTAAAGTTAGAAGAAGGTAGAAGAACTGGAGCGTCCTGCACAGAGCCCTGACCTCAACCCCACTGAACACCTTTGGGATGAACTGGAACCGGAGCCTCCTCACATCAACATCGGCGCCTGACCCCAATAAAAATACTGGTTTAAATGATATTTTATATTTTAATCGGTTTATGTGGAGCGTCCGCCGTCCACGTCCCTGTGAATGAGCTGTTGCTATAGAAACGATCACGTATTAGAACGAGGGCATTAATACAAACCTGCACTACTGTTAGGGCTGCTGTGATAGAAAATAAATCAATCACCTTCTGACCAATTAAATATGATAACTAATTAAAATGTGTAATTGTTGGAACAATTGGTGTGGTATAAGAGGAATGAAACATTTTATGAAACACAAACATAATGAAAGGAAAAGAAAATGATGTTGAATGGAAATAATACATTAATGTAAAAATCCAGGATCTTCTCCTGAGCACCTCAGCTTGTTTTTTTTTTTTTTGTCGTTGGAGGTTCGAACTACTTGTGTATTTTTGTTCCAGTCAGTGAGGTACAAAGTGTGTTTTGCTGCTACTGAATTATCCAGGGCTCGACCAGATGGTAGTCCGGAGAAACGCGAACACGACACCTGAGCCAGGTGACGCTGACCTGAGCACCGCCTGAACTTTCCCCTCTCGGGCTCCGCCCATTCTCCTAATGTTTGTATTTGTGTCTATCACCACAACCCATCTGGATTAAAGGTGTTTACGAGCAAACGCTGATTGAGAGTCACTTTCATGGTCAGGAGAAAATAATGCGGTTGAACACACTGATTCCATGTATTGATTAATCTGACGTTATTATTTCACAGTTTCTTCATTCCAGGGCAAACCAACACCAACACACCAACACACCAAACCTTCATCTGATCTTCCACCATTTATACTGGTACAGTTTACATTCCAGGACTTTTGAATGAACGTTATACCTAAAGCCACATGATAACATTAGAATTATGTTTGTTGTTTGATGAAAAACTGTGGTCTTGATATTTCTTGGTGTTTGATGGAGAATGGTTGTGTTCAACGGAGAATGATCGAGTGTCTACAGAAATGTTGGGGTTTAAGTATAAATTATGTTTGTTGGTGAATGATGGTGTTTGTTGGAGGATTATGGAGTTTGATGGTGAGTGATGGTGTTTGTTGGTGAATGATGGTGTTTGTTGGAGGATTATGGAGTTAGATGGTGAATGATGGTGTTTGTTGGAGGATTATGGAGTTAGATGGTGAATGATGGTGTTTGTTGGAGGATTATGGAGTTAGATGGTGAATGATGGTGTTTGTTGGAGGATTATGGAGTTAGATGGTGAATGATGGTGTTTGTTGGAGGATTATGGAGTTAGATGGTGAATGATGGTGTTTGTTGGAGGATTATGGAGTTAGATGGTGAATGATGGTGTTTGTTGGAGGATTATGGAGTTAGATGGTGAATGATGGTGTTTGTTGGAGGATTATGGAGTTTGATGGTGAATGATGGTGTTTGTTGGAGGATTATGGGGTTTGATGGTGAATGATGGTGTTTGTTGGAGGATTATAGGGTTTGATCATGAATTATGGTGTTTGTTGGAAGATTATGGGGTTTGATGTTGAATGATGGTGTTTGTTGTAGGATTATGGGGTTTGATGGTGAATGGTGATTTTTTTTTAGGATTATAGGTTTTGATGGTGAATGATGGTGTTTGATGGTGAATAATGGTGTTTGTTAGAGGATTATGGGGTTTGATGGTGGATGGTGATTTTTTTTTAGGATTATAGGTTTTGATGGTGAATGATGGTGTTTGATGGTGAATAATGGTGTTTGTTAGAGGATTATGGGGTTTGATCATGAATTATGGTGTTTGTTGGAGGATTGTGGGGTTCCATGGTGAGTGATGGTGTTTGTCGGTGGATTATGGGGTTTGATAGTAAATGATGGTATTTTCAGGAGGATTATGGGGTTTGATGGTGAATGATTGTCTTTGTGGAAAAGGAAAAGTTGGAATTCACTGTTTTTTGTTGTTACAATTTGCCAGAAAATGTCTGTGTTTGACAGTGAATGTTGGATTGTGGTTGGGAATGTTGGTTTTTGAAAAGAAATCCTGTTTTATGGCGGTGAATATTTTTGTTTGTTGATGAATGTTGGTGTGTGACATAGAATGCTGGTGTTTGTCAGTGCTTGATAGAGAATGCTGGGTTTTTTTTGAAGGTGAGCATTAGTTTGTCTTGGAGAATGGTGGAGTTTGTTGGTGTTTGATATAGAACACTGGAGCTTTTGAAGGTGAATGTTAATGTTTGTTGAGGAATGTTAGAGTTTATATTATTGTGATATTCATCATCTTACAGTTTGATCCATTCCAGCTGTGAAGAAGTTACTGGACAAACATACGACCTGTCAGAGGAAAAGTGCGTCTCTGTGCCGGAAACCGACGATGTTGTGTGACTGACACTAACACTGGCGTCATGAGAACCGCAGGCTTTGTTTGCGTGTGTGTGTGTGTGTGTGTGTGTGTGTGTGTGTGTGTGTGTGTGTGTGTGTGTGTGTGTGTGTGTGTGTGTGTGTGTGGGATGCTTGGCATCTCATTCCACATCTCCCTGTTGCTTTCTCTCATTTTTTCCTCCCTCTTTTCCTCCCCCTCTGCTGTGCCGAGCTAAGCACAGTAGCGCCCACTCATCATCCTGACAGCTCAATCAGTGTCATGCTTTGAGCTGTTCCCGGTAGGGCTGCATTTGTGTGTGTGTGTGTGTGTGTGTGTGTGTGTGTGTGTGTTTCTTCATAGAACTGTTCTACACTCTTCCTTGTGTGGCAACCTTGACTTTCATCGCTCATCCTTCCTCACACACACACACACACACACACACACACACACACACACACAGAGCTATGTATGCACTGAAATATTTAGCAAATTATAAACCACATTTCCAAAATATAAGCAACTTTAACACCTCAGACATTTCTTCCCCCCATCACTTCTATTTGAAACGTTACACTCGTGAGCTTTGACCCCGTGTGTGTTGTGTGTTTTGGTCGCCCCCTCCGAGGGGTGATGAATATGATGAACACACGACCCTGCTATTGATCGCGATGTCTGATGGATGATGCGACCACGGTGAGCGATGGGGTGCCAATAAGGGCGTCGTGAGTGGGCGGAGCCTGTGATGCCAATCAAACATGCGAGGGCTGCTTTTGGAAGTGCCTGCAAAAAAGACGGGCTCGTGTGATGTGTAGATGTGTGTGTGGGAGGTAATAGCGAGGAGAAAAACAGAGTGAGAAGCAACAAAGACAGAGAGAGAGAGAGAGAGAGTGAGAGAGAGACAGAGAAATGGAGGATGTGGGGGGAGAAAGAAAGATGATGGATGGCAGGCCAGAAGGGGAAGACTGCTATGCAGCACCAAATTGATATCCAGGCAAATGTTTTTGTCTGCTGTGAAAAATGGCACAGCTCTCAGCGCCTCTCATCTCTCCACCACCTACTCCTTCTTTTCTTCTTCTTCTTGTATCTCCTCTCATATCCGTTCCTCCCATCCCTCATATCCAGCCTCCATCCAAGGCCCTGAATCATACAACAGCAATCCCACTCCTGCTCTCTGATCTCTCTCTCTCTCTCTCAGCCATTTCTCACCCTGCGTCCATGAACGCAGCTCGGGATTATTATTACTCTCCCCCCCATCACACACTCCTGACTGGGAAGCTCGGAGAAAGAGAGAGAAACGTTCACCATCAATCGCGGCCCGAGATTCGTGTTATTGGAGGCCAAAGGCGATCCCGAAGGCCTCGGTGCGTGATTATTTTAGCCGAACGAACGGAATTAAAGTTTTGGGAAAGGGCTCTAACCTCTCTCGCTCAATCTGCTCCTTTAATCCTGCTGCTGATTTTGGTTCTTACATCAAAAAGGTTTTTTTTTTTTTTTCTCCCCTCCCTAAAAATGCAATCTGGTAAAAGTCACCAGCGAAAGTCAGGGTGAAAGATGCAGGAGCGATACGAAATATCCCAAACCTGAACAAAACAAAATGCCTAAAGTGTGTGAGAACATAGTGAGGTTATTATTTATGATGTTGAAAAAGAGGCATTTTTATCATTGTACATCAACTCCAAAATGATTAGATCAGCAAAAATGATTGTATAAAATAAAAACTGCATACAACGATTAAAAAGTTCCACTCAAATGATTAAAGAAATTAGCTTAATATTTCTCTCCCTCTAAAAATAATGATAGACAATCCTAATTTATTATTATGCGAATTGCAGAGAAATAGCAATCATCATCCCTGAAAATAAATAAATAAATAAATAATCCATGAAATTGAACATTTTAAAAGGGACATTTTTACTAACAGATTTGATAAAGTAGAGATAGAGCTTCTGTCAAAGGTTAACTTCCCCCCCCCCCACCCCCCCCCCCCAAAAAAAAAACAAACCCAAAAAACACCAAGGATTTAAATTTAAAGCTCAGTTGAGAAAAGAAGCCGCTTCAGATTTTCAGAGATTAAGAAAATGACAGATTAGCACGGCTGGACTGAGAGCGGCTTCTCTGGTACGCCACGTTTCAGTGTTTTCCCGCTGTAATACACACTTTACAGTACACGATGATGAAGTGTGTGTTAATGAGGCGACGAGTTGAATGGGGTGTGTGAAGTACAGGAAGAGCTAAAGGAACAGGACAGACAGACAATTTTCTGCGTGTAAAACTTGTTATATTTTTTTTTGACGAAGTCCCCCAGTGAGAAGAGTGTGCACGGCGTTTTAACAGAGCTCTTACCCTTGTAATTTTTTACGGGCGTAAATGTCCACAGGACAGACAAGACGCATGCTTTAAATCTGAGGAGGCGCCGTAATTACGACACCGCAACATCTTTCAGCAAACAGTAATTGAACAAACCGTGTGATCAGAGAGAAATCAGCCTCGCCGCTAACTTTTATCATCAGGCGCAGATTTACAGTTAGAGGTCAAACTCCTTGTTATTTTCCACGCAGCTGGATTTATGGAGTTTGGGCAGTCTGTTTGGAAGGGCATGACTGGTATAATTACGGCGGTGATTTGCTACGGTGGCCCGCATGGGGCCAATTAGACTTATAAATCTGGGCAGTGTAATTAATATAGAGGAAACAGATCCGAGTGGGAAAGAGGGATGGTTCGAACGAGTTTGTTCAGTCAGGAGAAAAGCGGGAATTAAACGGCTTTAATGTGTGTGTTTTTGGATAATCGGGGACAGATAATGTGTAGTGTGAAGAGATGGAGAGAGAGAACCTGTTTCGGAAGCAAGAAAACTTTCAACTATCCAAAGACCCCTTGAAGAACGCTTGAAGAAGGCAGAGTATAAATTACTGTATAAACAAAGCTGTTCGGAGGATATGAAAGAGTTTCAAAGGCAAAGTTTGGGTGTACAGGTTATAAAGAACATTTATATCACATTCCAAAAGGAAGATGCAAACTTTTAAACTGACATTTCATGTTCAAGGCCGTAGTAAGCAGTTATTTTGAGCATTTTTTATAACAATAGAGGGCTCCCAAGCCCCGCCCACATTCAGCGACGTTTGCTAGGTTAAGCTTATGAAAAAATAGAAGTGCCGAAGAGTCCTCGTTTTAACAGCTAGCACAAACTAACCTAAACTAGCCAGTCCATTAAGACATCACTCTAGTCCAACTGTACAAACAGAAACATATCTATAGTCTGAAATGATTGTTCATTCAGTGTACCTTATCATAAATATGGTAAAACGTATACATAACTATGGTCTAATCCGTCTCTCAGATCCACTTGTGTATACTTTTGAGCAATCCAGAGCTAAACATATTTATTTTCAGCTCTCTGAAAGCCATAATAAATAAAAAAAATATATCATAAAACCATTTTTCCCCCTACTGACACAGTGTGTGTCTCAAACTGACTAAGCGCACTTGCCCTGAATAGAGGGCACTTTGGTATTATCTAACCCTTCAGCCTAATGGCCGGTGTGTCTGAGCGATGTTTTCAGTGATGGTTTTGTTGCGCGTCCCTCCTCTTATCGATCCCCTCGTCCTACTGCCAAGGTGAGCTCGATGCAAAAACGTCGGCCGATTGATTTGCGTTTAATTAACAATTTGGAGCAGCCGTACGGAAAACTCTCTTATTTTCCTCCTTCTCCGAGACCCCTTGCACTGATGCCTTCTGGGTAATTTATGGTTTAATCGATAAGTCCTGGCCTAGCATGCACAGTGTGAATTAAAGAGGCAGGGAGGGATGTCAGGACTCACAGAGGAAGAAGAGGGTGAGGCAAGTGAAGGAGGGAGGAAAAAGGGAAAAATAGAGGGTCGAAGTTTTAACCGGAGGAGAGAATTTGGAGATTGGACTCTTTCGTAATCAGGAGAGATTAAATGCAAAAAAAAAAAAAACAATTTCAGATTTCCAACTAGGATCTCTTAAATAAACAGAGGTCACCAAAAAAAAGCTACATTTTGAGCCTGGTTAGCTTAGTTAGCAAGGTTCCAAAGCTACAAGCTACGAGGCTAATGTAGCCAACAGGTAAAGCCCTAAATCTTTATGTACTCACTTCAGAAAACATCATTACATTACAGACACTGTTAAAGAAATTATTTTGTAAAATATCAGTGATAGTTTGTCTTTACAAATTAAGTTCAAAGCGGAATTTTATTGTCACTGACATCACTTCCTGCTTCCATCTTTTAATAAATAAATAAATAAATAAGCTGATTCAGGTGGACCAAAATGGCCGCCTCCAAACTGGATTAAACTAGAACAAAACAAGAGCACGCATGTGCACACCGTTCACTCAGAAAAACAGTTTTATTAGACGTTTTTATTAAAAAATTGTCCATAAGACGTTGTCTAAATATCTAAATACCCGCTGTTTTTTGGTCCTTAGCGTTTGTGGTCTAGCGTTATTGCTTACATCTTTGTGTTCCCTGCGTTAAGGGATAATATGATATAAGGACAAAAACAAGAACGCAGATTATTCACTGAAAATACTGACCATACTGCAGTTCTGTCTCTCACCATCAGGGGGCGTGATGTACGACTACGTGTACCCATGACCAAAATACTGAGCATATGGGATGCATAATAAGCTGAAGTGCAGATTTATGAATTGGAACTCAAAATCAGAACCTCACATGCTTTCTGTATCTACATTATTATTAAAATATTACTATCCCAACCTGTATACTGTGCACTGACTCATACACTGAGACGCCGATTACTTTATTGAGGCTGCTGAATGTTTGTGTTTGGTCCGCTCTTTAATAAAGCGTGTAAGTGAAAATAATGACATCGTTCCTGAGAACTCGATGAAGGTCAAGTCAAAGCATGAGTCATAACGAAGCACCAACCTCTGGACCTGCGGCTATAGAGACCCATTTACACACGCGCCTGGCCTTCAAATGGAGACCAACATCACCGGGGCTATAGCTAGCACCATGCTACAACACACACACACACACACAAACACACACACACACACACTCACACACCTTTTACTGCCCACCCATAAAAGTGTTTTATAACATATCTTGTAATGCGGCGCATTAAGGTTGCCTGTTGTTGTTTTGTTCAAGGTCACATCGTCTCTCTCTCTCTCTTTCTCTCTCTCTCTGTCTCTCTCTCTCTCTCTCTCTCTCACACACAATGTTGTGAGTTCCGCAACGTTCTCCGTGGGTGATGTCCTGGAGATCGCACGCAGCACCAAGAACACAAACTAGAGAACGAGAGATCAGTCATCAAGCTGTTATAACACTGACAAAGCTCTAATCAGTCATTTTCTAAATCATAATTTAATATGAACAGCATTTACACCGCTCATACCCATTTATAGGTTCTTCAAGAGTTCTTTGGATAGTTAAAGGCTCCACTAGGAACCCTGTCTGGTAGAGAACCGATCAACTACCCTTTTCTAAGAGCACCATGAGAAACTGCACAACTACACTCTTAGAAAAAAAAAAAAAACACTTTAAGCGTCCCACAAAGGTTCTTCATATAATTAAGGATTCGTTGCTTTTCAAAAGGGTTCTACATGGAACCCTGTCTAATAGAGAACCAATTAATCAACCTTTAAGGATTTAATTGTGTAAACATCAGCTCCATTAGAAACTACAGGACTACAGTCTTGGGGGGGGGGGGAAGCGTTATAGGTTCTTCAAGGTTTCCTTGGACAGATAATGGATCTTGGCTTTCTAAAAGGACTGTACTTGGAACCCTGTCTGATAGAGAAACAATCAGCTGCCCTGTAAGGGTTCTCCTGGAGGAACAACTGAAGCAGCCATTAGGGTTCTAGATTTATTTTTTAAGAGCGTCCCTCAAATACCTTTAACAGGTTCCTCTAGAAGACGAACTCTTCATCATAAACAAACTCAGGTCTCTTTAAGGGTTCATCGTATAGTTATGGTTTGGAACATTGCAGAAACATTATATTTGAGATGTTATGATTTAAAATGTATTAATATTACTATCTGTGTTGTTAACTAAACTGTCCAGCTAATCGGTTTGCTAGTAACGCCACCGCGTTTACGTTCACAGCTAGCGCTCGCTAAGATCGACTGGAACAGTTTTAGTTTTCATTTTTTAACATCTAACTAGAAAGGATTGAGTAACATTCTGTAGTAAAAGTGTAAAACATTACTACAGCACGTTTTTTAGAACGTTGCAACAACTTAATTTTTTTTTAATGTTACGATTTAAAATGTAGCACTGTTACCGTTGGCTACTTAGCAACGTTGCTAGGTAAACTAGCTAGCTAATAGTGAGGCTAACGCATGTTATGTTTTGCGCGGCGTCGACTTTTCGGCTAGTCAGACATGTAAGAAATTTAAAATAAAGTAAAAACCGAAAAAGGATTTGGATTTCTGAAGTCAGAAAGCGTTGATCCTAGCAAACGAGGCCTTGAATTTCATTGCCGTGTATCGCGGCAACGATGCGCATGCAAATGAACTGGATCTTCCCTGTGACAGCAGACGCAATCGGGGGAGGAAATAAACGAGGGAAGGCGATAGTTCGAGACGATTCACGGCTGACATCACGCGTGATGATGAGCCCGGCAGACACAGCGCCGCTTCCTCTTCCTCCCTGTTTCACGCCGTCCTCATTTCTTTAACACGCCTGAAAAAATGTAAATCCGTGTGCATACGTGCATCAAGGAGACAATGTCCACCCTTCATATGAATCTTTATGTAAAACGTCTGCCATAACTCTGAGACACACCGGGGAGAGCATATATGACTCCTGTAATTTCATTACGTAAAGAGGTTGTGTGTTTAGTGGTGGGATGAGACGCAGAGGAAAAGGAGGTGTGTGTGTCTTTGACAGAGACATAAGCAGGGGGCATCCTCTGTCGAAGACACACACACACACACACACACACACACACACTTAACATGTAGCGCATTAAATAAACAGGAGAGCCTCTCACACTAATCCACACGTTCACCAGCTCGGCTTTAACACGCATCACTTATGCGCAAGGAGACCGAGCAATCTCAATAATTATAATATTTTAAAGAAAAGTCGAGGTGGAGGGGAGCTGAGACGCGTCTCTGGTCTCTGATCAACCACTGAAACACACACACACACACACACACACACACACACACACACACACACACACACACACACACACACACACGCTGTCTCCAGGTATATCCATATGTTCTTTTCCACAGATGTCTAAAATGCTTTACGCGAACCCCATAAATATACACAGCTCTCCAAAAATATTGGCACCCTTCATTGAAAGATATGCACGGATCAATATAAAATCAATAACATACTCATGCAGTGAGTGATACGGTAGACATATTAAACACAGGTTCAGTTTACAGTTTTAGTTGAACGCTATATTAACAATGTTTTCTTTAGTAGTTTCAAAACTATCGGCACCCCTACAATCAGAGAGAAGGCCAGCAACGCCAGTAAAGGCGCTCGTCGAGGATCTTGGACCCTAGTCCGATCTTAGGTTCGAGCCTAAAATTGAAGCCCGATTTTGGTTCAAATCCTGAGGCTGAGCTGTTTGTCGCAAAACACAGCAGATATGAATTTCTCTGCGCAATAATTCTTTTGTGCTACATGAAAGGTGCCAATAATTATGGACTCCGGACGCGGAGAAGAGTTACGGAGAGAAGACTAGAGGGGGCTCAGAATGGTTCTTCAGAAGACGCATATTTAATATCTGAAATAAATAAACAAATAAACAAATACATAAATAAATAAGAGGATTTTTCCACTTGGTGGATAATAGTCTAACCCTGAATCCTTAAAAAAAAAAAGAAAATAAAAGTAATTTCTTTAAAAAAATACACCTGACATGAATGTTAATTAACGTTTTACCATTTTAGCTCCTCGTTAATCTGAAAGATTAAAATAATTTAAAATAGAAAGGTGCAAAACAAATAAGAGAACATTTTAGTATTTTTCACTTGATCCTAATTATTTAACAAAACGACAACTGACTTTTTTTTTTTTTTTTTTAAACTAATTTATTAATGAATTAACATTTTAGATTGTCAGCAATCTGGAAAAGACTAAACTAAAATAAAAATAATTGGAATAAAAAATTAATAATCGGTACGAATATTGAAAAGAAATCGGTTTCTGGCTTTGTAATTTTGACTTGGTTGCTAAAGGCCTCAAAACCTGGAGATCCTAATTCTTAAGGAAACACACTTTTAATTAAAGTATTATCATTTTAGCATCTCGTTACTATATATATATACTGATAAATAATAAAATTCTTAAAACAAACCCGTGAAGAGCCTAATTCTTGAAAGAAAGAAAAAGAAATCACCCGATATGAATCTTAATTAACGTTTTATCATTTCCGCTCCTCATTTCCTCTGATCTTGAGCACTCTGAAGCTCTTCTCTTCACTAATAAGAGTTAAACCCTTTCCTCTATCCCCAGGGTTTTCTCCCTTTTACCTTCTGTGTATCTGATAGAAGAGTGTTTTCTGCCTCTATTAAGAAATGAGTCTGCTTTGTGCTCTGAGCCTGTGGATGAACAGAGAGCTGATTTTCTCCGTGCTCCTTGCCGAGCGAGAGCTTTTTCTCAGCGTGGCCCTTTTGAACTTGGACGCGTCCCTCGAGACCGGGCTTTGAACTGCACGGCCGCGGAGACATCAAAACGCTCTCAGCAAAGATGAGCAAATAATAATAATAATAATAATATTATTAATTAATAAAAAAAAAAAAGGAACAAAAAGAAATAAACAAACGGATAAAAATAACCGACACCACGTGGACGAGGACGTAGGTGTGGAGCCGTTGGTAAAAATACGTGGTGGAAGCTTTATTCGGAGCAATAAGCTGTCGGCTTTGAGAAGAAAAGCGTGTTAGCATATCGAGATTAACAGGTAGGGCTTAAGCCTCTTTAAGTCTGAAGAAAAATCAGCGCGGATTATAAAGCGAGCGCGCTCTTAAACCCACGATGTGCGGTGCGCTTTGACCTGATCGCGAGGAACGAAATTACTCGGCAATAATGATCATCACTGAACAATATTAACAAATTCTTAGTGTACGGTGTACGGATTTAGCACTGGATTATAATCCGGATCATTTCTACCGCCTACACCGGAGGAAGATTCGGTTTCAGGATGGAGATGTTTATAGATAACCGTACGGTACGCTGCATTTACAGTGAAACCGGCACTGTAAAGCCATTTCTGTCAAGTTTACAGTAAATTATTTCGAGCGAAGTACTGTACATTTACAGTAAAACACACCACAGTTACGCAGTTATCCAGTCAGCCAATCATGTGACAGCAGCACGACGCATAAAATCGTGCAGATACAGGTCAAGAGCTTCTGTCAATGTTCACATCAGACATCAGAATGAAGAAAAAGTCTGATCTCTGTGACTTTAACAAATCTTTGGCATGGTTGTTGGTTGTTGGTACCAGATGGGCTGGTTTGAGTATTTCAGAAACTGCTGCTCTCCTGGGATTTTCACACACAATATAAACTCTCTAGCGTTTCCACAGAATGGTGCAAAAAACAAAAAACATCGAGTGAGCGACAGCTCTCTGCTTATTAAAGTGGACGGGGGGGGGGGGGGGGGGTATATTTTAATAAACTGAATGAAAGTGTGAAAATGGTTAGGTGCCAGGCTTGGTTAAGTGCCAGCTTCATATAAGCAGATTAGCAGCTAACTCCGCTGGCTAAGTCACCCTTCTGACTGTTACAAAGCGCTGACACTGGAGACTCCTTCCATAAATGTTAAATAAACATGTCCTTACAAAAAAAACCTCACCATATCACTGTAACGTTCACGCATGTTTTTTAATGTTTATGTTGAGCGTTTGCCATATGAGTTCCTATGAACCCAGACACACACACACACACACACACACACACACACACACACACACACACACACACACACACACACACACACACACACAACCCCATTCTATTAATAAACAGGCTGCTGTAATCTGTAATGTGGAAATCATGCTGGCTTGTATCGATCGCTCAGTGTGTGTGTGTGTGTGTGTGTGTGTGTGTTTGGGGGGGTGGGGGGGGGGGGGGGGTTGTATGGTGAGGGCCAGACACTTCAGTCTATTGGATTGAGATTCCCTCGCTATTTAAGGGTCAGAGATCGGGACGCTGAAGCTACACACGCTGCTGTGATCGATATCACTGCCGCACTCGTACCCTCTGTGTTTATTCACCATAAATTCAGCACACACACACACACACACACACACACACACACACTTCTTACTCTTCTCATCAGATGAAGGAGCTGAGGAACACCTGAGAGAGATTAGACGGTGAAAATCTTCAGTTAAAGATATTGCTAGCTTGCGTCCCACACGCTAACATTTAATAAACAAAAATTCAACAAGAAACGACAAGAAAATCTAAAGAAAAAATGCACCACCACTGTGTCACAAAACACTCGCTGAGAAATGGACATCGCATTTAGCGCCGATGTTTAATGAATAACTTCTTAGCTAAGTAGCTAAATACGAATTCATTCTAATGAGTAGCTAACACTCGTCAGTAAAGCCTAGCATATAGGAGAGTTGCTTCAAAAGAAAACATTTGAAGGGATTGTACGAATATCATGCTATTAGCTTCTAGGCTAATTCCCTTTTATTCGACAAAAAATAAATCCCGACCTGATATTAGCAGTGTGTATATTATTAAAATTCATCCGTGATAAGTAGCTGACAAGCTAACATGTTGTAAAGGAGCGTGTCGTGTCACATAATTAGAGTACCTCATTTAGCAGTGATAGCATGAATAACCTGCTAGCTAACTGGCTAGATATAAGAATACTGTATGTCATTCAAAACAATTCTGAAAGAAGGCTACATGGTGTGAAATAAAATAAAAGAAGCGATAGCATGAATAACATGCTAATTATTAATGAATTATTCAAATTCATGTTAAATTCAGAGAGCGCAGGCTACACAGATACTGCGAAGAATAGCTAAGAAAAAGAACGTCATATTTAGCATTTAGCTATAAAGATATGTCTGTAGGAATGTTCTGAATATTTATACCACAGCGCTGTCGAATTCTGGATCCCGATTGGTCAGAAGGTGTTGCAAAATTCGCAGGTTTATATTAATACGTTGCCGTTTCTATAGGAACAGCTCATTCACGGGAACTCGTACGGCGGACGCTTTTACGTGAAAAACATTAACAAATCGTAGATATGGTGTCGTTTGCCGTAAGGAGACGTTTACTAAACGTGTACGGAAGGAGTCTCCAGTGTCAGCGCTTTCTGCAACAGTAACTTTGACACTTTTACGCTTTGCGTGTGCGTTTATTTTGTCTTATTAACTTCAAAAAAACAAAAGAGAGAGAGAGAGAGAGAGAAGAAATAGAAGCTGGTGAGGGAACAACTGTAACTGTGTTTAACTGAACTGACATGGTTCCACACCGTTTAAGGTAACTATAAACGGATAAAAAGTATGACGTGATGTTCTTTCATACGTTAGACAGTCCCTCCAGGATTCCGTGATTTTGCGATCGCAGAAATGAACGCAAAACCTCCGCAGTATTCGGAGGAGCGTGCAGTTTTTCAAAATGGCCGCAGATTTTGCGCAGTTTGGGCCGAGACGCGTCACGTGACGTCGTCACGACGCGCCTTCAGGCAAAGCCCTCTGCCGTCACTGGACGATAAACCCCAGCGCTGATTATTTTCTTTCTTATGTACTTGTCTTTTTGCGCATCCTGTTTTAATAAATATAAATAATAAATAATCGGTATATTAAAAGTACACGCAATAATAAATGTCTCACACGTTATATATTTATTTTAAAACAAATCTTTTCTGAGATTTTTCTCTGTGTGCTTCCTGTAGCGCCATCCTTCACATAACCTTCACACGTCATTTCCATACGGAATACAAAACAACCTGCACCCTCACACACACACACACACACACACACACACACACACACACACACACACACACACACACACACACACACACACTCATTCTTACGTGCCCTGAGATAGGGGGATGAGGTTTCGATGAACACCAGGGTCACGGACGAGCAAACTATTTAATCCACTCCGTTATTAGGGGTATAAATAATTCGGATCAGGACTGAACCTTGAACCTCGAACTGTTACCTCTGCTGAAATTTATCTTTTTTTCCCCCCTTCATCTGAATCCCTGCTTCTTTCTGTGTGTGTGTGTGTGTGTGTGTGTGTGTGTGTGTGTGTGTGTGTGTGGATCCATTAGGACAATGAGATGGACGAGACCACTCTGCATATGCAATATACCATTTTCCTGTAGTGGGACGAGAATACACACACACACACACACACACACACACACACACACACACCTCCTCCATCAACCCCACCCTCTTACACACCCACGTGTGTATTAACATATTACTATTTTACAACTCTGTGTGTGTGTGTGTGTGTGTGTGTGTGTGTGTGTGTGTGTGTGTATCCATGGACTGTAACTGCACAGGTCTTTTTTTTTATTGTGCCTAAATCTATTATTACATTAAAATATTTCAGGCTTCATTTTAACAGTTAAGCAGGAAAATTTTCTGTGTTCATATTTTTCCTGAAAATATTTATCATGTCTTTTATTTATAAATATGTATGTAAATATACATACATACATTTTCAGTACTGCTTATCCTACATCCCGGATGGGGTGCCAACTCATCACAGGGCACAATCACACACTACAGACAATTCGGAAATGCCACTCATGTCTTTGTACTGGGGGAGGAAACCGGAGTACCCAGAGGAAACCCCTGAAGCGCAGGGAGAACACGCAAGCTCCGTGCACACACAGGGCGGAGGCGGGATTCGAACCCATGACCCCCGGAGGTGTGAGACACTGTTCTTCTATAAAGTATAAAATAATCCAGCGTCCAGATTTCTTTCTTTCTTTTTAAACTCAGATCCCCTGAGGACAAATGTATAAAATCACAGACTGCATGATGAGATTGCTTCCGCTGCTCCGTTATTAATCTTCGATAAATACACCTTGACCCGGGGATTAGTGACACGGCCTCGATCTTTCACACAAGAATTACCAAGAGGAAAACGACAACGACGACAACAACAACAACAACAACAACAACAAAATGAAACAAAAAGAGAACTTTTTTTCCCTATTAGGATTTTATTCCTTATGAAAAGGACGTTGCTGTAATTCTCCGATAAATAATTATTAACATAATTAAGACATTCCTTTACAATCGTTTCCAAAAGAGATTTCTTTAATGACACTTTATTAGGAAATCCTGTGCATGAAATAGAATAAAGATGTACTGCTTCATCTCAACACCTTAAATAAAACAAATTCTACACGTACAAAACATTTTAACCAGAGTGGCTTAGGATTAAAATATTAACATTTACATTTCAAACTAGGATTAACAGGTAAAAGAGACGACTAAAGATCTGTCTTCTAAACAAAAACACGATATTAAATTGGGATTTTAAGGCACAGAAACACTTGTCACTGGGGTGTTAGCTTTACGTCGTTTGTAACTTTATTTAGAGCAAAATAATTGTACAGGGATGCAATTAATATGTTCTGAGAGATGAATCAAGTGGATTATTAGTTAACACAGACATATATTAGCATAATATTAATAAATGTTGATAATCAGCTGAACTCAGTGAGAGGATTTGTGGGTAAAAATGATCGCTCCATTAGAAACCCTACTAATTAACCACCTATTAATACATTAATAATTGATTAATTAACGAGCTACTATTATTTATGTTGGTTAATCATTTTATTGTTATTAAGCAAATCCTTACTCAGATTTTCTTTTCAAGGGTCAAACGGCTGGATTCTGCAAACTTAAAAAAAATAAAAAAAAATAATAAAAAAGCAGAAGATGAAGAAGAGGAAGAGGAAGAAGAAGACAAAGTGTTTGGGAATAATGAAGGAGAAGAATGTGAGTGAGATGAATGGTGAAGTGAGCGGCTGTGCTGGGGTCGGTGCAGAATGTTAACGACGTCCTGCTGTCTGATGAAAACACCGCAAGACCCCGAGTGCGACCTGCCACCTGATTGATTTGTTGTCAGCCGAAAAGCAACACAGTCACAATTAATACAGAGGAAACGCTTAGTGAACAAACACGACACAACAAAAACGAGAGAAAGTACAAAAAAAAAAAAGGGGGGGGGGGATCGACAGCAAGCAGTGATACATGCACATGGGGTCAAAAGGCCAATATGATCAATTAATAAACAAAAACACACAACGCTTCATTATTTGTTGCTTGGAATAAAATAAATCGCCTAATAATGACATCAAACGTTTTTTTTTTGTTGTTTTTTTTAAGTGTGTTCAAGGTGGTGAGGTAAAGAGAGGTACATTTTCATCCTGATCCATGCACAGGATTTACACTTTATCCGCCAATAATCCACTAATCACCTGCTGTTAAGGAAACTGTGTTAAAAACCTTTCCAATAATGTTAATGTTAATGATCTCTGAAGAAGAGAAACCTTCTTTTCACATTTAAGATAGTAAAATATAAGCAGTAATATAGTAAAATAATTTTTTAAAACGGTTCCTTTTTTTCTTTATAATCCACGTGAGAAAGGTCGAGGCCGTGTCACTAATCCCCAGGTCAAGATGCATTTACTGAAGATTAATAACAGAAGAAAAATGAAGGATTTACAGCAGCTATATACCCGACACACTCTCTACACACACTCCTGTGTCTGATTTTAGAATTAAATGATAGACCTATGTGTTTATAATCATTATTAAATGAATATAGCACTTACATGTAGACCTACTTAAACAATTCTTCATGTATTTTTGTGTAAAATAAAATAAAATAACTACCTTCACATTATGTTTATGTATTAGTTATGAATAATATAGTTTATTTAATAATTCATTATTCAATTTATTAACAAATAATTAGCCCAAATAAATATTACTACTTCAATAGCAATGTATTTATGTATCTATTTATGTATTTATTTTAATCTAGCCAAACAAACAAATAGATGCTCAGAACGGATGCATTATTTATTTATTTTTATTACTAAGCAAAAACAAACAAACAAATAAATAAATAAATACTCCAATGATACAGGCCTAAATAAAATAAATGCTCCTGTGATAAAACTATGTTTATACATTTTTAAGTTTAGAATGTATTTTTAATTTTATGAACAACAATAAAAACAACAAATCAATAACCATGGAAGCATGCAGTGTCTCAGTTGCACGGGTCCCACTTTAAAATGTGTGTGTGTGTGGGTGTGTGTGTGTGTGTGTGTGTTTGTGTACCTTTTGACCCGCGGGTCACCTTCAGCTGGGAGATCACGGTATTCAAATGAAACGCTAAGTAGCGCGCGGCACGCTGTCGCCTCGGCTCGTGCCCCCAGAATCACCTCCTCTTTCCTCCCCGGTCACGTGCGTTCATTCCCCGGGACGCACGTGGGCTGATAGCGCTCATAGAGCGCGCCAGGTGATTTATGACCAGTCTGAGGCACACGGCATGCCGGGAAAAAAAACAAAAAAACAACAACAATCACGCAAAACAAACAAACAAACAGATAAATAAATAAGGCACGTGCACATGGACTAGCATTTAAATATATATATATATATATATATAAATAAATTATAAATTTAATTTTTGTCAAATAAATTGAACCCGTGTTACTAAGGAACGAAGTGGCGAAAAAAGGGAAAGCTTTATGATCACACACACACACACACACACACACACACACACACACACACACACACACACACACACACACACACACACACACACACACACACGTTTGTCCTACTATCCACGTCCATTATAGTTATAATAATTGTTACGCATTTAATGTTATACTTAAAGCTAACCCTAAATTGTAAACAAACAAACAAACAAACAAATACCAGCCAAATGTCCCCACAACAACAAATTTGTAGATATTCCTAGCCTTTTTGGGGAATTTGGTCCTCACTAAGCTATCCAAAACAAACCCCCAGCACACACACACACACACACACACACACACACACACACACACACACACACTATACTGTATTGTACTGTACTGTGTGTGAATGTGGTGGAGGATGAGCAATAGCCTCTCCACAGGGCGGTAATTGAAAAGTGTGGCGGCTGCTGCAACCATCTGCGGCCTGGATGTGATTTGATTTCCCCCCCGCAGGGAGCTGTTAACACCTCATAGACACGAGGAGCTCCTCAGGGAGCGCTCAGCACCGAGAGGAAGCCTAATGAGATAGCTGGTGATTATTGCACCGTCGGAAAATAAACCGGTGCCATTATGAGCCTTAATGACAAGTGTGCGCGCTCCCGGAACAGCAGCCTGGGAGCGTGCACGAGGACCTGCAGCCTTCAGTCTGTACCGTGTTAAAGCATTCTCACTTGAGCAACGAATGCAAGTTTCCACCATTTTGAAGAGAGAGAGAGAGAGAGAGAGAGAGAGAGAGAGAGAGAGAGAGAGAGAGAGAGAGAGAGAGAGAGAGAAACTTAATTTTTGTTCTTTTTCTGGCAGCAACATGTGCCTTAATAATGACTTACTGTGAATTATTATCTCTGCATTATACATCCCTTAAATCACATACGTATGTCACAGGTGATTATGTGTGTAACATGTGATTACATATGAAGAACAGGAGAAGGTGCATTTCAGCATGTCCTGCCTTTAAGCTGTGAACATGTGAACTTGACAAATGAATCAAATTCTGAGAACCCTCCGACGATGATCTTCACCATGCCATGTGGCTGCAGAAAAGGAAGTGCAAACAACACTTCCTGGTCATGTCACGCGGCTATTTTAAAAAAAAATTTTTTCATTATGTCAAACTTAAAGCCCCCTTTTTCCAGTTACACAGGAAAATAGTAGTTTGGTTTTATTGCCTATCAAAATAATTGGAGATAAATTAATTGTTGCCATATGGCAACACTATACAGAAAAGGGTCAAACGTGAAAATAAATGACAAATGTGAAAACGTAAAAAAAAAAAAAAAAAAAGTACTAATACTAAATAAATTAATACAATCTGAATAGGGCTTATTATATCAAAATTCACAAAATTAAAGACCTTGGCAGTACACGGTACTTTCGGTATTTTCGGTTGCTTAGGACCTCCGGACCACCAGGGGGTGCCATGATTTTTAAAACAGTTAAGCAAAAAAAGCACACATTACTATCATTTCATGAAAAGGTCTATATATCAGGCTGCTACAGTGCGCCCCCTTGTGGTGCGAAAAGAATAAAAAAAACCCCTGCAATTTGCGTAACTAGATCAGGTAAATAACATTAGAAGATCAGGAAGAAGTGCCAATCATGAAGAGTTCATTTCAATCTCGGTGGAAAAATGCCAAAACCCAAATCACGGGTAACACTAATGAAATAGATTTGGTCAACTTGTCTGCTTTCTTGCTTCCTCTTGGTGGTGCATTTTAAATGGATAAAGTTAGTGGCTAGCTACAAACGTTAGGGTGCTAATGCCAAGAAAATTACCACCCAGGTAGTCGAAATTCAATCACATACGACTCAGAACACATCACAACCAATGAAGAAATAATAATAATAATAATAATAATAATAATAATAATAATAATAATAAACAAACCTTTCACCATGCTAAGTAGCCTATTGGTCTAATGGTCATTTTTTTAAGGTGCTGTAAGTAAATATTTCTGGCCCAGTGAGTAAGTTGTTGCTTAGAGAACCTAAATGTAAAAGAATATTGGAGAAAAAATCATTTTAATAATATTAATGAATTAACATTGGTGCTAGGAATTTAGATTTGTCCTGCAAGTCTATTTATCTGTTGTCCTGTACCTAAAGTTTGTACTTACTTTTATGTATTGCAATTTTTTTGTGTTATTATTATCTATTTCCTGTCTGGTACTGCCTCATCGTAACACAAAGGAATAAATAAATCGACCAACATTAGTTTTTTTGGAGGGTTTGACGTTTGTGTCTAAGCTAACGAAAACTTACGGCCAGCTACCAGTTTAGCTTCGTGTAGACGGCATGCTTCATTATTATCAGGACAAATCTAATGAAGGGCTCTACGAGTCCCACAGGGGCACAAAGACTGACGTTTAACAAATGAGTCAGTGACGTGAACACCAATCACTAATGCAACTCCATATGTCTATACACACACGCTCTCATTCTCGCTCGGACACAAATCTATCTATCTATCTGTCTATCTGTCTGTCTGTCTGTCTGTCTGTCTGTCTAGTTCCCTCCACTAATATTGGCCCGCTTGGTAAATATGAGCAAAGAAGGCTGTGAAAATTTGTCTTTATTGCTTAACCTTTTGATCTTTTGTTCAAAAAATTCACAAAAATACTCTGCTCTCATGGATATCAAACACAGGTTTATCAAAAAAAAAAAAAAAAAATCTTGAAATATAGGTGTGCAACAATTATTGCCACCCCATGATTTCATATGAGAAAAATATATTTGAAGTATAGTCCCATTGATATTTAAATTTTTTTTTTAGTACACCTGGGTGACTAGGAACAGGAAATTGTTCAACCATGACTTCCTGTTTCACAGGGGTATAAATATGAGGTAACACATAGGCCAAATTCCCTTAGTCATTCATAACAATTGGTAAGATTAAGGAATATAGCTGATGTGCGGCAAAAGGTTGTTGAGCTTCACAAAATGGGAAGTGGCTATAAGAAAATAGCACAAGTATTGAAAATGCCCATTTCCACCATCAGGGCAATAATTAAGAAGTTCCAGTCAACTGGAAATGTTATGAATCAACCTGGAATTGGACGTGTGTCTATATCGTCTCAACGCACTGTGAAGAGGATGGTTCGAGTGGCCAAAAAAATCTCCAAGGATCACAGCTGGAGAATTGCAGAAGTTAGTTGCGTCTTGGGGTCAGAAAGTCTCCAAAACTACAATCCGAAGTCACCTACATCACCACAAGTTGTTTGGAAGGGTTTCAAGAAAAAAAACCTCTACTCTCATCCAAAAACAAACTCAAGAGTCTTCAGTTTGCCAGACACTACTGGAACTTCAAAAGGGATCGGGTTCTATGGTCAGATGAAACCAAAATAGAGCTTTTTGGCAATAAACACCAGAGGTGGTTTTGGTGCACACAGAGAGGTAGCCAAATGGAAAAGTACCTCATGCCCACGGTTAAATATGGTGGTGGTTCTTTAATGTTTTGGGGCTGTTTTTCTGCCAGAGGACCTGGACATTTTGTTAGGATACATGGCATCATGGACTCTATCAAATATCAACATATTATGTTATTATTATTAAATGAAAACATGACTGCCTCTGCCAGAAAGCTTCAGATGGGCCGTGGTCGGATCTTCCAGCAGGACAGTGATCCAAATCATACATCAAAATCAACGCAGAAATGGTTTACTGACCACAAAATCAAGGTCCTGCCCTGGCCATCTCAGTCCCCTGACCTGAAACCCATAGAAAACCTGTGGGGTGGACTGAAGAGAAGAGTCCACCAGCGTGGACCTCGAAATGTGAAGGATCTGGAGAGATTCTGTATGGAGGAACGGTCTCAGATCCCTTGCCATGTATTCTTCAACCTCATCAGGCATTATAGGAGAAGACTCAGAGCTGTTATCTTGGCAAAGGGAGGTAGCACAAAGTATTGACTAAAAGGGTGCCAATAACTGTTGCACACCTATATTTAACAAGGATATATATATATATATATAATTATATATATATATATATATATAATTATTATTATTATTATTTTTGATAAACCTGTGTTTTGTTTGCAGTTGTTTGATATCCATGAGAGCAGAGTATTTTTGTGTTTTGAACAAAAGATCAAAAGGACAAAAAATTCACAGCCTTCTTTGCTCATATTTACCAAGGGTGCCAATATTAGTGGAGGGCTATCTATCTATCTATCTATCTATCTATCTATCTATCTATCTATCTGTCTGTCTGTCTGTCTGTCTGTCTGTCTGTCTGTCCTTATCTCAGGCTTGTATCGTTCCAAAATAGCCTCCACACTGAGTGCATGCATTAACCTAAACAGCATTCAGCTCATTAATCTCCCTCACATCTCGTCTGTTATCAGTAGTTTAAAAGAGGTGTAGATTAAGCAGAAGTGTGTGCCGCTGCCGTCAGGAGATGGAGATTTTATTCCTTTGTTGTTGCTCTGTTCAGCGATGTTACACTAAATCACACGCCGCCATCGCTCGCCTGTTCGCCGCTCGTAATATAACTGTAACGCCTAAAAGCTACAGTGACGTCTGTCACAACATTTGCATATTTATTTACACTCAGGCCTAATTGAAATTTTACGTCTGAGCCATCAGCGTTTACACACACACACACACACACACACACACACACACACACACACACACCCACACACACACACACACACACTTCTCCTTTTCATTCTTAAGCATCTCCTCCCCACCTCCTCACACACACACACAGACACACCAGAGGATGTTATTCATTAACGGCGTGTGTTAATTGATTGTTTATTCATCAGAGCCTCTGGGTAATACTTTGCATCCCCCAACACACACACACACACACACACACACACACACACACATACACGCATTCCCACACACACACACACACACACACACACACACACACACACACACACACACACACACACACACACACACACACACTCCTTCAGGGCTCCATTAGGTCAGACTGGTGGCCATGACGTGTGGGACCCTGGGGCAGTGGTAACGCCAGGCCTGATTTACTCACGCCATCTGACACCCTACCCCCACCCCCCCCACCCACACACACACCCACACACACACACACACACACACACACACACACACACACACACCCCCACACACACACACACACAAACAGAAACATACACATACAGAGGCAACCGGTGGTAATCTGCTTAACTCTGTCCTTCCCAAACAGCCTGTGTGAGGTGAATCATCACACACACACACACACACACACACACACACACACACACACACACACACACACACACACACACACAAACAGAAACATACACATACAGAGGCAACCAGTGGTAATCTGCTTAACTCTGTCCTTCCCAAACAGCCTGTGTGAGGTGAATCATCACACACACACACACACACACACACACACACACACACACACACACACACACACACACACACACACACACACACACACACACACTACATCATCTTAACAGTGATACTTGATATCAATATTAATATCAATGTGTTGGAAGAGTAAATCCTTTTTTATTATGGTAATTTTACAGTAAATGTTTACTACAGTTCCTGTTAGTACTCCTCCTAGTAAGACATCTACTACTCCCACAATTATTTCTACTACTATTACTGCTATTACTATTACACCTGATATTACTCCTATTAATGTTATTGTCACTACTATTACTGCTAATACTACTACTATAACTACTTACTCCTACTCCTCTTATTACTTCTATTCTTACTATTACTAATGATAGCACTACTATTACTACTCATAATCCTACTCCTACTTCTATTAATACTTTTACTATTACTATTAATACTATCACATTAATACTAACACTATTACTACTCCTAATTTTACTGTTATTACTTCTACTGCTACTATTACTATTCCCACTATTACTCCTACTCCATATACAATTGAGTACTACTATACTTACCCTTCATTTTATTACTACTACTACAGCTATAACTACTTCTATTTACTACTCCTAAACCTACTCCACTCCTACTATTACTATTACTGCTATTATTACTTCTACTATTACCACATCTAATATTACTCCTATTATTGTTATTGTCACTACTATGACTGCTACTGCTACTCGTATTACTGCTGCTACTATCCTACACCTACTTTTAGTACTATTTCTACTCCTTTTCTTTCTCCTCCTCCTTATGCTACAAACATTTCTAGAAATAATAGTAATGATGTCATTATTTTATATTAGTGAACTTTGCTCTTGTTGTTGTTAGAATTACTGCTAGTAGTTAATAAACATAAGCACCACTGTGATAATTAACTTACGTCAGAATTCATATATGAAGCCACGTATGCATGCCAAGGTACATCTGGTACAGAGCATAGGATAATCTTTCTTGTTTTTCCCTCGGCCGGTTCACTGAGAGGTCATTCAGGGGGCGGCATCCTGCACGGCTTTGTCTGCGTGGCTTATTCACACCTGTCAGGCGGAGAAAGATGAGGAGGAACATCAGGTTAGGAGCTCCCGTGTGTGAACCAGACACTCAGTGACAAATCCGCCATGGCCACACACACACACACACACACACACACACACACACACACACACACAAACGTCCAGGTAAAGTGAACAGACCCAGATCAGGTCAGACGTCCTTTCACTCGTCACTCACCTCCGGCGCACCGCTGTTGACTTTCCCAGGCCTTGAATGACAAACACGCTGGACGTTTTTCCTCCACGCTACACCGTGTTAAGCCTCGTCCTGTTGTTCGAGGGTTTTGGGAAGGAGGAATGAGGAATCCGAGCACAGCACCTGCGCAGGAAGTTGTTTCAGACATGACAGGCTGAGGCAGTTCAGGAGGAATAATTTAGTTACAGTGAGGAATTTTAAGAGCATTGGTGTGATTACATCTGAAAAGCAATGAGAATTAAATTATGTTGGCGTATTAACCCAAACGTTTTTGTTACTGAATGCAAATAAAAACCAAGTTGCACAACAAGAATCACATTGTTTTTTAAAAGTTAATTTCAGATAATTCCTCAAAGTTTCACTTTGAACTTAAATGTGCAATGTGCAAAAACTCCCTGATATTATACAGTACTGTTTATTTAGCAACTTCTGCAACAACATCCACTTTTACTGATACTATTAATACTCTTACTCCTATTATTCCTACTAATAGTTCTTGTAGTAGTTATGGTACTACTACCATGTCTACTACAAGAACTATTACTGCTTAAGGTATTATTACTTCCTACAGCAATAACTATTGCTATTATTAATAATATTACTCCTCCTCCAACTATTACTACTATTAATGTGATTACTAGTCCTAATATTACCCCTCCTACTACTATTACTTCTATTCCAACTACTATTGTGACTGCTAATACTATTGCTACTCCCAATATTATTCCTCCTCCTACAGCTATAACTAGTACTATTATTACTTCTCCTAATATTACACCTATTCCTATTCTACTATGACTACGAATACTAATACTACTCCTGTTACTCCCACAAATATAAATATTACTACTATTAGTACCCCTGATATTACCACTACTCCACCTATTACTTCTGCTCCTACTATTACCACTACCGTGACTACTATTAGTCCTTTTACAGCTAAAACTACTGCTATTATTACGACTCCTAATATTACTTCTACTCTTACTATTGGTACTACTGTAACAACTACTACCAATGATATTACTCCTAACATTACTTCTACTTTTACAGCTAAAACTGCTGCTATTATTACTACTCCTAATATTGCGCCTACTCTTACTACTACTGCTATTACTCCAGCTATTACTTCTTCTACTACTATTACCGCTAGTAGCATGACTATTACTACTACTATTACTATTACTATTCCAACTATTACTACTACTAATCTTACTGCTATGTCTATTATTTACCAATGTCATCAAACTTGCATATAAAGATTTAGACATGATATTTATGCAAATGATTTTGGGTGAGACAGACTTCCATTAATTCTTAGCTACATTAGCTTCGTAGCTCCAGTGCAAAACTGAAAAAAAAAGGGAAAATTTAGACACCAAACATCTTTTGACTGATTGAAATTTTGGATAACAATTTCTTAAAATGTATCACAGACACATAACCATTTCATTATTTGACTCCTTTCGGTTTGCAGGTTTTATATACCCTTTATGAATGAAATGAGTAAATATTTTATTCATCTTTTATAAAATGTATTAGTGGTGTGTTTGTGCATCAACATAGCATTTAGACACAAAACAAAACTGGATCGTACATTTCTTGGTCTACAAAAGAGATGCATTATTTATTCCAGGAATGTCAGTTAGATCATATATACAGTATATACATATATAAAATATTGTTTTTTTTGTTGATATTTCAGAATAGTAATACAAAAGCTAGGTTGATATATCACCAGTCATAAGAATACAGGAATATTTGCTGTGCAATCCCGTAATTAAATCTCTTTTCTTTTTTTTTTTTACTGTGAACTGTGTGAAATTAGATGAACTGTAAACTATTTAATAAAAAGGGTTCCAAATGTTCAATGACGCAATCGTATATGCAAACACACACACACACACACACACACACACACACACACACACACACACACACACACACACACAGAGTAACAGTTTAATCTATTTAATTGAACCTGACTTTGAATAAGTAAACAAATGAGGAAATTCACCGGAGGGCACCTGATCCCCGCCGTACTAATGGATTGGAGATTTCTTTCCCGTCGGGGCGTTTGAGTAAACACGGGCCACTTATCTCGGAATCGGCATGTC
Organism: Cranoglanis bouderius; assembly: GCA_023630585.1. Taxonomy (NCBI): domain Eukaryota; kingdom Metazoa; phylum Chordata; class Actinopteri; order Siluriformes; family Cranoglanididae; genus Cranoglanis; species Cranoglanis bouderius. The sequence goes on along the minus strand of CM042565.1, from coordinate 16,335,560 downwards.
GCAGCGTCGTCTGTCTGCATCGGGTTTCTGCACTAAAGACGGGCTGAACTCTTGATACGGCCTTGGTGAGCCGCCAGAGCGGCGGCGAATCGCAGACTCAGCCAGATCTTTGTAATTGCTCCAGTTCCATTATCTGTGACCTGATATAAGATCAATGTGATTAATCTCGGAAAATAAGGAATAAACATCCAGGACCGACCCGTGTGCCAAAGTGGGAATCGGAGAAACCTGGCAGGATCGAGTGGCCGATGTGGCGAACAGTGACACGGCTATTAAAAAAAAAAAAACGGAAACCTGCATCCTTTTAGCGAATGAGGGAACAAACCCCTGGCCGAGGTCTATTCTGAACATCAACAACATCAACAGCAACATCGCTATGACTTGCTGAATAACTTGGCCATGTCCTCTTCAAATGTACTGGTTAGCATTAAACTTCTAACTCTTGCTAGCAAGATGCATGCTAACTTTGTAAACGATTGGCTGAAATTACACTGTTTGAAAAAAATAAATAAATCCACTCTATGTGCTAGCTTTCTGACTTTAGCTAACTTCATACCTAGCCTAATTTTACAGTAGATAAATGGTGACAGAAATGAAGCTGGATAAATATTCAAGTATTAGCTGCCTTAGCTACTAAACGAAATAATTAAATATGTTGTTGGTTTTGAGCATTTGGACCACTAGCTAGCTTGTTAAATGGTTAGATGCTAGCTATCGCACTAGCATTCTAACGTAAACTAACTAGCCAAATGATTGAAAAGATCATTTGTTTCTAGAAATTCAGCTGTTTTAAATCTTAGCTATGTGGTTAGCTATTTATCTTTAGCTAATTAGCTAAATTGTTGGATAGATAAAGGGTTGCATGAATTCACCCTTGTTTTTTTGAGCATTATCTGACTAACTTTAGATAACCAGCCAAATGATTGAAAAGATAAATTAAGCCGTTATGAGCCTTAGCTTCAGTATGTCTTTGGCTATCTAACTTTAGCTAATTAGCTAAATGGTTGGATAGATAAATGATTGGTAGAAAGTAAGCATTAGCTATCTATCTTCAGCTAATTAGCTAAATGGTTACTAGATAAATGTCTCCTTTAAGCTAGTGGTTGGCAACTGTTTTAAGGATTAGCTAACTAGCTAAATGTTTGGATAGATATGTGGTTGTTTTGAAAGGATTAGTGAATATATAGCTATATATGACTAGCTCCCTGTTTACTATGACTTACATTTACATTTTAACTTGTTCTGTACTTGAAAATGATCTACGTTTAAAAGCCAACTTGCTTAATGCAGTCAACATGTTTATATTTGTATATACAAAGTAACCACAGTGCAAATGATTAATTCGTTCATTAAACAATGTGCTTAAAAGGGATTTTTAAAAAAAAAAGAAGAAGAAAAAAGTCCTTCATAGGCTTCATTACTTGCACACATGATGTGTGAATAAGATCGAGATCCAAGTCTGGATTTCATTGACAAATTTATTAAAGATCTGTATCACTTAATCATTATCAGAGAGAATAAATAAGACATAAAACATCTTTCACATAAACACTTAGAGGAGCCTGGGAGCTGCAAGCTGAGGCTGAGGAAAACGAACAAGATACATCCAAAAACACACAAATGCATAGAAGTATCCTATAGAATAACGACAGTCAACAACTACAGCTTGTCTACTCCTGTTCAGAAAATGCACTAAATGCTTTCGTGACTTCCGAGGAGACTGTATATAAAAATAAAGGATCCACAATGCTGAGTTGTGATATACTGGATAGAGACATTTTGGCAACAACCAGACACAAAAAACTGGTGATGTTTACACATAGACACTGAGAAGAGAAATGAAAAATCTTACAAAAGTCCAATCTGACATCTATAGCACATTAATGGAGCAAGAGCAACGTCTTCATACAAATGTCTCTTTTCACTTTAACGCACTAACAAAGTGCACACGATGCCACAAGCTGGAGGTCAGATAGTTATCTCGGGCATCTCAGTAAATAGTTTCTATTTATTTATTTATTTATTTATTTTTTATCAGGCTCAGAATGGTTGATCTTTATATCACCAAAAAAAAGATCCAGTCTCTCAGAAGTAAAAACTGTCCTCAAAATAATAGACAGGGCAAAAGTTTCTGGATCATTTGTTGATCATTTGAGTCTCAGCTCCATCCGTGAGTCCAAAACTGCTACTCTTCAATCCATGCAGATGATAATAAAGTTGACGAATTTGACTTCCCTTCCATCCCTCCGTCCCTTGCTATAGTTTTATTCAAAAGTCAAACCAAGTCATTCCTGTTTCAATCCCTCATCAGAACTGACTGTGATCGACTTCGTCCAGCCAGGAAGCGGGGCTGGCCGGGAATTCTGGGTAACCGCCGCTGCTTCCGGTCGACAGGTCTGAGCTGGGGCCGTTCGACCCGGATGGCACCATGCCGTGCCCCCCTTGGCCCACCATGGGCAAGCCGGAATCAGGGTATACCAGGCTGGAGATGAGGGGCTGTTGCCTGGGCAGAGGCTGAAGGGAAGCAGGCGACTGCGCTAGGCTGTATGGACTGCTGGGACGGATGTCGTGGTATTGATCCTGAGGGGGCAGGACGGATCCGTGATCCAGGGTGAAGGGAGCATGAGCTCCGCCCTGACGGCTCAGAGCCGGGGAACTCTCACTCAGGCTGCTGTAGAGGCTATTCGAGTGACTCAGCTCGGACATGGGAGGCTCGTCTGCACAGGAAGAGTAAATGAAAGGAGAATGTGTATGTGCCTTTTATTTTACATTTTAGATTTATATTGCCACAAGTCAACTATAAAAATGATTGGCATCAGTTAAGAAAATATACAAGGCTTTCAGGATATGGTTAACATTTTCCAAACAACTAGAGACACTAATCAACAGTGTATGACAAAAATATAATAATCAAGAGTGTCATTTTGCTGTATAACAGATATCAGAAGTAGTGAACTGCCATAAAGGGGGCTTGAATAACTCTTATCCTCTCATACCTGTGAACGAGACCTCAGCGTCACTGTCCATGCCTTCCTCCTGGATGCTGTCCTTATCTGATTTGGAGTTTCCTCTGGATCTCTTCATGTTACGAAAGTATTGTCCCCATCTCTGTCTTCCTGCGTCCTTCTTTAGTCTCTTCTCTTTTGCTCTTCTGTTTTGAAACCACACCTGGGAAAAATACAAGTATGACTGATGCACATATACAGTATATATATATATATATATATATATATATACCTTACATGCTGCCCTGTGTAAGGATGCATGTAATTTACCTACATTTCTAGATCATAGGGCATACACTACAGAACAAATGTGATATATAAATAACATACACAATATAACACAAACACAATAATAACAATTAACAGTGATAAAACCTTGTATAAACCATGTACCGGCATTTTTTTTTTACTATGAAAGACAACTTTTAAGACATTAATATCAAATGGAAATGAATTCCTCTAGGATTAAAAAAAATATATATATTTTTTTAAACCTAGTGGCTTTAAGGTGAAGCATTGAGAAGACCATAACGTCGAGACTCCTGTGGCCCTGGAAAGATTTATCGAGGACGTAATTAACTTCCAGACAGCTACAAGTTGTCCTTAACCTCAGGAGCAGCCAGGGTTAGACTCTTTAGCTTCCTTCTCCTCACACGTGATGAGTGTTTTTACTATTCCAGTGTAGAGACGTTCACAAAGTGACAAAACGTGTCCCTGTTTCCAAAATCTGAAATATGAAGCCTGTCTAACAGCCTGCTTTCATTTAATTCTGTTTAACTCTGTGTGACTCTTCATGTGCTTCCTAATAACATGATTCTCACCTTAACCTTAATGTCCCTTTAGTGTGAATAATGGACACTAGAAGTACTTCCACTTTAGGCCTAAGTGTCCTTGTGAAGCATAAAATAATATATATGGCCACTGTAGGCCTTTCCCTTGGACAATATGCAATACTGCCTTTTAGCATTGTTTAACGAGCTCCTCCGTTCTCCACTCTCCGAGCTTCACTCGACTCCATTTACTCGTAAATTAAAGCGGTCCGACTGTAACAGCCCTTTAAATTCATGTTTCGCTTTATAGCAGTCTTTTTGCATGTCTTTTTCCCTCTGGCATTTAAAACAAAGTCCTTAATAATATCATAAGGATAACTTAAATAAATTAACTTAATTCACTTAAGCTAAACTAGCATTATTTACTGAATTGAAGTGAAGACATATTAATACAGTAACAACCTGTATTCATTAATGTTTTTTCAAATGGTAAATAGATACACCTACATCAAACATCTTTTCAAACCAGTACTGAAAATAAATGAAATTTGTGAATTTTCATTCATGAATTTTTGTCAATGAACTACCACAAAATGACGGACGGACGGACAAAATCAGCATCTTCGTAGGGCAGTGAGTAGCTCAGAGGTTAAGACGTTGGGCTACTGGTCGGAAGGTCATGAGTTCACATCCCAGCACCACCAAGCTGCCACTGTTGGGCCCTTGAGCAAGGCCCTTAACCCTCAATTGCTCAGATGTGTAAATGAAATAAATGTAAGTCGCTCTGGATAAGGGCGTCTGCCAAATGCCGTAAATGTATTCTAGAGGTGTCTGTATCGATCCTCTCATAATGCTAACGTATGTATTTAGTTTTTTAGACAAACAATAGTGTTTCTTTTTGTTTACTCCATGGACAAATGAAGTCCTACATAAATCTGTACTGTTTGAAGGTCTTTAAGTGCCATCTAGTCCAATGAGTCTGTGGAATTTATTGTTATCTCAGGTTTGCAAAAGGTTTAATAATATCTAAAATCGTTGACTGACCTGCACCACTCGCATGTCGAGGCCGGTCTCTGAGGACAGCTGCTCGCGGACGTGGCGCGCCGGTTTGGGCGAGTTGTTGTAGGCGTTCTTCAGCGTCTCCAGCTGCTTGGCTGTGATGGTCGTACGCGGCCTTTTCGCCGTCGAGTCGGCCTCTGCAGTTAACAAGAATGAGCTTTTTACATCAATTTATTATGCAATTGATAAAACACAGTTATTTTCTTAGCAGGTTTGGGCGTAAGGATTATATCATATATTATCAATTTAAACAAAAAAAAGTAGAGTTCCTTTCTGAAGTGTGATCTAAGGCTGCTGGAATTAGTCAAAGATGGTCAAATCATTACTAATGATTTCCAAAATCGAATGCGGTTAACATACTATACATTTGATAGCACATGAAAATGTTATTGTTGGGTCTGGATTGAAGCTGATTCGTTTGGGCACTGTTCGTGAAATTCTCTAAGCCAAAGGCTCATATGTTTTTCTGAACAGGGTTGCCAGATTGGATTGATTTCCATCCCACGACCCTCACAAGTTTAAACCACGCCTGCTTCATGATAAACAATCCCAAACTGTAAATTTAATAACAACAAAAGCAACAAATGATATCCACCAGCACAAGGTCATTTTATTTCCAGAACAATAAGGATGAAAAAATAAAATAAAATAGCCCAACTGGGAGGGAAACTTGTGAGTACTGCTTTGGCGTTTATCGATCCGCAGTACAATTAGCTCAGGTCGGTCAAATGTTTATAGATGACCTCATGGACCTGGATGATGAAGTTCACAGTTAAAAGCGGCCGATCCATACGAGGTCGTCCGATTTAAAGAAGTGGCCGAAACAATTAAGCGCCTTCGGGTGGAACTGTTCCAGATGTCAAACAAAATACACTTTCATTGTGCATGACATCATCAGGGACTTTTAAAACCAGGAAACGTGGGAGGGAGCGTGTCTTGGCTCATCGACCGGCAAAACTGTATGGATTTTTGCAAATGTTTCTGTAAAAATCGTAAGTGAATGCAGAGTTTCTGTTTCGTCGTTAAGCCTCACCTCTCTGCTTGGCCGTCTCATAGTCGACCTTACACACCAGTCGACTGTCCTCCATCAGGTAGTACTCGTCCCCTGTGGCTAGCTGCCTCTTGCACACGATGCACGCGAAGCAGTGAAGGTGATAGACGAAATCCTGCGCCCTCCGCACCACCTGATTCGGCGGGATGCCCTGCTGACACGC
>CM042565.1:16274512-16324512 GCA_023630585.1 Cranoglanis bouderius | reverse complement strand
AAAACTTAAAATACGGGGACAATAACCGCGATATTCTCCGGAAAAGGCCCGAAAGGGAGGATTGTGTAACTGCTGTCCGGCGCATGACTACTTTTAGACTGGTCAGGAAAATCCGAATATATTTTCATCTAAAAAATAGAAAGATTTCAAATCTCAAAAAACAAATGAATGAATAAATATAATAAAAAAAATAGAAATTCAAGTAATAAATTTATAATAACTATAATAATCCTGACCATAAGAGGTCTTTTTGCACTTCAAATGAGAAACTAAAAAAGCTTTTTTCCCTAATAAATGACATTACCAAAATAAATCCCATGCCTTAGATGCACTCTGGTCTTAGCACTGAAAGCTAAAAATAAATAAATAAATAAAAAAAATAGAAATAGTCTCAAAACCTCATACATGTTTATGCATGAGTTGCTTGCGAAACTTGCGCGCATGCTTATGATCCGAAACATCATCAAACACCACAAAGCGAAGCTGCGTAAAAGGTTCCTACCTCTGCGTAACTCGTCACTGTGCGCCAGGAGCGCGAGCAGCATCTCCGCGCTGTTCCCGGCCGCCTCTCTGCGCTCCTGAGCCATGTTTTCATTATTAAGCAAAAATAATTCAAAATATAAAGAAAACAAACAAACAAACAAACAACAACAACAACAAAAATCCTCCTGATTGTGCTTTGGAGCTGGGGGCTGCGCTCGTGCCGCCCGAACAGCACGCACGCGCTGCGTCTACTTGTGAGTGGCGCGTGCTCAGCGCTGAGCGCGCCGGATTACGCCGCCCCGCGTTGCCCTGGTAACCGATTAGCATCAACTACGCTAACTAGAGTTAGACTAGCATCACCTGCTAACTACTGTGTGTTTTTTTTTTAATTGTATTTGCAGAGGGTTTCTTCTTTATTTCTATTTATTTTCTCTTTACTCCAATCACAGTGATTATAGCTTTAAATTCCTTTTAGCTACAGAGCTAATTTACTAAAGTCTAACTTTCATTGTTCATGTACTTTTCCTTATTGCTAATGTGGGAACATTAAGGTTATATCTTTAGTACCTTTTTAGTATATCTTTACACCTTAAAAATTAATTTAAGGTACATAAAAGCTCTAAAGCTTTACTCTAAAAATAAATAAATAAATAAATAAATCCAAGCTACTTAATTGATCTAAGTCTAACATTTTCTTGCTGTACTTTAAAAACACAGGTACCAAACTGTACCTTCCCTTAAAGGCACATCTGTTGTACCTTCCGAGTATATACTTATACCTTTAAAAACACATAAAAGCTTTAAAGCTTCCTCCTAAATCTTCAGTGCGAGTAGCTTATAAATGCCGAGCTACAGAGCTAATTTACTAAAGTCTAACGTTCTTCACATGTTCATGCTTTTACAATGTTCGCACCAATAAATTAAATAAATAACCAAATTAATAACGAAGTGTACTCTTCCTTGTTGCTGATGTGGGAACATTAAGGTCATCTTTAGTATCTTTAGAGCATATCTTTACACCTTAACAAAAAAACATTTAAGGTACATAAAAGCCTAGCTACATTAAGCTAATTTACTCAAGTCTAACATTCTCTTGCTGCACTTTTAGGCCTACACTGCACCTTAAAAAGAAAAGGTACCAAACGGCACTTTTCCTTGTAGCTGGTGTGGTACTGTACTATTACGGTTACATGTTTTGCACCTTAATGGATCTTAAGGAACATTACTTAAGGAACAAGCATTACTGTAAAAGCGTTACTCCATATGCACCTTCCCTGGGAAAAGATCCATTCATGGTCCCACTCTAGACCTTTATTCCCAGGATAGTACCCTGAACAGTACTTCTATTATATCTTATATATATATATATATATGCTATAACTCACCTGGAACTGTGTATGTAGTGTAGTGTATCCTTAAAAATGATTTCAGCTACATCACTGGACTGTAATTAGTCCACATTTCTCGGTAAAAGATACACACTAAAGGTACAAAAGGTGTACGTTTGAGATCACCACTGCAGGAGCAGGAAAAAAAAAAAAGTACCTGCAATCAGTACCTCTTTATTTCGAGAGTGTGCATACTAAATTAAATGAAACGGACTAATTCTGTACTGAACGATTGCACACCAATGCCAGACGTTATTCAAAAACTCTAACCCCTATTACTACAGTTTCTGATTTGTTTTCCTCTCCAACACACTAACCATCACTCCATCCGTCTTTCAGTAAACCATCAGTAAACTCTCCAGCCGTGTGTCGGGGAAAATATTCAGATGTTTATTTCAAAAGAATCCAGCTTTGTTCTAATCAGGTGTCCGCGTTCCTGTTCAGCTGACAGTTTTATTCGCAGAGTAGTGTGGATATCCTCAGAAATAAAATTCATAGTGAACTGTACCGTTCCTTGTTCCTTGTCGCTGGAGTGATAGCATCAAGCGTGCACCTTTAATATGCATGTTTCACCTGGACATGAGGATCAGATTTACCTGTAGAAATGATTTAAGGTGCACATTTGACAGCAAACGGTCTACGTTTTAGAGTAAAGATACACTACGTCCACCTTCTAGGTGAACGATACACACTGAAAAGACAAAAGCTTGAAGGTACCACTCCAGTGAGAAGGAAAAGTAGAGTTCAGTACTGTTTTATGTGGCACATGGTTGTTTACTGTGTGCCATGATATATAGTGTGAAAGCTTTATTTCTATTCCTCACATGCTCTCAACCTCGTTCCTGATTTTTCCATTTTCCATACTGCTTCCATACATCCTCGCTTTCCTACTGAACTACAAGCACAAACACTAGGATGTGACCTTCACACACACACACACACACACACACACACACACACACACACACACACACACACACACACAATGGGATGAGACGGAATAAAAGACCCGAACAGCGCACATAAAATAGAAAGAAATAAATAAACAAGTCTTTTCAGTATGAATGAGTCTCTCAGGACGCTTTAGTATCATGATGTGGTGATGATGTGTTTGCGTCAGGAGACGTTATGGAAGGAGTCTCCAGTGCCAGTGCTTTATGGCTATTCTGGGAAACTCTTCAGCAAAGAGAAGTTTGCGCTTTGCCTTTACACCCAGACTCGACATTTTAATCCATTTCTATTATGTTTGCAAGCGTTTTATGTTTTAGCTTTCTGCGCTGCTTTGGGGGGAAAATGACAAATGATAATGTGATCAGAGATTCTGGCTACATGACAGAAACTTTTCAGCATTCCTTATAAACAGCATTAATACTGTTTGTGATGACATTTTAATTTCTAAAGCTTGTTTAAATGAGTGTCATCAGATCAATATGAACTGCTTCCAAACGCATTATATATCAAAAATTGAGGGGAAAAGTCTTGCAAACAAACAAACAAACAAACAAACAAACAAACAAACAAAAATAAATAATGCAAATATAAAACGAATTATTAATTATTAATTATGAATTATTGAATTATTAATTTCATTCGTCTTATTTTACCCATTCATAGATTTCTATTTGTTCTTGTTCATGCTGCTGCTCAAACTAGCCTCATGCCTTTTTCTTCTTCTTTTCAGTCCTCTGTTTAAGCTAGTTATATTTATTTAGATATATTTATATTTTATTTAGTTATATTTATTTATTTATTTATTTGTTTATTTATTTATCTGCACGTGAGCTTCAGATGTACGAAGTGTGCTAGTCGGTACAAACAAACGACTTATTTACAGCTTCTCGTGTATTTAGCATCGCGCTCAATCGAGTCAAACTATTGACACGTGCGCGAAATATACTGCAAGATATAATATAGGATGCTGTGTTACGTTTTATTTGTGTTTGAAGTTTAGAAGTCGCACTGCTGCGGAATACTTTTGCGAGTCATATAAGAGGGCTGAATTTTGTGCAGGTCGTCAGGACACACACACACACACACACACACACACACACACACACACACACACACTGAGTATTGACACTGATCTGACATGGGAAAGAGCGCCTGGGGAAATCAGCGTTAGTGCCATTACTGGTGATGAATTTAAAATCAATGCTCCATTTTTTCGCATTTCAACACTTTATGAAACGCGTATTTTGGTGTTTTTTGGTGGCTCAAGGTGCGCGAGACTTCCGCGTTTCTTTTTCTTTTTCTTTATTTATTTCCTAATAATAATAATAATAATAATAATAATAATAATAATAATAATAATAATAATAATAACCTTTCTTTCTGATGTCGCACTTCACAGGGCGCTAATCTGAGTCTTGTAGACAATGTGCTCTATTAGTATGAAACATATTTGACACAATAAATTATTTTACATGTAGAATGTATATTTATTCCATGATAAATCTTCATACGTGTTTTCTTTAACCGAGGCTTAACTCTGTAGCTATATGTTCCTTTATTGTGGACATAAAAATAAAGCTTTTGGTGTATAGTGCACGCAATAAATTGATAAATACGCAACTGGAAAAAAAAAGATAGGTCTGGGGTATCAAAGCTACCATTTTTAATCACATAACATGTTTTTGTTGTTCCCCCCCCCCCCCAAGCAATACAATCCTCTGACCTTCACTATTCCTACTTTAAAGACAAAGTAAGTTAAAAACAAAGAAAATACACCTTAACATCATGCACCTCTAAAATAATAAATAATATTGTAAAAGCGTAGTAGCTAATACACATTTAAAAAAAAAACTATGTATGGTATTTTATCATATATATATATATATATATATATATATATATATATATATATATATATATATATATATATATATATATATATATATATATATAGAGAGAGAGAGAGAGAGAGAGAGAGAGAGAGAGAGAGAGAGGGAGAGAGAGAGAGAGAGAGAGAGAGCCCAAACATTCAACCAATCATAACACTTCATTAAAATATTCACATCAGGTCTTCTTTAATCAGTGCCAAGATCAACATCAACATCTCTGACAAACACACGTGTAATATTTTAAAGATTTTTAAACTATTTATTTTTCAAATAATAACGATAGGTCTAATGTTTATGATGGTCAGTAACGGCAGGCTATTATAATTATTTACATATTTAAATTCTATTTTTCGTTCCTCATTTAACGTTTTTCATAAAAAAGTAATAAATATCTGTATCTGTGTCAGGGTTAAATTACTCACCTACAACTAAAGCATCATAAACTATCTTAAAATACACTTCGAAAGGTAGAGGACAAAATAATGTCAATATGACTTCCGTTTAATATCAAAACAACAACAACAACAACAACAACAACACAAAAAAAAATACGATCAAATCGGAAAATATCCTTAAACAGGTTTTAAAATTGAACTTAAAAACGTTTACACATAACAGATATTAAACACAATGTGAACATTTACCTGCATTTGTAGTAAAAATGTAACGTACTTTTGGGATCTTTAAGTTAGTAAGCCGACAGATATAGGTCTGAGTAGTGCAGCTTATTATTATGAAGATAAATAAAATACAAAATAAGTAACATAAATATTATACTGTAATGAATAATATACACGGAAAAAATTAACCTTGGATTAAAAAAAATTCGCAGGTAAAAACTTGTTACAGGTAGGATAATTTTTTTATTAATTTTTTTTTTTTTACTAAAAACATCTTTAAAAACTACGATCTTATTTACGATGTATACATTTTTTATTTTTTATTTATTCATGATTTATTTTTTTGTACTTTGATCCAACGCTATTTTTTCAGTGTATTTTTCCAGGAAACATAAATCAAAAATAGGCTAATTAAAAAAAAACACACCCAAGGTGCTGGGTCGAGGATTATTAACATTTTAACACCACTGGAATATTTGCACGTGGTGTTAATTTATTTTTTTCTTTGCTCTAATTGATAAAATTTTTGTTTGAATAATTTCCAGAAACGCAGCCTGGATGTCACAGGGACTTGAAAAATACAGCTTGAATAATTAAACCGGTTTAAAGCGCATTTCGGTTAAAGGTGTGTGTTTAGTGCCGGGTGGAGCGGCAGGTGCAGCACCTGCTCAGGGCAACCCGATACCTGCTTCATACCTGGAAGCTTCGGCTGTTGCGCGGGCGCACGTGGCCTCCCGGTGGCTCCGAGCCGGCCGGTGTGAAATGACAGCGCGCGCGCTTAACAGCTGCTCACAATGCCGCTCATTACGTATTAATAACGCGAACGGCACATAAACTGCGCGAGCCACACAAATATTTATTGTTTTGCTTTTATTTATTTATTTTTCCCCCCTTTTTTGTTTCAGTGATACAGAACGCTTTGAGCAAAAGTGGCCACCAATAAGTGCATTAATTAATCAATTAATTAATCGTTTAATTAATTAATTAATTAATTGATGTATTTATTTTTGCATCGGCTGCTTTTGGTTTTGGTTTATTATGCTAAATAATAGGCTACGTTCAATACACTAAAACGGTGAACTGAAGAGAACTGAAACAATTTGCGCCGGAATTAAGATAAGTAAATAAACATAAAGATAAATAATAAAAATAAATAAAAGCGATACACAAACCTCCAGTACAATCTCCTTTATAACCATGCACATATGAATTTACTGGTGATTAACCCAAACCTAAACCCATACTTAATAATGTGCTTGAAACTGTATATGTTCAATAATAATAATAATAATAATAATAATAATAATAATAATAATAATAATAATAATAATAATAATAATAATAATAATAATGTTTGAATTATACTGCACCTTTCCAAAGATGAAAGAAACAAATGTAGTATAAAAAACCCTTGACAGGAAGATGATGAAGGTCCACTCAGAAATAAAGAGCACTAAACTGTACCTTTCCTCATCGCTTTGAGGTGTGGATGTAGAGCACCTTTAAAAATAATTTAAGGTACATAAATAGGTAAAGATACACTACACCTGCACCTGACTAAGTAAAAGAGACCCAGGCTACAGTACTAAAGGCACAGGAGCGACAAGAAATGGTACAGTTTAGTACCCTTTATTTCTGAGAGTGTTTAAGCTTTAAATGTAGAGATGCAGAGTTTTGGGTCACTGTAATGATGATGTGCAACAATCAGCCAAAGAGCCAAGCATTATAACAAACAAACAAACAAACAAACAAACAAACAAACAAACAAACATCGTGTATGACCCCGAAGGCTGTGTTTATTATTATTATTATTATTATTATTATTATTATTATTATTATTATTATTATTATTATTATTATTATTGTATTATTATTTTTTTTATTGTCTAAAACACCTCAGCTGTTACTGATACTCGCGGACTTTCCGGTATGAACTCTTATTGTCAGATGTTTGTTTTTTTTCATAAACCTAACAGAGAAATCCAAAAATAAAATGCACAGGAAAAAAAAAAGAGTAAAATGTAAGGACTGCACGCTCACCTTGCCCCGAACTGTATCTGGAGAAATTTCCCGGATTTTGACAACTCGATCCAGGATGTTCGAGCAGCATCGCGGCAGGTGGATAAAAACTAAACCAAACAGAACAGCGCTCCTGTTCTCAAATCAACACTAAAACCGGAAATTGATAAATAAACGCATAAACGCGAATCTAATGCGTGTATAATGTATTTATGTAAGGAACGCGCGTGCAAAAATGAAAAAAATAAAAGTATTAAAAGAAAAGAGAGAAAGATCCAAATCGAAATAAACAGGCTACACGGGAGATAATATAACGGAAAGGGAAGAGCTCGCGCCTGCCGGTGCTCACGCTGCACGCGCTAAAAAAGTTTTCAAAGGCTTCACGACTGTCCACTCGTCTCAGCTGATCTCCGTTTGCTATTGGTGTCCTTGCTTTTGCATAGCAAAGTGTGTGTGTTTGTGTTTGTGTGTGTGTGTGTATGTGTGTGGGGCGTGCGCGCGCGCTCTGTCCGCGGTGCTGAAGGGGTGGGGCACAAGTGTGTGTGTGTGTGTGTGTGTGTTTGTGTGTGTTTGTGTGTGTTCATCTCCCCTTCACTAATATAGCCTTTAATAAAGGTTATCAGTATTAAAACAAACAAACAAAAAAAAAATGAACACAATAAAAAGTCGTAACGATTAACACAATTCAATTCGTGTAGAAAAATTACGAAGACTTTATGTTAGGGGGCGGAGTCAGCGTCAATACGGGGTCAAAGTTCAGCTAGCGGTTGATGCTAAGTGTAAAATCAGCGTCATTTTCGTCCTACGATATATTTTTGGTTATTATTTACTAACACATCTGAGGGAAATGTTAATATTTCCGATGGTTTGGTGTCATTTCTACTCTCACTGTAGTATGTTTAAATGGTAGAACACGACAATTTTGCCGTTCCCGGTTAGGCTCGTGAGAACGCTGTTGCTAGGCAACCGGGAAACACGGTTGTCGAGCATGAGCTAGCTAAATAGTGAAGAGGACTTAGCTAGCTAGTCTGTGTAAAGTGTAAACAAGTGCAGTAACAGTTGAAATGTGACAAATCTGGCAAAGAATATTGACATTTTCCTCAGGGTCCTCATGTTGGCAAACTAAGTCTGTTTTACCCTTTCACAATTTCAGCAGCCTTTTACGATTACTTGTCATACTGTATGAGGTGATTCCAATAAAATTGCCTGAATTCTATAACAGACTGCGTGATAGCGTGCGTACTCCCTGTCAGATTATACGAGGAAGATCCTCTAACGATAGGACTACACCCTGCTTACGTCACCCGGGTTCGTGAAGAATACGGGTCCGCATAAACACAGACATTTTTTAACGTGAACTTGAGGTAATAAGGAGATTTTTCCCCCCCAGATCATTAGCATTTCCACTTCGTCATCGCCGCTACCGTATCTGTAGCTGCCCCGTGAATTTATCCTCCTTCTATTGTTGGATTTCGGATGAGCTTCTTAGCAGTTCTCACTCTCTGAGGTTTTGATCTAAAATTCCTCACACTGACATAACTCACGACCAAAGAGTTGTTTTATGATCTGCAATAGCAAAATTGGGCCTAAATTGGTACACTGTAAATCCGATGTATGAAAAGACTAAAATAACACAGTGACTACACTGAGCAATCAATCGTAAAACAATTAAATGGAGACATCAACATTGAATCCCCTACCCTACCTATATAGGCAGTGTATATACACATCTAGTCACAATTAAAGGAGCAACTTTGTGTATATTATCCATTGTGACTAAAATAAGCTTAGTGCAAGACTACAGGGACTTTATCTGCTACTGGATTGGATTCTGCAGTGCTGTTTGTTAGCTTAATTATTTACTATTAGTTAGCCTTGCTATTATTACTATTATATATCTAAATCACCAGCAAATCAGATCATGAACTTTGACCAGACTATGAATAAGCTGCATCCTACACTCCCACCCAGCCAATTGAAATGATCTGTCCTGTCTGATCCTGCATCCCTCTCCGTCCAGTCATCTCCACTTCGGCAGATTGCTGAAGTGTTAATGCACCTGGGGTCCCTCTCCAGTGCGCCATCTCAATCAGGCCTTAATGCTCCTCCACAAAGGCCAGTGGCATTCAGACCTCGCGACACACACACGCCGGAGACGACACGCCTTCTCACGGCCCGAGAGACACTTCATACTTCCTGCTTTTGTCTGAAGTGGATGGCAGATCAAACCACTGCATTATTCTCGAGTAGGACTTTTCTTTTTTAAAATGATTGTGCATTCAGGGGTCTATGAATATTAATGTCTGAGTGTGTTTTTTTCCATATTAGAAGGACTTGGCGAGGGTGGGGGTGGTTGGTGGATGGTGTCTGGAAGCGAAGGGTCATTTGTCTGTTTTGGAAAGCGCCGTGACGTTTTTATTTTCTGCTCTCCTAAGACGTGCAATCACAGTTTTATGCTCATGTATCCCTTGAGCCGGAGCGTGTTTATGAGAACCATAAACAATAAAAAACTGTAGCCATCTGCATAAAGCTGGCAAAACAGTTTCAGAGACATTAAGTAAGCAAGACATTGAGAAACGCTGCATCTCTCTCTCTCTCTCTCTCTCTCTCTCTCTCTCTCTCTCTCTCTTTGCAGCACTTTCACCAACAGCAGTGAGGTGGTTTTCCCCTGTATAATAGGTGTTCTTTAAAAAAAAACCCAAGAACCTCCTAATTTTTCTCCTAATTTTACATCACTGAAGATGACAACTTGGACCACTGTGCTATCAACTATATGATTCTTTCATATTAGGCTTTATCAGATTTGATATTAAACAGTAGAACCATATTACAGCTACATATTGGGCTTTTACTACGAATCAGTTTAACAATCTGCAACAGTGATGTGCAACCTTTAAAATATGACATATTGTGGTTTCTGTTTTCTCATTCCACTGGGTTATTTGTTTTTCGCAGACAGGGAAAAGCAGTTTCTTCTCCAAGGACAATTAAAACACCTGCACAAGGTTCCTCAAGAGTTCCTTGGATGAGTAATGGTTCTAGGTTTCTACAGGGGCTCTACCTGAAACCTTTTCTAAAAATAAAACCCTCTCTTTATAGGGTTTTATATGCGATATTCTCTCACAAGGAATTGAGGAAGGTGCAGATCTGAGAACAGCTTTATTGCGTACCCTATAGTATCTAGTTGGAATAAGTCGTAGTTGGAATAATAATGTGCAGTTTTAGAAAAAAATGTTCTTCAAAAGGTTCATTGGGTAATTAGGGATTCTTAGGTTTCTAAAAATGTTCTGATAGGGAAACACTTGGGATGCTTTCATATACAGCAATTTTGTCTGTTTGAATGGACCCCTGGAGTGTTCTCTGGCCTCTGTGCCGTTCTTTATGCGGGTGATCTCAGTCCGCTTCCAAGTGAACTCCAGTGAAAAAGAGATTCGACTCTGAATTGAATCAACTTCAGGAAGTGAATCAGTGTCTTTTGGGTTACAGCGTTTTTGTTTGTTTTTTTTAAATTTATTTATTTTTTACAGCGTAGACATGAGCTGCCAAACTGAGCCAAAGGACAGAGCTGTAACGCTGCAGAAACACCATGTGTTCTGGAGATCTGGACGAAAATAACAGAAAGGATGTTAAGTTTAAAGTGAGCTTTTCTTAAAGAATCAATTGAGTAATGTGGTGTACGGGACCCTTTTTTGGATATGGGGAAGTTGGTGGATCAGCCCCCCCAACCACACACACACACACACACACACACACACACACACACACACACACACACACACACACACACACAGTGGGGCGTCATGGTATGACTGTCATGATCAATCATGGGGTTGAATGGGTTGCCTTGTGTCAGGAAGGAGGGCACCAATCACACGCCTCATTAAGCACGCTTGGTTACTCCATGCAACAGCGCAGCAAGGACACACCGCCTGTTGCTCTCAGCTGCGTGTAAACACACGTCCACTTTTACTAGATTTAAAACAAGCCAGTTTGGGAAGAAAGGATCAAATACTGAATGGAATAATTCCAAATAACCAAAACTGTCATTTTCCTGGTACTCTTTGACTTCATGTAGCCTTTGTATTATCTTTTATGTTTTATTGTATGCTTAATATTTAATCCAACTTTCACAAAATGATTAAAAAAAAGGCAATTGTTAAATTCCACTTTCTCTATCCACATACACTTTATTGTGGTCAAAAGTAACCGATCATAATCTTACGCTTTCCTAGCATTAGCCTAGCCGCCAACTCTCATTATTCTGGTGGAACGGCTCCATCTGGCAGCCCTTTTACTCGCCAGCGACGGCTTCCTCGGCAGCTGGTGAAACTGTCCAACCGCTCGGCTCGGCTGGTCCCTCGCCATTTAACGGCCTCGCCGAGCTCGCCAGCCATTCAGGAGGAGAACAGGACGGAACTCCTCGAACCAGTGACACCTTTTGTCACTTGGCCTTTTGTTTGTCTCTGTGGAAGGAGGACGGTGGTCTACTGTAACTGCCTGAACATCTGATTAGGCACGGCAAGGGCGGGAGTGCCAATTAGTATAGCATGATACGGACATCAGTTGAAATAAATCTGTCAGACAAAAAAAGGAAAACTGACTATTTGGGAATGTCCTTAGGTTTTCTGACAACAGTTGAGTGAAATATTACATTATTAAGAAATTAACTATGACTTACGACTCGCTACATATTCAGACACTTAAATAAAACATAAATTATGCTGATTATATGAAAGTTAGAGTTAATATTTGCAGTGCAATGACCAATAAAATGTATACAAAAATTACATAAAATCACACTGATAAAAGCAAGTCCTTGTGTGGTGGGTTTTTTTTTTTTTGGGGGGAGGGGGGGCTTGTTTAAAAACAGTCCATAGCCTGTCCTTTTGCATTAAAAACCTGAAATCTAATCTAATCTAATCAATTTCTGCAAATATAGGCTATGGCAAACAAAGGGAAAGTGTAAGTGCGCACAAAGTATCTCTGATGTACAGAACCATTTCTGCTGTAAGATATTATTGCAAAGATTGGGAAAGGGAAAAGATAGGATTATGACGTGGATAATGTGCAGATACTGCAAAATCAGAAATGCGTGTGCACCACTGTGAACTTGTTTCCCACATAAAGACTGAGAAAAAGAAGAAAAAAAACCCCGTCTACCTTTTCCAGTGCCCAGACTTTTCGGGTTGGTTTCAGATATTTTTTTGTGCAGTTTTTGAGATGTAGTAGGGCTGGTAATTTTACTGAGACCTGGCAACCCTGCACATAATACACCCTATGGTCGCGGTGTGTGTAAGTGCACCATTTGGGACAGGGACTTCATCTGGTCTGTTCTGTGATGATAAAGTAACAAAGCAGCAATGACTCACATAATATGAAGAGCAATTATTTTTCTGGTGTTGAACACAATCAGACTACTATCCACTGAGTAATATAGCTAGCTAGCTATATGTCAAGTTGGTGAAAGGCAAATTAGGCACTTGCCAGCGTTAACGAACTACCTAAGATGTGAGGTTGTGTTATGCTAACTAGTACATTTTAACCACAGAAAGAACTTTTGGTGATCTATTAACACGTTATTATTAGCATCTACCGTTCGAAGTGAAGGTTTGGACCAGAATTATGGATTTGCTTAAACTGAGGATATACATGATGCCAAAATGTTTTTAAAAAAAGTCCAAAATAAGGAACCTGGGAAACAGTTTCCAAATGGGAGAGCTTTTATCTCAGGATCATGCTAATCCTATCCCAAAATGTTGCATACCTTTGGTTATGTATTTTTTTTTTTGCTACACGGATAGCTACAGGTTGTGATTTGTCAAGGTTAAGTAGGTTAAGTAGATGGTTAATTCATCTCAGACACTTGTTAATGCTTTTCTTAAACATGTCTGTGTGCAGCATTTGGCTCAACAGCAGGTCCCCATGGAGCAGAACTCTGGAGAGAAAGAGAGAAAGTGCGCTTCGGTTCAAAGGGCCACGCCACATCCAGCGAGAATCAACCTCTGAATATTGACATGCTAATGATGTGCAACTCAGGCAACAAAAGCCCCAGCTCTCTGACTGCACGCAGCCACAATGGCCCTTAGCCTGAGCCCTGACACTTTTACGACCCGACATGTGTCACTTGTTTCACATTCACACAATGAGAAGATCCCCCGTGGAATCTGCACACTCTCCGAGCCTGGTGTTTCCTTTTTCTTTGTCTGTCACAGCCCCGTATTTCACCCGGTCTCTAGTGACCTCGAGGGCCGAAGCTTCATTTGGAGTGTTTTGTTAGGCTTTGTTTCTAAAAAAGTGCCATGCTGGCTCTTCGACACAACAACATCTCAGACATAGTGAGAGGGGGGTTAAAGGTCAAACCACTTAGGGAGATATAACCCTTGGCTGCTGGAGGCTGATGCAGGGGATGCTGACCTGTCCGGGACGCGTCTGGCTCCTAGGTGGTCCCTGGACCGAAGACAAAAAGCACTGAATATTTTGGATAGGACCAAAGAGTTACATCTGATCATAAACCAAAACAGATGCAACATTTTAAATTATTCAGTGACCTAAAGATAGTAAAAGTTTGCTGTTAAACTATTTTACCACACACTAAATGTCTTATTACTATAAATTAAATTTTCTTTGTCGTCTTTATTTTTATTATACATACCGACTGCATTACTATGCTGATGCTGGCATTTTATATGCTATATTACAAGAAAACGTGACAAATTTGGTAGATCATTTTGCAAAAATATTCTCAAACTTTATTCGTTTATGCCAAGCTAATTTTAGTGATTTAGAGTCTTAAACTTGGACAGAAGTTACCTGTACATATCTTACATTATCATACATTATATTCATAGAATTATTATGCAATATTTATATTTATATTATTAAATGCATATGTTGTGTAAAATATAATCAACACATTTAAAAAAAAAAAAAAAAAAAGCTGATTATTTCTCTTGATAATTGTGATAAAAAAAATCTCTTAAGAAAAGTCAAGACAGAAAGTCTGGAATGATAAAAAGTCTTAGAAATATCAAGGAATAATCCACGAACCTTGTTGAGTTAATTTTCTAGTAATTTCATGCTCAATTCATGTTTTTTTTTTTTTTTTTTACTCTGTTTGGCCTGAACTGACATATTCACACACATAAACTGATACGACCAGTGTAAAAAATAAATTAAAAACCACATGCACTCCGTGTGAAAAATGCTTGAAACATAACACATGAAGTGTCTAAAATCAAGGTGTAAATTTCACAGATGGATGTGAACCATGTGATTAGTCACGTGTCAAGATCATGTGACATTTCTGTACACGCTGCTTACTGTAAGTAAAATGAAATATGTACATTTATTGTGTCCTTTGCTGCTTAATGTAATGTTGGACTGATTTGAAGGACAATTTTGCACTATGGCACTGGTTGTCTTGTCCTCAGACAAAAGCTGTCCACGTTCTGTAGCCTAAATTCCACCTGAGAGCCGACTGTCTAATTCTCACGTTTCGCCATGGCTCATAACCTTCGTCTTCTCTTCTTCCTTCTTTTCCAGGCGATTATTTGAGTTGCTCCGGAGCTCAGCTCGGCCTCCTCTAATGATGGATGTAATGACTCGGTTGCAAAATTAATGTATTTATTATTTGTAATTTATCCGGGTATTAATCACGCGCGGTGTCGGTGTGCCTCGGACAAATGGGCTGTCAGGAAGAGCATGGGGGTCAGGTGTTTAAAAGCTTGCATTTATCATCGTGTCATGATTACACGTCATTACTGCTGAGCTGGTCTTGATTAGAAAACAATTCATTGAGCTTTCTGCAAATCATACAGGTTGTAAGTGCAACTCGCCAACGCTGAGCTGATATTTGTCATTTTTCCCCCTTGTTTCGCTGGAATTGTTTCCATCAGCGAGTTACGGCCATTATCCTTTCAGCGCGTTTAGAGGACCTTTGCTGAGTCAAGTCAAGACAGCAGAAGACGAATGAACCCCGGTGTGTGTGTATGTGTGTGTGTGTGTGTGTGTGTGTGTGTGTGTGTGTGTGTCAGCTTGGACACTGTGTTTTTTTTTTTTTATTATTTCCCTTTCCGCCTCTGTTTCTTTCTTTCCAGAAGCAGTAGGATTTAGAAATCGTGGATAAGAGACCTCCGGCCCGTAATCCTGCTGTCTCAGACTCATGACCCACTTTCCTGGAAACACAGGAGGGCACTTGGGGGTTAACTGATGGGGGTTTATTGGGGGGAATAAGTGCTTACAGGGTAAGTGAGAGGGGAAAAACAGAATGACTGGGGTATAGGAGGTCAAGGCGTCTGGGACAAAAGGTCTGGATGGACTTTTATTCACAAAAGAGACTTTTACCGACCAAGAAAAATGGCGCAGGTCACATCTGAGTTCATCCCTGCACCTCGGTCATACTGGAAAGTTTGGATGAATGGCTGCATCTTCGGACTTCGGCTGATATATTTTACCATAGCTAAATTGAATTCTGGATTCAGAAGGTGTTGATTAATTTTCTATAACTGCAGCTCTGACAGTAGTGCAGCTGCAAGTCCCAGGTTTATAATACGTTACCGTTTCTATAGTAACAGCTCGTTCACAGGGACTTGTATGACTTGTAAGGAGATGTCTGTTTAACATTTATGGAAGGAGTCTCCAGTGTCAGGGCTTTGTAAGTTGTAAGTTTCCTGATATGAGACAGAGGAGTTTACACTTTGCAGAGATGCTGATGAGGAAATGACCGCTTACGACCAGGACTAACTTGACTCACGAACGTTCAGCACCATTAAATGTAACTATATACGGTTAAAAAGTACCATGTGTCGTTCATTAATAAAGTAAAAGTCGTAATCGTTGGCGAATTGCTGTGGTGCTAGAGGAATAAAACACTTTGGGACATGTTGTTATAGGAACAGTCAGAGGTAAAGCTGTAACTTTAAGTTTTCCGACATTTATTTCAGAAATAATCAACTTCAGGGTGGAAACATTAACTTCATCACACCAACCCATCCCATCACTCATTACTTTTACATTACAGCACGTTTTATTACTTAGAGAAACAGATCATTCTTAGAAGCGCTGAACGAGCAACAGTATGTATAAAGATATTTGTAAAAATGTGAACTATTTAATGCATCTTTTTAAATAAACAATCTTGCTCTACACACCATATCAAACTAAATAAAAATCACAAAAAGATGTAGATTTTTTCCAATTACTATCAACTTTGCTAGCGAGATGCTAAATAGTGAACAGTACATAATACTTGAGCTGTTTTAGTTTAAAATGTTTGTAAAAAAAACCAAAAAAACCAAAAACCTCTTTCTTCCTTCTGTGATTAGGAATCCATGTGTAGTCGTCACAATTACTTTCTTAAACCTAGCGTTAATCCACACGCTAAACGTCCGAAGGGATTAAAGGCCGTCCACATCATTATCATAGGTTTATAAGAGCATTCGTTTATATTGCTATGTTTTTTCCTTTCCCTACTGCTCGTGCTGTTTTGTTTTAGAGATGTGTGCGGTCTTCCTTCGCTCTTTAACCTAATCCGAGGCAGACTTTAAGTGTCTGCTGTTGGGGAGGGGGGGATAAGGGGACAGGGATGCTCCCTTAATCCCTTAACCCCTAGATTTAGGACAAAGTATTCCAAGAAACAAGAGGGACAAAATGCACTTGAGCCTATGATACGTGTACTACAACTTACAACCTCCAAACAAACACAAATGTTTGGCTGTGAAGTTTCCAGGAAGTCCTCTCCTATTTCCCACCAGTTCATCTGGTGTATAAGGTCTTTTACTGAATGTTGTAACAGCAAATGTTAATATGTTCATGCATAAGTACATTAGGGTGATTGCTACCAAGTTACCATACTTCCTCGTGCTTTCATTCAATTAGTACTTTGGTTTGGTATGGGTATGTGGTCAGTTTGGACAGGTACAGCATCGGTTAGGACAGGTACAGCATCGGTTAGGACAGGCACAGTGTTGGTTAGGACAGGTGCAGCATCGGTTTGGATTTGTACAGTGTTGGTTTGGACAGGTATGTGTTCAGTTTGGATTTGTACAGTGTTGGTTTGGACAGGTATGTGTTCAGTTTGGATTTGTACAGTGTTGGTTTGGACAGGTATGTGGTCAGTTTGGACAGGTACATTGCCGGTTTGGACAGGTACCAGGCTGGTTTGAACACATACAAGTTGGTTTGGATGAGTATGGTGTTGGTTTGTATGGGTACGTGTTTGGGATCAGTTTTGATGGGTACAAGGTTGGTTTGAACAGGTATAGAGTTGATTTGGACAGGTACTGGGTCAGTTTGGACGGTTAAGGGGTTTGGACGTGATCAGTGAGTGGCAGGACTTCCATCTGTTGAAACCTGAGCGTGTGGAAACTGTGGACAGCCACCCAGGTAACGGCGGTAACATGATCCAGGTGAGCTCTCGCTGGCATCTGCTCCCCGATCACACCAAAACACTCGCATGGCCACGCAGGACCAGCTGGACATGCAGGACAAGACACACACACACACACACACACACACACACACACACACACACACACACACACACACACACACACACACACACACACACACACACACACACACACACACACAGCTGCAGGTCAAACGTTTAAACAGTATGATGTCAGGTTTTGTTGGAGATGATAATCTCTGTATGATTTGTGGATGTTCATTCAGCATTGTGTTTTAATTTTTAAATCAGAACATGGCAGGTGCCATATGTAGTAGGGTTCTACGAAAATTCAACAAAAAGTGAACAGAAATGAAAACAATGGGACAGTAAAGAAGTTTTTCCAGAAATGAAACACACACACACACACACACACAAACTATTTTAATGAAAATATCTCCAAAACTGTTTTTCTGTATTTGTTTTAAAATATACTATTGTATTGGTGTCCATAACACTAACAGACAGGTACAAAATGGTCTGAAACACCTATTTTGATTTCAGAGCAAAAATCAATAGATGGGTGAAAAGCAATAACAAGAAACCAAAAAGCAGTATGGATTGGGTGGCATTATTTTAATATGAGTGGATTTCCTATCTCCCTGTCCACTGAACACTGAAATCTCTTCAATCTAAACTGCTCTATCCGGCTTACTGGAGTAGACAAAAAAAACAAAACAAACACACACACACACACACACACACACACACACACACACACACACACACACACACACACACACACACACACACACACACACACACACACACACACACACACACACACACACAACAGGCTTTATGCAGTGGCTAAGACACACAACAACCATTACAGCTAAAGAGATTTGAGTATTGTTCTGGGTTTGGAGTTGTGAGATCGAAGAGCTTCAAGAAGAGCACCAGAAGACGTCCAGATAAAGCCCTGAGCAAGTGGGAAGACGGAAGGATGACGATTATGACGGATTTGAAGTTCATTACTCTCTCGGTTTTCTACTTCCTCTTTAGATTATTTTGTTTGTAGTTAAGTAGATCCCTAGACAATGTTCAGACTTCTTAGTGGTTCAGGTATGTTTCCCTGAAGTCGAACATTGTAGTGTGTGTAGTCTTTGTATTCATTTAATGTATCATTTAAGTGTTCATTTTGACTCACTGAAAACTTTTCTTTTAGCAAGTGAAGGTATCTTTAATAGATAGATGAATGTATACACAATGCTTTATTAGGAGGTTATTATACAACACGGTATGAGATTATGATTATGTTTTTAGATATGTTTACTAATTTCATTGTTAAAATGATCTTGTTATGTAATACCAGATTAATTTTGTTTATTTCTTGAAATGTCAGATTATTACTTACTACTCGGTAAAAATCTGGGTTTAAATTGTATACCATAATCTGAAATATAAGTATATAAACCATGCACTATATACCTGAAATAAAGTTTTTGTTTTCAGTATGTCCTGACATTAGCGAGCTAATTTAACCACCAATATTAATGGTACGGTAATGGTACAGTATACTTTTTTTTTTTTTCCTTTTTTCTTTCTTTCCATTTTTAAATTCTTAAAACTCATTGGTCAGAAGGTCAGAATATTATTCACGATAATAACCATTAATATTAAAACTGCATTGTAACACAGACAGATGGTGGTTGTTTTCTAAGAGGACACAGTTTAAATAAATAAATAAATAAATAAATTCAGTTGTCCATTTGTAAATCTCCAAGCAGATTACTGAAATCTGATTTTGTCTTCGTTCTTTCTTCATAATAAGCCGCCGAGCTCCAGCCTGAGGATTAAAACTGCACAACATTTAAAGGAACAGTTCAGGAAAAAAAAAAAAATTAAATATAGCCTGCACAAAGTCCTTCTTACCCCAAATTTAGTTGATCAGATAGTGTCCATATTTACAAAAAAAAAAAAAAAAAAAAATTAAATACACAAAACATCCATCAAATTTAACACAGAGCTCCGCCTTCAAACTTTAAGACACGCCCCCCCCTACTGAATCTGACACCAAACTATGTGCTGAGGAAAAAAGTGATTCAGCTTCATGATCATTTTGTCAATGTTTACAGATAACAGTGTGCACATTTAATACACCACGCCCAACTGGTAGCCATAAGCTTCCATTATGTGTTAGCAACATTAGCATTGCAGCTCTAAAGAAGCAAATCAAACGTGTCTTGGTTGATTGATCACATTTGATAGAAAGTAGATTTTATTTGTAGTCAAACTGTTACAAAAAAATATTTGTCAGCCATATTTGCTTTTTAAAGATGGTGTTAACTAAAAAAGTTCTTTCTGTGCCTGTAGAACATATTATTATTATTATTATTATTATTATTATTATTATTATTATTATATTTGTCTGAAGATTTATATTTCATTAATCACAAACATTCTTAAGCCTTCCTGATCCTCTCAGTCACTTCAGTAGAGAGATTAAAGGGAAAGCATACAGTCATTGTATCTTTATGATTAGGTCAAAGGTTTTATAAGAACGTGAGGGAGGTAGATGGGTGAATTGGGGTCGAAAGGTCAATGGTCGAATGGTTTCAGATTATAACACACTATACAGTATATAGTGCTTCAATACAAGCTTATTCTGCTATTGTTTTTTTTTGCAAACGTTTATGGACAAATTGTCTTACCAAGACAAGTGTCTGATGATTTAAAGGAGCAATAGTCATTTTTTTTTAAATGTCTTACTTGTACAAATAACCTGGAAGATATGTAGAACATGATAAAGAAATCCAAAACAACGGATTAAGCCGTAGCCTTAGCAAAAGTTTATTAATTCGGTTAAACAAAGTCTTTTTGGAAAACCGACTTCCGGTCCTGAATGCTTGTTTGTGTTTGGATGCGCCTCCTGTCAGTCATTTTATAGACACTACAGGATGTCCCAAGTCTCAATTAACACTTTTTAGAAAAATGGCTTCCAAAATTTTTCATGACATGACACTGTTACCAAACTTATTAAGAATTTCAAAAAGACTGGAAGTGATGTGGCCCAACTGAGACGTGACTAACATGGTGCTGGCAAACATAGTCCCCTATGTATGGAGACTTCTGGGACACCCTGTATACTCCATGGGCCACCTGAGAGTCTGGGGGCGGAGGGGAGTAAAAAAAAATCCAAATGTCGAACCCACCTAACCAGCTAACTAAGGGATAACGTTATCAATTTAAAATGTATATCCTGAATTTATATATTCCTGTAAAGCTGCTTTGTGACAATGTCCATTGTTAAAAGCGCTATACAAACAAACCATTAGAGACTTAATTTTGAAAATAAAAAGACTACTCTTACCTAGTGCACCTTTAAATATGCTAAACTGGTAGCTGTACACGCCCCCTATGTGCCAGTGAACCTCAACACTCAAGTGCACAAATAAGAAGTGAATTTTATAGTTTATATATACATAATCAGGGGAAGATGAAGGCTAAATTTGGTGGATATTCGATGGTCTGAGCTGTATGACTTCCATAAATCAGACTCAGATTTCAGCCATATTTAAGACTTTCTGCATGAAGGGAACATTTTAATGTTAATTAAACTTTATTTTTTTACAAAACTGCAGGCCAACAACGTATTTCATTTCCATTTCAATACAAATGATCCTTTGTTGTTGTTGTTGTTGTTGTTGTTGTTGTTTTTTCAAGTATCGCACGGATACACGAATATTTTCTGCATGAAGGCCTCAAGATGGCGCCATTGAAATATTTCCGCTTCCGGTGAAAGAGATTTAAGGTCTCAGCGCGCCCTCTGGTGGTGAAATACAAATCATTACGTTTTATCTCCTAAAATGACTGGAAATGATGCCAAAACTCATTCAGATTGAATGCTGCTGATAACAGGAACTAACAAAATTTAAAGCAAAGCTAATCTTAGATCTTTAAACTAACTTCCGGTGCACGTTTCTAATTGTGTGTCTTTTAAACGCTGTACTTTATCACTTCCTCACTTAATTTTAATTATTTAAGTGGCATATTTCACCATTTTCCATTTTTTTGGTGAGGAGGATTGTGGGTAATGTAGTTGTTATTATGGCAATATGTAGTCACAAGATTCGCTGTTCTTTTAGATTTTTCTGTTCTGATTCTTAAATCCTTTGAATTCTTTAATTCTCAGGGTCATCACACTGTTTCTACGTTCATCTCGCAGGTAAGTCGTGTTTTTCTTCTCGTGCTATTAATGTTTACTTTTAAATGTAAACAAGATATATTTTGAAATAGATAGCTTGATTTAAATACCGGAAAATATTTAATTATCGAGTCCTGTTAGTTTTACGAACCTGTGGTGTCGTATATGATAAATTTATTTCACACTGTATAGCAGACGTTTGCCATTTTCACCCCCATTAACCCCGCTCAGTTTGTGTCTCAGTGATTTCCGAAAAAAATGTCTTAAAAATAAACAGTGTGAAGTTTTTGTTATTGTCGCCCAAAAGTCAGCTTTTAATCAAATAAATCTGTAACACACAAGAAGACACCCGATAAGCTACTCAAACAGGCTAGGAAATACACTTTATTAGGAACACCTGTTCACCTGATCTCACCACATTTACACAGAAGGTCAGGAGCTTCAGTTAATGTTCACATCAGACATCAGAATGAAGAAAAAGTCTGATCTCTGTGACTTTAACCGTGGCATGGTTGTTGGTTGTTGGTACCAGATGGGCTGGTTTGAGTATTTCAGAAACTGCTGCTCTCCTGGGATTTTCACACACAATATAAACTCTCTAGAGTTTATACTCAGAACGGTGTGAAAAAGACAAAACATGTTTTTAGCAGAGGGTCTGCGGGCTGAAACACCTTGCTGGTGAGAAAGATCAGAGGAGAACGACCAGACTGGTCTGAGTCTATAGGCTACAGGAAGTCTATAGTAACTCAAATAATCACTCTTTACAACCGCCGTGAAGCAGAAAAGCATCTCAGAACACACAACACATCAAACCTTGAGGCCGTTGTCCACATCATGTACCACTCCTGTCAGCCATGAACAGGAATCTGATGCTATCATGGACACAGACTCACCCAAACTGGAGAGCTGAAGACTGGAAAAAGACCATGTGATTTTTTTTTTTCTTTTTTCTAATCTTCAACCGTCCTCACCTAACCTCAAGGTTAGATGTTTTGTGGGCCGATTAGATAACTGCATGAATGTGCAGGTGTACAGGTGTTCCTAATAAAATGGACGATCGGCGTACAGCACTGGTTCATAACATGCGTAATAACATTAATGAAGAGTAGAATTGGAAATTCACTTTACCCCCTAAAAAAGTTCCTGCTAGACATTGACTTGAATGTCTGAATTAACTCTCAGCTAATAACGAACTCTTTGTGGTTTCCAGATAAACAAACCTGAATATTGGAGACAGAGAGAGACATCTCAATATCACATCAATATCACATCAACATCTCATCAACATCTCAGCAACATCTCATCAACATCTCAGCAACATCACATCGACATCTCGTCAACATCACATCGACATCTCATCAACATCACATCGACATCTCATCGACATCACATCGACATCTCATCGACATCATGTCAGCATCCCAGCAAGATCTCATCGACATCTCATCGACATCTCATCGACATCTCATCGACATCATGTCAGCATCCCAGCAAGATCTCGGCAAGATCTCATCGACATCTCATCGACATCTCATCGACATCATGTCAGCATCCCAGCAAGATCTCATCGACATCTCATCGACATCTCATCGACATCTCATCGACATCATGTCAGCATCCCAGCAAGCTCTCAGCAAGATCTCATCGACATCTCATCGACATCTCATCGACATCATGTCAGCATCCCAGCAAGATCTCAGCAAGATCTCATCAACATCTCATCGACATCTCATCGACATCATGTCAGCATCCCAGCAAGATCTCAGCAAGATCTCATCAACATCTCATCGACATCTCAGCGACATCATGTCAGCATCCCAGCAAGATCTCAGCAGCATCCCAGCGGAGAGAAACACACGTTCAGGGGTAAGTTCAGAATTTCAGTCTTCGAATCAATGGATAAGATATTGTCAATATTTCATTTCATGATGTGGCTGAAATATGTTTACTGTATGTTCGTCTGTAAGAGCTGTGCGATAGCTGGCTGCCTAGAAGCTAAACTAATCCCGATAATTTATTTCAGCATTAATGATTAAACCACTTCTTTCTCCAGATGAACAATAAAACGAAGGTGAAGTTCTTCACGGACATTCGAGACATCGTCTTCGGTCTCAGTGATGAGTACGTTTGTTTACCTTACTATAATCTATTATTAAAATATACTGCATATTAAAATCATATACTTAGAATCTGCACTTTACCTCATTTCAGGGAATGGAGACGTATAAACAGAGACCTGTCATACAAGGTAATCATTTTTTATTGAAAAATAAATCATTACAGGCTGATTATGTTGATGATTTATTCGAATTGTCACGTCCTTCTGAGTCCTGGATAATTTAATCGAACCCGATTTATATGAAACTTACACACACGTGCAAGAAATAGTTAAATATATACTACAAACTATGAACATATCCTGTATTTGACTATTGTGTATGCTTAAAAAAAGAGTCTAAAGATCCTGTGTGTAATTAAATTGACAATTATTTTATCGTAAACAGACAAGTGACTTGTAGCTTACGAAGTATATTTGTATTACGGTGGATTATACACTCTTTTAAATATTTATCTGAGTTTCTCAGAAGCATCGCAGCACAAAGACCATCGTTAAATAGTAGAGCGAGCATCAGACTGAACTGATTTTGAACTTTGTGATTATTTTGTTTTGCTCGGATTGATTTGCCGCAAACCTTTGACTGGTAGTGAATTTCAAGGGAAGTTGAAATAATTGAATAATGAATATAATTATAATAATTGTCGACATTTTGTTTTTTGTTTTGTTATGGGCGTGGATAATTACCTTCCGGAATACGTAACAAATTTTAAAACATTAAGAAGCTATAAATCTTGTGTGTATATATATATATATATATTTTTACATTCATGAAGAATCGGTAACTGGATTGAAAAAAATTATAACTAATGTACCTTACCTTTTGTCTTTTTGTTCTTTTAAGTTCACGAAATTGAAACTGGTCATCCTGTGCTCGTCGATCGTGAAAATCTTGGCGACTCAAGTCATCGAGTGCATTCTGCCAACGATCATCGATGGAGCAGGAATACAGCCAGTTCTCCGTGCAGAAATAAAGTTACGCGAGAAGTCTGCTCAGGGGCATACCAGGTCTCAAAGGTAAGTCCTTGACTAACAACTAGAATGGCTTTCAATCTCCCATCTCACCTGCCTTCGTCTTTAAAGGTCATGTGACCACTAAATTGAATCGACACACACACACAGTTTTTAGCAGTTTAACATGTAGTTAATTATGACACATCACGTCATTGTCATGTCGTCGTGTGTCTTTCCCCAGATCACCAGAAGACCCATCTGACCATGTATGCAGCATCATTGCAGGAGTTGTTACTCAAATTAAAGAAGCAATGAAACAGACACTCGTGAAGCTTTGCTCTGTTAAAGCTCCAGCTAAAAGCCGTAAGACGGAGAGCGTGAGGAAAAACATCGATCCCTTGGGAGAAGCCGCAAACGAGTCTTACCTGATCGATGGTCTTGCAGCCTCTTCCACCAACGGCATCATCACTGAGATGATACGACTTTGTTTCCCGGAGATTTCTCAAAAAATGAGACAAGGTAAAACACCTGACCAGCCTGAAAGCTTTCAGCAAGTTATAAACAGCATCGTGAAGGCAATGCAACACATCGAGAACGTCCGCACAGGTCCTTCCACGAGCCATGTTGAGAAGAGCTCAGTTTCTGATGGGACCGAGGAGAGCATTTTCAGTGAGCATATTCGGAACGAGGCAGTGCTCACTATAAGCAGTATCCTCCGCGAAGCAGGGGAAAAGATCTCTTCAGCAGGTGGTTCTAGTGCTGGCCCCTTAGACGAGATCACAATCATGGAGTCGTCAGTCCGCGTGCGGCCGATGGCTTCTCGAATCGTAAAGACGTTTCTGAAACGGTTGGAGAAACAGCCGTCATCCGATCAGACAAGTTCTGATTCCACCAAACCAGTTTTTTCAAGAAACAGGTTTCTTTCAGCTGCCTTTAAAACCCACATATATGTACACAAGAAGGTGTTTCTATGTCTTCAAAAGGTCCGAGCATCAACTTCACTAGAAGAAGAGCCTTGTGCAAAATCTGTCCAAAGCGAGACCCGAGAGTCAGGAAACACTGATGCGTCTTCATCAAAACGTTCATCAGAACACGTCGGTCCATCCACGAGGAATGTCGTGAAAGGCAGCAGCACCTCTGTTTACGACAAGGAGCAGCTCAGTCTCGACATATGCACGGATGAAGTGATCAGTACAATTTTGGGAGCGTACAGGAGGCAAGCCCAGAAACTGACATCTCATCAGTTCCAGTCCACGTGCTCTCAGTTAGTACGTGACGTCCTGGTCAGAAAAGTGCAGTTGCTCCATACGGGAGAAAAACCCAGGAAGACTGTGAGGTTTCGCTCTTCAGACGTGCCTCTCAGAAGACTATCACGTGTCCTGATAAATTTTCTGGATTCTGCAGCCTTCGAAATGACACAGTCTTTTTCAAGGGATCTAGAGGAGTGTTTAGAGGCTCTGTCAAGGAATGAAACCCAAACAGGATCCTCAGGAGCGAGCAACAAGAGTGCTTTAGATTGTGCAAACGTGTTCGCTCCTTTTTGTCTTTTTGGACACGTGAGAAATGACGTTAAGAACATTTTCTCCACTGCAAATGAAGTCAGACAGTCAGACCTAAGAGCCGGAACAACGTCTGGAAACGACGGGACCAGCTTTGATGTGATCAGTGAAATCTTGATCAGAGAAGATGGCACCGTTGTTAAGAAATCTCCCTCGGATCATGAAGGTTTCTCCCGAGGATTCGCTCAACTTGCGTCTCGAACCGCGGACTCGGCCGTGAACCAGCTGAAGAGTTTGCTGTCTAGTGACTCCACCATGCATCATCATGAGCTGACCATCAGAAATGCAATCTCAACCATTCTGAGAAACATGACCGGAACATCTAATCCTGGGAGGATGTTCTCAGAGTCGGTTCTAACGGAAACATGTTCACACAGTGGTGTGTTCGGGGCTCGTGGCATTTCCCTGATAGTCCACAGCTTTGTCCTGGAGTCCATCAAACATGTAGTCCATTATTTATCCAGCACAGAATCAGCGTTTTTACAGATGGCTGTTCAGACAGAGTGGTTAACCTTCTGCAAGGGAGCGTTAACAAGAGACGCTGAGAAAGCCGTTACTGTCGCACTAAGTGACTTGACGGAAAGTTTTACAAGTCTCGTGGAGGAATACACTCACACATCAGCCACGCCCAGCGGTAGGACTCCAAGCGCTCGGAATAGGAAGACACAGGAGGAGCTTAACGTTCGCGGTGAAGAGAGCCAGTTCACTCCCCTGGATAGTGAGTGCTCCCATCCAAGTGGTAAAAAGAAGAAGGATAAGAAGAAGGGGAGGAGACTCACCATACACTTCACTTTTGGGAAAAAAGCTTCCCAGATCAGCGATCCTGAGAAGGTATGGAAGACATTTTATACACTGATCTTTTATTTCCCTCACTCACACTTAAGATTAATAAGATTAAAACAATCAGTGAAGTGGATAATTTTACTACAACAGCATGGCCTGAACTGTTTTATTCCTCTTATACCACAGCAATATAACCAATTTATTTATCAAAGAATTACACGTCGTAATTTTTTTATCCTTTGTCTCTGCACACATTTGATGAGAGATCTGCAGTATTTAATTTAATGCTTAAAGCTTCTCGTGTTATTGAGACAACGCAAAGCTTAAACTCCTCTGTTCTGAAGATGTCCGGAAGTTCAAAGTTACAGCTTTACCTCTGACTGACGCTGGAGACTCCTTCCATAAATGTTAAACATTAATCTCCTTACAGAAAAGTGCACTACTGATTAATAGAAAAATAATTAACACCTTCTGACCAATCAGAATCCAGAATTCAACAGTACTGCTGTGGTATAAGACAGATTATTTTATTGGACTTTTAATATGTCACTTTCGATCGGTTCATTTGCTCCGTTTCATGTTTAGAGTAAGAAATCGAAAAATGCGATCTGCCCTGCTGGCCATCAGGAATTCCACTCTTGGGACGAACCGAATGGTAAGTTCTTAACAGAAAATAATACTAATTTAGGAAGTTTAAAACTGTTCATATTTTTTTTATTATTCTGGCCTGGTTTGGGTTTTAATATTTAACGTTTAGTGTTTTAACTGCTTGTGTAATATTATATATATATATATATTCCTCGCCTTATGAAAGACAACAATCTATATGTTTTGTGCTGAAATCTTTGTTTTTTCACATTGCGATGGATAACAAACGACGTTTGCGTGTTTTATATAGTCCAAGGAAACAATAGAGTTTATGAAGACTTTCAGAGAAATTAAAATTTATTCGTATTTTTAAGGATAATGATGTGATTCATTTTAAACATTCCGTTTAAAAATTGTAGTTGTGAAAAAAAACAAAACGTTCATATCGTAAACTCGTGTGTTTACGCAAACATTTCCACACAACTTTACTTAAAAATTGATAAATGAGGCGATGTGAGTGTAATATTTTTTTTGTAATTGTCAGGTGATGAGTTCACGTTTATGCCACGTTGTAATTGTTAGTAATGTACACTACAGTAATATACACTCTATGTTTATGAATAATAATAGTAAGTGGGAACAATATTCCTTTGCAGGTAATAACGATGCGTTAAGAGAGACAGCTGGCAGTTTTCTACACAGGAAGTTTGCAGCTTTCACCAGTGCCATGAGAAAGCTGTTCAGGTTGCGCTGACGTCTTCGCTGGAAAAATTTTTCTCTTCTCCAACAGTGGTTCTAGTGCTGAGCCCTGAGATCACGAGAGCTGGAACAACGTCTGGCTGTGATGAGACATACACCGCTGTGCTCATTTCTGTTCTTATCATTTATGATGTTGTATTGATTTGTATTGGGAAATAAATAGAAAGCTGTTTTGATTGTTGATGTGTTTATTCTTCATCTTTGGCAGCGCCGTACAGTGAACTGACAATATCAAAGCCATCTAAGAGATGATGATGATGATGATGATGATGATTAGCAAACAATTCGCTTATCTTGTAGATAAACAATGTCACTTTTACCCCAAAAATATATATAAACAAATAAAATAAACACCGACACACAGCAATACTGAGATACATTTACCAGATAAACACCAGTGTGTTATCTTCAGTACTTCAGTGCTCTCTCTCTCTCTCTCTCTCTCTCTCTCTCTCTCTCTCTCTCTCTCCCTGTCTCAATTTCAATTCAGAGTACTTTATTGGCATGATTCTCTACATACAATATTGCCAAAGCATCAATATAGATAAGAAAGGAGAATGAAAAAACAACAACAATAATAATAGAATAAAATAAAATAAAAATGATAATAGGAATAATAATAAAAACAGAATAAAACATAGTAATAATTTACAAAAATAATTAAATAATTTTAAAAAAATAAAAATGAAAAATAAAGTAACAAAATGCGAGGTGCCAGTGTAGGACAAAAGTATAAAAGTTACAAGTCTCTCTCTCTCTCTCTCTCTCTCTCTCTCTCTCTCTCTCTCTCTCTCTCTCTCTCACTGTTTGTGTCTTTCCGTTTCCCTCTGTCTCTCTTTCTTTTGTATCTGTTTCTCTCTATCTGTTTTTTTTTTTACCTCTCTCTGTTATTCTCTCTCTCTCTCTCTTTCTTGCAGTGTCACTCAACCTCTCTATCTCTCTCAGTCTTTGTTTTTGCCTCTCTGTCATTTTCTCTCCCTGTATCTTTCTTTCTCTGTCTATCTCTCAAGCCTTCTCTCTCTGTCTGCCTACCTCAGTCTCTCTCTCTTCCTGTATCCTTTTTTCTGTCTCTGTCTGTCCTTTCTCTCTCTCTCTCTCTCTGTTTCCGTATCTTTCTGTCTCTCTCTGTCTGTCTCTCTCCCTCTCCATTAGAGGGCAGCAGAGTTTCAGATTCACTGACATCACACAAGTTGGAGATCAGCATGACCATACACAAGCTGTGGGTATATCCTGTCCTAGTAAATACACACAAACCCCTGCTCTTCAGTATGAACTCTTTCTAGGTTGCTAAAGTTTTCTGAGCTCCATGTAATCATGGTACTAATTTTTTTTTAGGAATGGTTCCACATGTTCAATAATGTTCAACACAATCCTGCTTAAAAAAAAAAAAAAAAAGTACAAAAGACACAATACAGTCCCCGACCATGAAGAGGGCAGAGAAGGAAAAAAGAAGAGGAATATTTCTGCAGACTCATCACCAAGGGCACTCAACACCGTCATCAACAAACCACAGCTATGTGTGTGTGTGTGTGTGTGTGTGTGTGTGTGTGTGTGTGTGTGTGTGTCCTAAGCCTAAGTCCTGAACAATGCTGAAGGAAAAACAATGTGGGTTTGTTAACCAGAAAAACTCGACGCTTAACCCCCCCCCCCCCCCCCCCAAACTATAGTAAAGTCCAAACATCAGACTGAACCACCAGAAATTCAAACCAAATGAAACACTTCGTCCTTTTCACTCAGGAACACATTAATAAATATGCACTTGTATAAATGTATTCATATTATAGGGTTTTTATTTATTTATTTATTTATATTTTAGTTACACTTTTAAGTTTAATCTGGAATGTGAAATAATAAAACAGTGGACATAATTTATATTTAGTTACACTGAATATCGCTCAACTAATTCCATAACATACATGAGTACACAGTTATTCAATCAAACCAATATATCTCTTTAAAAAAAAAAAAAAAAAGTAAATAAATTCAAATAAATAGATGAATAACTTTGTCAGAATGGTACATCAAATATATGAATGCAGAACAAAATATTAATAGCAAACAAATTAAGTTTAGCTTGTACTCCATGATGTGTCGTGATTACAAACCAAGCGTAGGTGGAACAGAAAATCGTTCGCCCTAATGTCTGGAGATTGTGATTTGGAATCCTGGCCATGCCACAGACATCCGTGGCCGGGAGTGTGAGGGAGGAAAATTGGCCATGTTTTCTTGGTGGGAGGAGCATACTCTTCCTCACCTGTCAATCACAGCGACACTAGCCAATGGACGTCTGTGAGCTCATGCGCGTGGAAGAGGGTGGATATTCTTGCCAGCAAGGCCGCTTAAAGATGCCTGCTTGTTATATCACTAACATTAGCCAGCTAGTTTGTTTGCTAACAAAAGGCGAACATGAAGGCGTCCATGTTTTTCCCACTCTGTAGCTTGACCTCATGGAGGTAGAAAATTATGCAGTGTTGCGTTCAACTTAACTTGGAAGTTGGAACTTTGCATTCAAGCTACAAAGCGAGAAAAGCAAACAAACATGGACGCCTCCGTGTTCAAACAAACTAGCCAGCTAGCTGTGCCGAGTATATTTGCCTCCTCAGAACAGTGAACTGTATAGTCTTTAGCTTTAAAGTCCCCGTGAAAGTTTTGTGGCTTTTAGTATGAAAATGTCAGCCTTAAGCTTATCTATAAACTAGTGTGCTCCAACACAATGACAAAATTCAAAATTTAGACGATATCTGCGTTAAAAATTTACACTCTCTCTCTACCACCATTATGGATCAACAATTTTGATGACATCATTCTGCACTTCAGCTTCTCATCCGATTTCCTGTCCGACCGAATGCTCTCTAGAATCTGAAGTGTCCCGCCCCGAGCAGTTGTAGTTTTCCTGGCTGAACGCTACTGGCTATTTAAAAAGGGGGGAGGAACCACTTGACTTCCTGTTTCAGTGTAAATTACATTGACACAACGAATAAAGCTACTCATTTGAAAGCACTTCACAGAGACTTTAACGAGGGAATATGTCTGTACGTTGACTGATCGAAAACAAATCCCTGTATATACAGTACAGTATAACTCATTGAAAGGGAAGAGGTGCTACTTTGTTTACTGCTGATGCTGTGAGCGGCCATTTTGATCTGATGTCACTTGCTGAACTCGCTGTTGAGGAGACCGTCCCGAGTTTACAAGTAGGAATTCTGAGTTGAGGACGCATTTTATTTATATTTCCCTAGTTGGAGGTCATATTCCTAGTACAGACTTCCTACTTCTGAGCTTGAGCGCAGCGTAAGCCTTCATTTACAAACACCACTGACTGAAAAAGTAGTAATAATAAAAAGTCTCCGTTATTTCTGTACTAATCACACATGCTGTGAATTGAGATAGGTTCGAAAATCACTGGAGTATCCCTTTAATAGCTGTCACACTTGGTCGGAGGGCGATAACCACATCGTTTTACACTTCCAACACTTATTCCCCTGTCTGTGTGAGACCGATATAGGACACTGATATGACTGTCAGCTGCTTAGATTAATCAGCAAACAAAAAGAGAGGGGGGGGAGTGGGGGACGGGTGGGTGAAGAATGTTGAGACCCAGCATGACCCATTGTGAAGAAAAAGAAAAAAAAGGGAAAAAGAGAAAGAAACGTGTGCTCATGAATATCTAAGAATGCACGTGTGTATCAGTGTGTTTGTTTGCTCCCAGAAGATAATGGTGGAAGATGTCAATGACAATGACATTTTATAGCATAATACTGTACATGGAACCATCTGACAAGAATTTGGACAAGAAGAAGTGTGTTGACATGCACTGGCTGTGAACGTAATGCACTTCCTGTTCGGTGATGTCACTGAGCGGGGCGGGGCTTTTCTTTTTATGGTTTATTTGCTCGGCAGCTCACTTCCTCGGTAGCTGCCATTGCAGGGAGGAGGGTGCTTGCATAAGTGTGTGTGTGTGTGTGTGTATATGTGAGAGAGAGAGAGAGAGAGAGAGAGAGAGAGAGAGAGAGAGACAGAGAGAGAGAGAGAGAGAGAGAGCACTTAAAGACACACACACACACACACACACACACACACACACACACACACACACTAGTGCAAGGTTGAAGCTGCTGGATACCAGTATACGGGCTCCACAAGCCCACGAGCTCACCAGCATGGACCAGGATCTGGCGAGCAAAAGGCTCCACTCGAGGTAGGACATGAAATGACGGGGGATGGGTGGATGGACGGAGGGGGTAAAGAACGACAAGGTCTAAAGAACAGAGAGAAACAGATGGAGGGGGTTGATGAAGAAAGGTCTGGGTGGGGAAGAGAAGCTCGCAGTGGAGATTAAGCGTCTCACAGAGTCCTACAGCTGTTCAGAGAAAAGCAAAGGCACACTTAAAGGACACGTGCGTCATAAAAATCTGGAATTTGTATAAGCAGTGGTCTGACTGTTCATTTTTTCCCTCCTGCTTTTTCTTTTTGCATACGTGTCGTTCTGCTGAGCTGCTTCAGCACTGCCTCACTGTCCTCGTGTAGCTATTTCCTCCTTGCCTCTTGTCTTCTTCCTGGCTGTCAGGTGTGGTGAAAGAATTTCAGTTGCGAAAGCTTCTGTCTTTCTGTCGTCTCAGCTCCTGAGGGTTTGGTTTTCGGAAAAATACAATCCTTGACTCTCAAACGGTCAGACTTGACACTTGTTTTTGCAACAGGGTTCGCAAAATTCATTCTATAAGTACGATTTCGGTTTCTATAAAAAGTTACAAAGGTTAAGGTTAAGGTTTAAGGGAGGGATTAGTGATCGTACCTCTGCTTATGAATTGATTCGTATTAAAATGTTTACCTGTTGAAAGTTCTCAGGTTCCTGGGAAATTAGGTTTGTTGTCACACTACCAGTTAATGGTGGACGATATGAATAACATTTCACAACATTACCTGGTTGCGGTATATCAGGAATTTTTCAAATCTTGTTGCTGTTTCTCAGTTGATGTTTGACATTGAGTTGGTTTTGCATCTAAACACCAAGTGATTGGATTAGCATAATACGGCTAACGCAACTCAAATCACATTTGAAGCTGTTCGTGTCCATCCAACACTTTCTCAGGGAAATCAGGTGAGTGTTGATTAAAGTAATGCTGCATGCTAAAGTAATGTTATCAACTCAGGTGGGCGTCTAGGTTAGCATCACTCATCCCTACCGTGATTGGTGATGGCATCCAGCTAGCTAACCCTAACTCTAACTCGGAGCCTCAGATAAGATGCAGACCCAGAGAACTATAGAATAACCTCAGTCCATGTTTCACAGCCAACATAAACACATGACACTAGTAGTGTAACGCCTGACACCGAGGAAGCGGTACACGATATTCACTTTTAAAGCCGTCGCGAAAGGTAAAGTTAATTATCACTTGCTGAGTTACTGTTTTACAATGAATACATTTTCAAGAGCTTCCTGCCTAAATATCACGAACTCGGCCAGGCATTTTCAGCAGCATTACCGCTAAATAGCGATGAACGCTAACTTAAGTGTGGTCACTTGGTTTCCTCGCCTCAGGACTCCGACTCTGGGGTCACAATCAAAAGCTCAAAGCAACGAACGTTCACTTTGAGGCGAGTTCAGAGTTGGATGATGACGTCGGCAGCGCAGTCCGCAACGTGATTGGACGATAATTTAACTCATGTTACTCACGCTGAAATAGTAATAACACAAAACGTGTGTAGGATATTAACACATCCTTTCTGAGTGTGCACCCAGTTTGTTCCTTGTTGGTTTCTTGGTGTTGCTTTTCTCCTAGTCAGCCTTGTTTCTTATGGAGTTGAATATAAGCCGATACGAGGTGAAGCGAGCATTCCACAAAATATAAAAGACCGAATGATGTAAAACTACCGATTGTGTAAAAACGTAAATTTGTGTGAACAATTTATTTGATTTAATTTATACAACACTGCCATGGTTTAAACAGACCAGAACAAAATGTGAGCTACTTCCTGATTATTAGACGTTAGGCATACTCCACGTTTTTTGGAGGGAATCGGTATTGAAGGTGAGCTAGGTGAACCCTAACGAACACTTTTAGCTCTTTAAAAAGTTTTTGGAACGTTCCAGTTATAGAAAGTTTTGTTTTCAAAGAATGTTCAATCTCTCAAGTTTCAAGAACTTTTTATATAATGTTTGGAAAATGTTATTACAAAGTTGCCGCAACATTTCCATCTTCGGTAACGTTCCAGAAATTAACGTTCCTGCAATGTTCCCAAAATATCTTCTGTAATAAAGGTTTGCTTTACAGTGTACGGTGTTACAAAACTGAATATTACAACAACAATGAAAATGTGGGGTAGCAAATTTGTAGAAATGTTTAAAGATGTTATATGAAAATGTTTCCAGAACACACAGAAGAACATGACCGATTGCGACCGATTGTAAATAGGAATGTTCGGAAGATTATTAGCTAACTTAAAATTGTTAGCTAGATTTTTATTTGTAGGAATGCTAGCATTAAGGTTTCCATAATACAACAGGTAAGGTTGTATGAACAGCATTTTAATTACGCAATTTTAATTCTAATTATTGTTTTTCAATGTTACTAGCCGAACTTTCGTGGAACGCATTGAATGCTAATAACGTTTTCATTTTCAAACCGAATCGGGCCCCAATAACACGGTAAAATGTTACCGAAATACGACTAAATGATCATAAATGTAAGGTCCAAAGCAACCTGAGGTTTGGCGAATAAATTGTTACACAAAATAAGAAAAGTTGGTGTTGTTTCTCACATCTAATTGTATCCACATCATCATCATCATCATCATCATCATCGTGTGTCTTATACCAGCAGCTCTTATTCGTGTGTTTGGTGTTAAAGTCCCCTTTCAGGTCCTATAGGAGCTTTACTAATCCACATGAACAGGCCTTTTGTCTTGCGTGTGTTTGGCTTTTATCTCAGGCCTTCACCATTTACATTTAGATTTATTCATCTGGCAGGCGCTTTTATCCACGAGGAAGAAATGAAGCCGAATCCAAGCCACAGAGCTGAGTGAGCAGTCTGGGGGGAAATTTTTCGACTTTGAGGGGAAAACAGCAGCTTTCTGGCAACCCTGGGATTTAAACTCACGTGTATAACTGACTAAATAACAGTGGCAGAACTTCTATCCCTCTTATTTTCTATTTCAGCATACGGATGAACTTAAGATATTTTGATGTTTAAGATATTTTGTGTATGACGTCCCCTCAGCACATTCCGGTTATTTTTAGCTAGCAAAATCCTCAATTCAATTAAAGTTAATTTAAAACTAGCTACATTTTTTTTGTCCAGTTTGTACACTTAAGGGTAGCCATGGTAATAACTGTTAACTAACTACTACTGTTAGTTAATCATTTGATTCGTTATAACTGCCCCAAAAATAATCCTGATATAAACAGGGATTACTAAATACAGTTCCTGCTCTTGCTCATGATATAAATTATGCAAACTAACGTGAGATACATCTACTGCTAACCTGGCTAGCTAAGTTATTTCCCTAATGTTAGCTATACTGGTAGTTTAGCATTAGCAGTAAACGTTACAGCGCTGATACCAAAGCTGTTAAAGGTTATATATTTGAAATTTAGTATTCGTTTAATTCATTATAAATTTTTTAACGTTAGTGCTACAGAAAAGAAACATTAGCATATAAAAAACTAGCACAAATCAAAGACCAATATCATAATTATATCATAAACTGTAATGTTTCAGAATCTTTTTTTTTCCTAGTCTATTTACCCACAATTTTATTTATGTAAATGCACAAAAAAAAAAACCCAAACAACAACAGATGCTATAATGAAATACTTCACTGTAGAGACATTACCATGTGGTTGGCTTTGATAAAAGGGCGCCGGTAGATTTGAAACATCGGTTTTTCAATACAAAGCGGGTCTTACTTTAAGGTAAATGTTTAATAAATGATGTGGTCATGCAGTGAAAATGATAAATGGTCATGATATAACACCGGAATGGAAAGGAAAGGAGTGGGAAGTGCTTTTAGGTTGCTGAGGAGAAAAAATAA
Source organism: Cranoglanis bouderius (assembly GCA_023630585.1). Taxonomy (NCBI): domain Eukaryota; kingdom Metazoa; phylum Chordata; class Actinopteri; order Siluriformes; family Cranoglanididae; genus Cranoglanis; species Cranoglanis bouderius. Next base: position 16,287,778 of record CM042565.1, on the reverse strand, counting down.
AAAATAAAACAACAAAGGAGAGAAAAAAAAAAAACATTTTTAGAGTTTCTCTCTGGTTTCCTTGACAACTGGACCTCATTGCCCTCCTTTAGGTTTGGATTAAAGCTCTGAACGCCTCACTGTAACTCGACACAGCAGAAAGCAGAGACTAAATATCACAGATTCAGGGTCAGACGGCCCTTTGTTAAAAAAAAAAAAAAAAATACGCAGAACTGTCAACATGACATCAGTTTGTAGCGATAACGAGGTCCGCGGTTCGTTTTTGTTCCTGTTGCAGCTTTCAGATTTCTTTTCTTTCTACAGAAGATATAAAGATGATAGAATTTCTAGAAGGAAACTGCCTGTGTATGAAATGCATCCATGCAGTGCATCACTGTCCCCTAGCGCACCTAACACACCACCGTCCCTCACTCCTATCGGTATTTACCAAATGACCTCGCTTCTCATTTTGCATAACGTTAAACTCGGTTATGTTGAAGGTATTTTGTGTCTGATGTCCCCTCGGCAAGTTCTGGTTATCTTAGCTAGCTAGCACGTAGCAACACTCTACATCTTCATTTTAGTTCAATTAAAGTCAATTTACTGTTACTGTTAGCTGGTAATTTGAGTCGTTGTCTTGAGACGTATCCCATAATAATCCCCATATAAACAAAGATTATTAAATCCAATCCTAATTACGCTAATTATGTTAAGGTTGTTATTTGAATTATTTAATTGATCGGATTTGAATGATTAAGGAGCCTAGAATTTTTTTTGCCACATAAAATTATTTTGGTTTGGATTGTGTTTAATTTATACAACGTGAATATTCCTTGGTTGAAATGCACTATGATGATCGCTAACCATGCAACACGAAGCGTTTCGTTTGATTTCGGGTTTGTGAATTGCGCAAGTTAGATTAACTATTGGCCACTGGAGTTTTATTATTCATCGAGCCCCCAAATCTGAAGCCGTTCTCAAACCAAACTGTTAACAAAACTGCGTTTTTTTTTTAAAGATCTGCAATGATGCGTTCGGGCCGGGCGAGACCGCAGGCCTGTTATTATGCCGTAATTGTTTCTGTCCTCGCTAATTACCCGTGCGTACTGTGCTCTCCATGGTGGGATGACCACAGGCACGTCTCTTCTCCTGCCAGCGAGGCCATCAGAGCGGTCAAATCCCAATGCCAGTCCTGGATGCTGGAGTTCAGCCCAGTTTTTGTGGTTTGTCCTGTACCACTGACTGAACCTGAAATTTACTGGTGTGTTTGGGTCTTTGAGCAGGAAAGTCACTGGACTGTGCCAGACTTTGAACTTTCCTCATGCAAATGCGTCTAAAATGGTGTGAAGGACCGTCCGTGGTCTGACTAATATTTAAACCAAATCATTTTCACAGCACAACACGGCAATTATTTGGAGTCCCAAAGGTGGGTTAAATGGTTAAATCCACACACTGCATGTGAACCTTTACTAAAGATGTTATCATGTTATCGTGTCTGTAGCATGCAAACGAAGAGGACGTATCGGAACCTATCGGGAAGTGAGAGAAAGAGGAACTGAGAGGGAAGTGACAATAAATTAAGCAGAAAAAAAAAAGAATTTGTTGGTTCAAATTAGTTTTTGAAAAACAAGCAGCTGAAAAGATCGACGCTTGGTTTTTCAGGAAATAATATCAATAATCTAGCTTTCTTGGTTGTGTTTTTTTTTTTTCCCCCAGCAGTTAGCTTGAGTATACCCAGAACCATAGCTGTTCCTATAGAAACGATAATGTAGTAGAACCTTTTAAGGAAGCTAACAACCCTTAATTATGTGAAGAACCCTATGGAGTTTCTTTCTTAAGTGCAGATAACGCTGCATATTCTGGATCTAGCAAGACAATTTGGGGAAAAACCAACAGATTGTACTGTACAACAAATCCTAAAATGTTTGACATCTTTCCCCAAGCCAGCGCGAGTTCTTCTAACTGTCTGCTTTCTAAAAATATACTAGAGAGACTGCACAATGCACTCAATTGACCTTAGTGGTTGATTTACTACCGTGACTTGTAATTCCTGTACTTTCCTTCTCGTTTATCATTTGATCGATTGCCATTTGTACTGGTGAGATGTCTACAAGACTTACCTCTGTAGTACGTAATCTTAATCACTTTAATCAGAATCGTGACTGAAACGTTTCAACTGGAACGTGGAGTTATGGTGGAGGTATTATTGCTAGAAATTCACTCTTTGGAAAATGAGACCTTTTCATCCATGCTTCTCCGCTAGTCTCCATTGGCTTTCTGCTATGCGAACAGATTTATTTTATTTGGCCGCTCCGCTCGTACTCTTGGCTTTGATTGCGTCTAGACTGAGCTACATTTATCCGGCAACGTGCGGAGCTCCAGTTAGATTGGTTCTCGTATTTACCTGATTGAATCTGTGAGATTAGACACTGAAATGAGCACATGAATGTTTTTATTTAAAAAAAAATGTTTTTTAAAAAGGATAAAGATCCGTTAACTCTTTTTAAGTCCTTCTAATTCGAGGACTGAGTTCTACATTGTAGTTTTCCCTCAAGGTGTCTCTCTGAGGAAACCATTAAGAGTTCCTTGTAGAACCATACAACAGAATGAGAATCGGAGAAAGGGATGTAGTTACTATTCTTCAGCTGAATAACTTTACAACTGGCTAACGATACAAAGCCCACAAGCTTCTCATCAAATCAGAGAACAAGTTGTCCAGTTAGCAAGCACTAGGTTATCACCTCAGGACTCTCAGCTAATTGAACAGCTACTGAAGTCCTGCTGCTTCCCAGATATCATCAACGTTAATTCTGGATGACTCGTCTCGGCTCACCTCAAAACACCTCCTGGATGTAAATGCGGTTGATTTAAACCTTACGCTCAAGAACACCTTGTTAAAGATTCATTGAGGTCTTGACCTTCTGCTGAAATAAGCGATAACGGTTTCTGACCTGCTGTGAGGAAGCTCATCATCACAGCGAGTCGCTAAACCGCCTCACATTTGCTTCTAATGCTCAGATCAAACGGTGCGAATGTCAAGAAAAGGACAGCCTTCCTGTGATCCGGAGAGAAGGACGGAGACGGCGGTTTAAAGACTCGAGCGTGTGTTAGCATGGGCTGTGATCCGCTAATCATCTCGCAGGATGCAATATGTCCGCCAGGGAAGAAGCGACACCAAGGAGACGACTCTAGTGTGCCGCACTGCACTGTGTCTTATCTGTTTTACCAAAGTATTTGATTAATTAAAGGTGTGATAACTTTAATTAGATGGTTAAAGAGGGGAAATCTGAACCTGAGGAACTGATGGAATCTACAGATATTGCATCTAAGACCCTGATTTACTAAGATGTACTTTCTTATGTGGGTAGTCAGTGGGCGTGTTTCAGTGATTTACAAGAAATAATGAAGCCACATGTACTGTTTTTGCTAATTCTACATAGCTTTTTGCTGAGTTCAGATATCAAAAAGAGGAACGTTGAAATTTGCAAGACTTAAATAATGACATTCATGCAAAATAAGCGTAGACACGGGTGTGTTTTGTTCATAAGGTGTGTAAAAACCTTTTCACATGCTCTAAATTGATCATGGTATCATTAAGTCATAATTTCAGGAATGCACTTACTGAGATGCTAAGATATCATTTCAAGAAACATGAATGAAATAAAAATAAAAACAGTTTTATGCAAATTTAATACCCGCTGTTCGGTCGTATTGATTTACGCACACATTTGTCTTTCCCGAAGAGACGTTTATCAATTATATAAACCTCCAAAGCTACAGGGTGTCACTTTGAAATTCTGCCCTCTCTGGTAGAAAAATGCTATTGCAAGCTACTTGAGTAAAGAAGATTTTGCTATCCAAAACAAAGACCACGAAATTACACGCTGAGAGAGAGAGAGAGAGAGAGAGAGAGAGACAGAGACAGAGAGAGAGAGAGACAGAGACCCTGGATGACAAACTCTGGCCTGATAAAACAAAGACTTAAACACAAAAATACACAGAAACAAACAAAAACCTGTTGTGAGACACTTTACAACTGGGTAATGATACAAATTCCCCTCATCTATCATTCATTAGCTTTTCATCAGATTAGAGAACAATAAATGACTAAAAATCCATCAGTCCTGACTTCTTTTTGCTCTTTTGGTTTAATATCTGATGCTCACTCTCTCTCAATGTTTACTTTGTTTAATCTTTCACTCTCACTCTCCCGATTGGCTGTGGCTCCTGCCAAACACAGTGTAGTCGGACTTCTTTCGTGCTGTGATGTGATTCGACTGTGAATCAATACTACAATAATATTTGATTATACAGGAATTGTTCTCCCCCGTCTCAGTAATCGTGTTTTTTATATTTAAAAAAGAAAATCCTATGCCCATATCTTATTAGCACGAACACATAACACGGATAGGACATGCTAATTCGCTGTTCATGTGAAAGTTGCAACCCTTTGTAGACCTTGTTATTAAATCAGAGCCTGAGAATTCAACAGATTTCCTCTCATCTAACATATCGGTTAACGACCACGGGTCCCCTGGTGAGCAAATCAAACGGAGAAAACTCTCTGCAGTCAACCGTTACATTTCCTATCCGATGTCGTCTGAGTCTCCACCTACGTTAATGATTTAGTGTCTTAAACAACCTTCTGAACCAAGCAATCAGTAGCAGACCCTGTCAGCAAGTCGTCGTATTCATCTACAAGATGGAGGTGGACGTACATGTACCAAGGACAATTTATTCGTCATTGATTCGTGTTGTTTGCACAGCCAGCCAGGTTCACTTCAGAACTCTGTAGGAAATTGAGACGGACCGATGGCTGACGTTAAAAAGAATCGCAAGCCAGAAAGTCTCGATCGTGAGAGTGCTTTATAGAGCGCTCGCTCATTTGCATGAAATAGAAATGAACGACAGAAGGGTCGTCATGGGGTTGCACTATCATGCCCTTCTCCTAGGACCTAGGAGTCCTTAACTGAATATGTGTCTGGATCAGCAGGTGCCGGATTAGCCGAGTGTCCAAAGCTCCGGGTGTCCTTAAAGCAGTAGCATTGCACTGGGGAATTAGAGCAGATTGTCTCTCTCTCTCTCCGTGGCAGGAGGAAGGATGGTGTCAGACTTCCGTCATTCGTCGTCACCCGGAGTGTTGCCTTCAGACCGTTCGGTTGCTTTCGATAGAGACTGATATTAAACTTCATCATCCACGAACGAGCTGACTTGGATTCTAAATGAGTTCACTCCAAAGAGATTTGGATCTTTGAAAACATCACAAACGGATCTTGCATTGGATTGGATAGATTGGTTGGATCTTCTAACAAGCCTGTAAAGATATTTTACTCTGTCCACGCTCTCAAACTGCCAACCAGATTTTTACATGAAAATTCTCAATTGTTTTGTTCACTACAAACTTTAAGCGAATGGTGGTAAAAGCCTGGCAGCAGAAGATCTCCTTCTTTTAGAATCACCATTTGCCTAAAACATCTCATTTGACTAAAGGAACCGTGTTTGTGATAGTTTCCTGATGTCTTGCGATAACTCTCTTTAAGCTTTGCCTTTGTGATCAACAGGACGTCTGAGAATACCATTGCGATTGACTGCTGAACCCTCAAACGTCTAGTCTGATGTTAACGGAACCCTGTTTCAGGTAATATCTCCAATACTCGGTTCTTTAGTTCGTGGTCTTCAGATTTTGCTGCAAAACCCAGTTGTGATCTTTAAGCTCTTGTGGATTTATGACATCCACCAAACCCCAAAACATCTAAACAAGCATTGTCTTTGGTGGTTTCTTCACGAGTAGCTGTGACCTTATCCTCTGTAATCATTAAGCCCTCGGACAAGATCCTGGACGATCCCATCATGTCTGCTGAAGCTTGTCCCCTCAGTGGGGCTCAGATCGCTTTGTGTAGACTTGTCCATCGTGGACCGAGACCTCAGGTCACTCTGAAACCTCTGCGAAAGGAGTTGGAGCTGTACGTGGAAAAAACTCGGGCTAAACAGAAACAAAGGTACAAGTAAGACTTGTCTAGGTGGTGTGGTCCAAATTAACCATCCAGCTTCATTTACTTTTTTGATTTTATATCTTTTTGTTTTCGCAATTATTACCAATATATAAACGGAAATGGATCCCTAAAAGCTGTCCTGATCCTAAGGCATTGTATCAGTATACACTTCTGATAATCAGATCATAATGAGATAGCGTTTGTCTGATAAGATCATCTTGAGCTGCTGCGGATATTATCTCATTTGCGTCATGCATTCAGATCTCGGCTTTGGTGGAATTGTTTTTTTTGTTTGTTTTTTTAAATTTTTTTTATTCCTGACACCAAATGAATAATCTCAGATATACAATATATAAGTGTTCCTGTCTACTAAATACATTTTTTAATCAATTATGTTAAGTATGTTAATTTTGAAAAGCACTGGGGACAGGAATGGGGCAAATTAGAAAATGTAAGAAAAAAACAGGCCAGTTGGTTTCCTCATTACTAGCATATTATTAGTTAGATAAATTTGTAAATTTTGCATATCGTGAAGGACATCCAGAACGTTTAAAGCATGCAGATGACGAGAACAAGTCAAATCCAAATCTAAACACAAGGGCGAGATCAGATTGTATCATTTATTATCCAGACAATGGAATAATTGGTTCTCCCAGTGACTCATTCCCCGTTCCAATCCAAGGAATGAGTCAGCCCTTAAAATGACCTTCGTTTCAGAAATTCAGACTCCAGTCATTTTTCTTTAATTTTTAAAAAAATTTATTAGAGTGCTTACAAATATCAAATCCATAATACAGTACATTGTGTATTCTATCCAAATTAAGATACTGTAAATAATTAAGCACACTCTAAAAAAAACCCACTGGGTTAAAAACAACCCAAATTGGGTTATTTTTAGCCCAAGCAGAACACATTTTGGGCTAAACTAACCCATCAAGTTGGGTTGTTAATTTTAACCCAGCAAATGGGTTGCTTTTCAACCCGATGGATGATTTCATTTTTACAAAAAACGCTGGGTTAATTTTGTCTCATAACTATGTTAATATTTTCAGGGTTATTTTTAACCTTTGAAAATGTCAAATATACCACATTATAAACAAATATGTCAACATGGTGTCTCCTTTATTTATACACAAGAAGGTGTTCAGAAATGTATTGCTAGAGCTGCGAAAGTGGTGTTTATATATAGAGTTTGAACTAAATGACTCGAATAAATCATAAATTTAAGATGAAAACGTCAGATTTTGATCAAAGGAGACGTTTAAAACATCCAAAAAAACCGAGTAACCATCTTATGATCCAGTGAGCATTACAAACAGGTAAGCCAAAGCTAACGAAGAGAGCGGTGCATTTAATGTCATGTAAACTGGACTGTTATCGCACATTTTTGATTTTTCTAGTGTACAGTAATTGTTTTATGGATAAATATATTGATACAAACCTTGTTTCTCCAAATAAATCTAACGGTCTGTCCGTGTGAAACCTGCTACCTCCACCTGAGGCGAATTCAGACAGTCCACGCTGAGTTGATTTGATCCAAGGGGCTGGGCTGAGGCGTCGGGGTGGGGGATGGGTGCATTGATTCAACTGTCAGTGAAGATGACCCAGCCACTAACCCAGCAGTTGGGTTACACAATACTACCCTAAAACTACTCAAGACTGAGAAAATAACCCAATTAAGTGACCCAAAAGGTTCAACCCAGGGTAGAAAAATAACCCGGAGTTCAGTTATTAAGGGCGGTGGTAGCTCAGTGGTTAAGAAGTTGGACTACTGATCGGACGGTCATGAGTTCAAACCCCAACACCGCCAAGCTGCCACTGTTGGGCACTTGAGCAACTGCCCCCCCAGGCGCCGCAGCAAAAATGGCTGCCCGCTGCTCCGGGTGTGTTCATGGTTTGTAGTGTGTGTGTGTTCACAACTCCTAATGTGTCTTCACTAACTTGGATGGGTTAAATGCAGAGGACAAATTCCGAGTATGGGTTACCATACATTGGCCTTCACATGTCACTTTCATAAACAGATCCATCTGTTTTAAAAAAACTGTAAGATCTCTGATAAAGTTACAGTTATATGCAAAAGTTTGAGCAACCCTGGCCAAATTACTCATTTTCTTTGCGTCAGAGAATTTATTATGCTCTGGAACTGTTAGTCCTAATGACAATTCTTGACCTGTCTAAAAAGTTCTAATGAGACGATTAAAGCCGAATGAGTTAATTAAGTTCTGAGACTTTACAGCTGTAAGGATGTCCAAACTTGTGCACATGCCACTGCTATAAATAACTGTGCATTTGCCCAAGCATCTATATTATAGCTGTTTTAGTTCTTTAAGGATTCACTGGGTAATTATGGGTTCTTACATTTGAAGAAAGCGTTCTACTTGGTACTGTGTGGTGTATAGAACCTTTAAGGGACCCAATATTACATATCTGTGAGTGGCAAAAGTATGTGAAGCTTAGCCTTCAGTATCTGGTGTGACCAAATCTGATGATATTTTAGGTTATATTTATGCAGAAATGTAGAAAATTCTACAAACTTTCAAGCACCGCTGTATTTAGCTTTTATGGAAGGAGTCTCCAGTGTCAGCGCTTTTTAACAGTTGGAGCTAAAGCTGTAACTTTTCTTACAGATTGAAAAACAACCTTTGTTTTTATCCCCCCTCCCCTCAGGATGGAGGCGTCCTGTCTGGAGTTGGCTTTAGAAGGTGAGCGTCTGTGCAAAGCCGGAGACTTTAAAGGTGGGACAGCGTTCTTCGAGGCGGCGGTTCAGGTAGGAACGGAAGATCTGAAGACCCTCAGTGCCATTTACAGCCAGCTGGGCAACGCCTACTTCTACCTCAAGGAGTACGCCAAAGCGCTGGAGTATCACCGACACGATCTCACGCTCGCCAGGTAAATACACTGGACACGGCATTAAAGGACTTTTGCATTTTTCAACCTAATCTCTATCCACTGTATCTTTAGCACATGTTTGATTACCAAGGACATGAATTCCAAAACGTTTTTCTGTTATAAGAAATGAACAGAAAAATGTTCGCACTGAACTTATTTCTAATGTAAGTCTAAGGGCAGTCGTTAAATTCCGATAAAATACGTCACAATACAACTCAAAAGTGTGAGCATGAGACAGACATGAGAGAAAATCTGACCTAATGTGTTTTTATGGCCATCGTATTGAAGGGTGTTCTTTGTAAATACTAGCGTATAAAGGGTGTTGTCGCTCAGTGAATTATCACCATCTGTTTTGCGAGTAGAAGTCTCAGTAACCAGTCAGATTTGCAGAAACAGGTGAGTGTGACAGCGCTGTGTGTCTGCAGGACGATCGGAGACAGAATAGGGGAAGCGAAGGCGAGCGGGAACCTGGGGAACACTCTGAAGGTACTCGGGCGCTACGACGAGGCGGTCGTGTGCTGCCAGAGACATCTGGACATCTCTCAAGAGCAAGGAGATAAGGTAGGAAACCTGAAACACACACACACACACACACACACACACACAAAACAGAAAAAACAAACAAACAAACAAACAAACAAGCAAAAAATAAACAAATCTCGATACTCAGAAACGGTTTACAATTTTTCCGTCACTTCCGTTTTTGCATTCCAGCCTTAACACAACATTCCTTAACCAGTTAGAACCGGTTACTTTTACATCGGCTGTGTGTAGATCTAATCCAAAAACGTATTAAGTTACACAATTTACTAAATCACTGCACTTTTTTTGTGTATTATTATTTAAATTGGTCATTTCAGTTGTTGAGTCAGGTATTTTAAAATACAGTATAAATATACATGTACAATGCTGAGATTTCTTCTGTTTCTGTGTATATCTCATACTAAATAGTTTTAGATCTACAAAGGCAACCTGAGTAAACATACAATACAGTTTTTTATTTATTTATTTTTATTGAAGCAAAAAATTTAGTAGTGGAGGGCACTGTATTTATCACCTATCACCCATGTGAAAAACTAATTGCCCCCGTAAAGGTGGTTGTGCCGCCTTTAGCAGCAATAACTGCAACCAAACGCTTCCGATAACTGGAGATCAGTCTTCTTACTTCTAGGACTAGGACTTACTCCTATGCTTTGGATCGTTGTCTTGCCGCATAATCCGGTTGCGCTTGAGTTTCAACTTACGGACTGAAGACCGGACATTCTCCTTTAGGATTTTCAGGGCAAGTTGCCCAGGCTCTGAAGCAGCAAAGCAGAGTCCCAGAGCTTTTGAAATAGCTTTATAACCCTTCCCAGACTGATGTATTTCAATCACCTTCTTCCTCATCATTTTGTGTTACTGGGTAAAACCTTTTAACCAACTTCATGCTGTTGAAAAAGTTCTATTTAAGTGTTGATGTTGGTACTGGATAACTTTTTGGCTTCAATAAATAACATTATCATTTAAAAACTGTATTTTGTGTTTACTCAGGTTGCCTTTGTTTTATCTTATTTTGTTTTAATTTCTGAAACTATTTAGTGTGAGATATACACAAAGACAGAAGAAATCAGATACTTTTTCACCGCACTGTATATATTAATTAAAACAAAAAATGTATTTTTTATTTATATTTTCATTAAAAACGTAAACGTTACAAAGTATGCAAATGCACGATTAGTGCATTATTATTTGAATATTTTGTTAAGTCGTTTAAATAGGGATTTCAAAAATATTTTTGATTAGTTATTTGTTTTTTTTAAGTAAAAAATAACAAATAAAAAATAACCTTTGTAACAAAAGTTCGTGCACTTTGTTTGTGTATTACTGTTTAAATTTTAGTTGTTGGATTTTATTGTTTGTTTTTATATTTTATTTTTAATTACAATATTAAAAGGTTACAAAAGTTACTATAACTGGATTTGTTTGTATTGTTATTTAATTATATAATCATCCTTCATTTGAGGGATTAAGGATTTTTTAAATTTTTATTTTTTATTACAAAATAATTTACAAAAGTTGCTGGTTGCATTAGAGATTTTTGTTGAATTTTTTTTATCCGTATGAGTGGCTCTTTAGCCTTCGTTGTTGCACTTTCCTTCGTTTCGTGTTATGAAGTTGAGCTCCTGGAGATGGCTTAAAGACAGACGGCAGGTTCTTTCCTTTCTCACAGCGACATTATCACACGGTCAATATAAAAATGTCAGCGCATCGGCAGGTGGTGAAACCGAGAACCTCTGCAAATTTAATCGCCTGCTCCACAAAACAGAGTGACCTGCTGCTGTAATGAAACAAATCAGTCATGGGGGGTTCTGTGAGTGTGTTCTCAATCTATACATCTGAAAACCCCACAGTATTCACGATATACAGTAGTGCGCTAATCTGTGAGAAAGTCTGGATTATCCTGAGAGGATAGTGTGCTAATGAATTCCCACAATGCACCGCTGTAGCGCCAGATAAACACCATCACAAACAACACCATTTAACACTGTGTCCCATTCCACATGCCTTATTTACTATATAGGGCATAAAAACATCACATATCACAAAAGTTTCACTATCAGATAACTGTGGGTGTGTCCCAAACCACACACCCGATATGAAGCACATAAGCATCAACACAAACGTCTCACTAACCAAACCTCACTTCCTACTGTATTTACTTCATAGGCAGCATAAGCGCCATCTTAAATGTCTTACCATTTATCCACCCACTGTGGATAAGTCTCAAACCACACTTATTCACTGTGTAGGACACATAAACACCATGACAAATGCCTCATGATCCAACCACTATGACTGTGTCTCAAACCCTACACTATTCAGTGTACAAGGGAGCACAACAAAAGCCTTCGTCCATTGTGGATGTGTCCCGAACTACACCCAAAACACTATATAGGGAGCTTAAACACCATCACATCCAACCATAACGTCTCACCATCCCTTAACTATGGACACGTCTCAAAAAAACATGACTTTATAGGCTACAAAAAAACCCATCACAAACAATCTCACTATCGGGGCTTTTCCCAAACCACACCCTAAGCACTATGTAGGGCACGTAAACACCATCACAAATGTCTCATGGTCCTTCTACTGTGGCTATGTCTCAAACCACACACTTGATTGAATATACAAGGGAGCAGAGAGACCACAAACATCTTAGTCCACCATGGACACGTTCCAATTACAAACCTTAATCACTACATAGGCAAAAAAACAAACAAACAAACAAAAAAAAAACATCACAAATGTCTCACCATCTGTTAATTACGGGTGTTTCCCAAATCACACCCTAAGCACTATATATATATAGGGCACGTAAACACCATGACAAACACCCATGATCTTAGTCCACTGTGGACATGTCCCAAACCACACCCTGTGCACCATAAAGGGCACGTCGTAAACTTCTCACTGTCCCGAAACAGACCCTAAGCACTATATAGGGTACATGGTCGTGTCCCAAACCACACCCCAGAGCAATTTGATCTTGTGTGCTGGTTGTCTGAGAAACAAGTACAAGAACGAGCAAATCCAAGATCAGATGAATTACAAATCCATTTTACTCAATTAACTCAGTAATCTGTGTGTGTGTGTGTGTGTGTGTGTGTGTGTGTGTGTGTGTGTGTGTGTGTGTGTGTGTGTGTGTGTGTGTGTTAGGTTGGCGAGGCCCGGGCGCTATACAACATCGGGAACGTGTTTCATGCTAAAGGGAAGCAGCAGTTGTGGGGATGTCCTCAGGAGCCAGGAGACCTGCCGGGTGACGTGAGAGACACGTTACAGAGAGCCACCGCTTTCTACGAGTGAGTCAACAACGTCAACAACCTCATTTCTTACTCACTATTTATTATTTTACACCAAACGTGCAGACGTACAGAATTCTGACACCATATTATTTTATCTGATCTCTTTCACGTGCAGGTGACTTTTAGGTCTAATTTTTTTATTTTTTTATTTTGTGCTCATCTCTGAAACTCGTGAGGTTTCAGGTTGAAAAAAAAAAAGAGAAGATATGGGTTGAGTGTGTTTACAGACGGAGCTCACGTACACACAGAGACACGACAGGTGGAGAGAGAGAGAGAAAAAAAAAAACGCAGTATAAACACTACTTAGTAGAGCGTAATTTTCCACAGAGGCGGTGTTTGGTGTGAAAGCAGTGTGTATGGGAAACTCACACAATACAGGCTCAGAGAGAGAGAGAGAGAGAGAGAGAGAGAGAGAGAGAGAGAGAGAATACACACCTGTGCTTTCAGTAGAGATCTCAAGTCAAAGATGAAAGCAAAAAAAAAAAGAAATAGTAAACAGAAAAATCACAAATTAAATGAAAGTGATGATGAAAGATGAGAGATAAAGTGGAAATAATATA